>JARHVA010001062.1:1685000-2050000 GCA_037957365.1 Torreya grandis
TTTTGGTGACCCAAGACAACTCATAGGTAGGTGAACCTCCACTCTAAAGGACTTGGCTCCAAGATATTCATGCTTATTGGCAATAAGAGAATGCCCCCAAGGTTTGGATAAAGCTGAAATAAGGTATTTTAAATTTAAATCCATACTTTATGCATTGGATGGTGGTGTTCTTTTTATAAAGGACCTCAATGGATTACTCCTTAGGTGCATAGATGACCAAGTTGCAAGATTCTTAGAGTAGTTTCATAATGGACCTATAAGAGACCATTTTTCACCTAGAACCACATTATCAAAGGTAATGAGAGTTGGTTATTACTAGCCTAATATTTTTAAATATGCTCATGCATGGGTTAGAAAATGCTATAAGTGTGTGCTCTTTATAGGAAATTATAAATTAACATCCCTTCCACTGAATCCAATTTAGGTGGACCAACCCTTCATGCAATAGGGGTTAGAATTCATAGGGATGATCAATCCACCATCAAGTATAGGGCATAAATGGGTGATTACTACAATGGACTACTTGTCCAGGTGGGTGGAAGCCATTGCTTTAAAGGAGGTTAATGAGGATGCAGTATTGCATTTCTATGATAACATTGTGACCAAGTTTGGTGTCCCAGCCACTATAATTTTAGACAATACCTTAGTAGTCTTTGGCATGAATACAAGTGAATGGTCACTCAAAATGGGTGTCTACCTCAACACATCTTCCAACTACTACCCTCAAGCAAATGGACTAGAAAATTCCATAAATAAGAATTTTCTAAGGATCATCTAGAGGACCATAGAAGAGAATTAGAGAACATAACACACCAATTGAAGCACAACCTTATGAACTAACAGAGTGACTCCTAAATCTACCATTGGAATTTTTACATATGTTCTTATGTATGAAAGGGAAGCCAAATTGTTTATCTCCCTTGAGTTGCCTACATTAGAGTTAGCCCACTAGTTTGAGTTTATGGAGGATGAGCTCATGAATGTGAGAATGATAGAGCTCATGGAGTTGGAAGAAACTAGGGACCTTGTTATGAAGACTTTGGAATCACATCAAGATCAGGTCAAAAAATCCTTCGACAAGAGAGCTAAAATGAGTAATTTTAAGGAGGGGCACCTAGTCCTTAAATGAGACTCAAATAAGGCTAAACCAAGCAACCATACCAATTTTGATATCTTATGAAGTGGTCCTTATTTAATCTGTGGATGTAGAGAACATAATGTTTTTCAACTTGCCTAAATGGATGAAGAGGTATTACCCATCCTAATAAATGAAATTCATTTAAAGCCCTATTGTTAGAAGCATTGAATCCATTATATTATATTATACATATTAGAATAGCTCTTTGTGCTTTCCTCTAAGTTCCCTGTGCACTTTTCTTTTTTGTTATGTGTTTCCCTATCAATAAGTGCCTTGGGTACTTTATTTTTGTATTTTATTTTATTTTTATCACTTCAAGAGAGGTTACAGATAGGGATAGCTTTGGATTATCTTCATGATCAATTGAGAGAAGACTTGGGACTCCATATGCCCAAAGGATCAGTTTAAGGCCACTAGTCTTGTATATCAGGCATGCAACCCTAAGATGTAACCAAAAAT
Organism: Torreya grandis; assembly: GCA_037957365.1. Taxonomy (NCBI): domain Eukaryota; kingdom Viridiplantae; phylum Streptophyta; class Pinopsida; order Cupressales; family Taxaceae; genus Torreya; species Torreya grandis. Next base: position 1,686,598 of record JARHVA010001062.1, read on the forward strand.
GTTGTCCAATTTCGACCTACATACAGAGCTTGACATTGTAGTAAAAATTTTAGGGGTCTCGGTGTGGAATAAGAGGTAATTAGAGTGCTAGATGGAATGAATGGTAGTCATAACATTCAAAATCATGAAGCAAGTTTTTCATAAGCCTAAAGATTTCATCTAAGGCTTTAAGATTCATGCAAAAGATCAATCACAAGTCTAAATAAACCAAATTGTCATCAAGATGTCACACAAAATAGAGAAGAATAGTTCACTTATGTATTTTATAAACACACCTTAGATAGCCTTACAAGCCAAAACCTTACATCTTTATGTAACTCTTAATGCCAAGATCATATCTTATAAATTTCATGCCCTTATGAGCTTGTTATCTCAAGTTATAGAGCTTCAAAGATGAACCTATAACATAAGATGTTCACGAAAGTGCCAAGTTTAAGGTCCATAAAATAGTCATTTAGATTTGAAAATACTTAAAAAAAATTAAGTTGATCAAGATCTAATGGTCCACATGAGCTCACATACTGACAAGCAAGATCTAATAGTTCACATTGGGGTCAAATGAGTCAAAAGGTCCTTGGGTTAAAATCCATTAAAAGACCACAAGTTGGGCAAGATATAATGGTGCAAGTTTACTGAGTAGAGATCCAACAGTGAAATGAGACTGATAAGAAGGTGGGTCCAATCTAGATCAATGATCAGCATTCAATCATACCAATGATCTAATGGTTCACTGAAACTGATAGGAAAGTGGGCCCAGGTAGAGTGAAGGATCGTGTTGCTTCATACATTACAATCCAATAGTGTAAGTTAAAGTCAGAAAGTTAGAAGATCTAGATCAAGGGATCATGTTCATTCATAGATAATGATCTAATGATGTGAGTGAGGTTAACAAGGTCAGCATATATTAAGGATAGGCAATAAATTTCCAAGTTTTATTATCTCATTAGGCTCCCAGGAAAATCAATGGTTTATGCGCATCTTGTACAAAGAAAATCAACAAGTGAGTTTCAAAATTAAAAGACTAAGGGATATTTGATGGGAGGTTGAACATGTGACCAGGATCAAATTAGGTAAATTAGGTCTTTTAGGGGTCATCATTCTACTATTAGAGCTCAGCTAAATGCTAATAAAGGGACACATTGATATAGTCAAGATGATCAATCATAAAGGGTCACCAAGGAAGCTAAATATAGACCTCTAATTCGAAGGTTTGTGGGATACAAGGTTCACTATATAACTTTGTTCACCATTATTTAAAGAAATATCCTTGTATATAATGAGCTCTTAGTTTCTAGAGATGCTCAAAGGCAAAATTAGGTCTTTTAGACCTAATGAAGATCAAAAGAGGCTATGCAATCTATAGGTCTGCATCGATATAAGTGGCTACAAGAAAACCAATAAGGGAAATTGGTTTTCCATCTATAGAAAAGATTTGGGTCCTTATTTGATTGAGGGTATATATTTGTGATTATTAAAGAGGGTCCTAATCCTTCAGCATGGCTATATTTTTAACAAATAGCCATGTAAAATAGATAGGGCCATGTTTTTATTAGATCCATGAACATGAAAGTTTTGTCTTCAGTAGGAGATTGTGTGAAGGATCAAGAAAAGGATTTTGTGGTTGAAAGTTATAAATAGGAGCATTCAATGCATCCTTAGAGCCTATGGGGACTTTTCCACTTGGTAATCCATGAGCAGTGTCCTAATTGGTCAAAAGGGTGGTGGAGTATTTGATCAAAAGGTGACAGATCAAGCTTTAATTAATGATCCAAGATGGTGTGTTCCCTCTTTAATGATGTGCTCCCACATTATTTCTCTCTCTCCCTTCTCCTATATATCCTAGTCTCTTCTCCATTGTAAGGGTTCTCAGCTCTTAGAATTTTTCATTCTTTTTTGGGACAAGGATACTCATTGAGACTCTTACAAAAGTGTGCTCATTTGATATGGTTAAACCCTATCAAAATATTGTAAAAACTACCTTTTGAAGTAATAAGATGAACTTATTTACTTATATGTTATCTTTAATCAGTGCTCAGTATGTTTGTCTATGGTTAATTTATGAAGGAGAGTCTTCCTATTTTACTATCCTTCTACTTGCCTCTTTGAAGGTGTTTTCAATCTAATTTATAGGTCTAGATTAGTGTTTTACTTAGAACCTCTTATATGAAATATTTATGCAACTAGTGAGATTGTGAGGTTGTGTGAGCCATAGTTGTATTATGTTGATTCAGTGTGGGTTCAAGATTGTATGAGTGTCTATTTTAACTTTAGTGAATCATATTTTAACCTTCTTAGGAGCCCTTATTAAACCTTTCTAACCCTTTTCCCTATGATAAGAATTAATATATGTGAATATCAAGAGGAAGATAGCCTTCTCCAGAGGTCTAACCCCATTATAGGTGACTCATAGCCTGGGGTTGTTCCCATTGTGTAGCTCAATTGGAGTGAGCCTAAAGAACTCTCTCTAAGGGTGTATATTGAGCCAACAATAAGTATATTATCTCTAAGGAAGGGATCAAGATTGATCCAAAAAGTGTTGAAGCAATCTAAAAATTGTCTTTGCCAACTAGTAACCTAGGTGTGGATTCATTCTTAGGGAAATTAAATTTATTAAAGAAATTTGTTTTAGATTTTGTAGAACTCACCAAGTATATTATTGATATGATGAAAGGGAAATCCTATTTCTAATGGAATAATTATAAAAAAAAAGCATTTGATAAAATAAAAGTTGTTATTACTAGTACACCAACTCTAGTTTGTCCATATTTCAAAAATGAGTTCATCATTTATTGTTATGCCTCAAAACATACTCTCTCAATGATATTAATTCAAAATAATGATAAAGGTATTGAGTCTCCCATTTATTTTATGATTTATAATATGAAAGATTGTGAATTTAAATATTCTTTAGAAGAGAATCATGCATATGTAGTTGTGAAAGCTATCAAATAGTTTAGATACTATATTTTGCATTCACATTCCATTGTGATGGTACCAGGTATGATGGTGAAGTCTATTTTGACTCAATAGGAACTAGGGTTTAAAAGAGGTAACTGAATAACTAAGGTTTAATAATATTATCTTGTAATCAAGACCATGAAATTATTCTAAGGAAAAGGATTATGTCAACTCATAATAAAATATAAAGATTTTCAATATATATCTTCAACATATTCTAATGATCAAAATAATGAAGATCTTCCCTTTGTCTTTTTTGTAGATTCTATTAATGAGTGGTTTATTGATATTGCTTTATTTATAATATATAGATAATGTTCTTCTCACTTTGATGCCAAAAAATGTAGAATAGTCAAGTTGAAGGCCAAAAAGTATGTAATTTGGGATGGTACATTGTTCAAAAATAGTATTAATGGCATTTCCTTGAGGTGTGTTGATAGTGAATAATAAAAAAATATATTATAATAATTTCATAATCAAGCTTTTGGAAAACACTTATCTACTCCAGTGATAATGAATAAATTTATAATATCCCATTACTATTAGCCTACACTCTTCAAGGACTCCTATGAGTGGATAAAAAAATGTGAATTTTGTCAAAACTTCATTGGATGACCAAAAATTATATAATTTTATCTCAAGACAGTAGTGATAGAGGAACCTTTCCAATAATGGGGATTAAATTTTTTAGTAACCGTGAATCCTCATTTGAGTGTAGGACATACACATATTCTCATTGTTATAGACTATTTCACCAAATGTGTAGAATCCATTCCAATGAAATAAATAAATTTAGAAATTTTTTATAATTTCATCAAAGAAAACATCCTAGCGAGATATTGCATTCTTCATAAGATAGTAACATATATTGTTTCAAATTTTTATTCTTTAAAATTGATTGGATTTTGTTATGGCTATGATATCTCATTGTCCCACTCTTCATAGTATTATCCATAGAGAAATGTTTAAGCTAAGTCAATCAATAAGAATTTTGTCACTATCATTCACAAGTTGGGTGATGAGAATCAAAGGAATTAGCACAAGAAGTTGTTTGATGCATTATGGGAAGATTGCATAATACCAAAAAAAGTCATTGGTATGTCCTCATTCTAGTTGATCAATGGGATTGATGAAATAATTGCAATAAGACTTGAATTACATGCACTTCAATTGGCCAAGGCGATTATAAATCATAACTTTAAAATTCCCTTGGATAAAATAATTATATATTTGAATATGCTTAAATAAGATAAATCTCAAGTTGTTGATAGAATTACCAAGCATCAAGCTCAAGTTAAAGTCTTTTTTGACAAAAAAATAAAAGAGACTAGATTTTTAGGTAGGATATCATGTTATTATGTGGGATAAGAGTAGATAACCAAAGGGAAGTCATGGAAAATTTAACTACTTACGAATGGGCCCCTTCAAAATTAAGCACTTTTATGGAGACAACACTTTCTACTTGGCCTATCATGATGGAACACATTTTTTATTACCCTACAGTGGGAAATATCTCTTGCATTACTTAAAGTGAAATTAGGTAGTCCCCTGCATGTAAGTATGTATATAAAAATTTTGGTTGTGTTCCCCCTTATGTTGTTCTTTTTAGCTTGTTTTGTGTTGTGTTATTTTATTTTGTGTTTTTATCCTTGTTAGTTGGTTATCTTCCCTCTGAAATCTCTTACTTTGTCTTAAGTTTATGTTTCTATCAAAATTCAAATGAATTCATAACCCATGGAAATGCACTTGTCTTTGAACTAAGAGTCTAGAATTCTTTTCTCATCCCTTGTAGTTTGAGGTCCTCAATCAGAGACAATTATTATCACAGTTTTTTAATAAAAGTCAAAAGCTAAAAATGCCAAGCCTTTTGATTGAAAATGGTCAACTTTAGTCAAATATGGTCAAAGTTATCATATTCAGGTCAAAATATATTTTTTGAATAATTCATTATCTGAAGTTAATAATTGACCAAAAATTTTGAAAACAAAAACAAAAGAAAAAGTAAAATTAGTTAAATCTTTAGCCTTATCAGATTTTGGTCAACTATTAGATGCACCCCTAAAATCCACCTATTGCTTAGCAATACATCATAACCTAACATATGCTTAAGCAAATATTATATCTTGATACCCATACAGGCATGATTTTTAGATTCCACCTTTTATCTCTGCACATCTTGGAACCTGATCCACTTTCAAACACTCATATGAGTCCTAGCACTTACTCATGCACCTCAAGTTTTATGCCACTAATCCATAGGATTTTTCCACACACATGAGGGTTTCTAGCTTAACTTTAAATATTTTTGCTTTCCCCATTTATTATTTATTTTGATCTATTATTCCTATGAACTTTGATATTATAATGGTTCATTAATTTAACTTATCTCCAATCAACAGATATAGGGTTTATTTTTGATAACTCTGGCATAGATATTCATAGAGTTTCCTCAATATTTGATGAATTTATCAGTATTTTATTTCAAAACATCTCTAAAACACTTTGTAAAACTCAATTTTAAATGGTGAATCTTGTCAAGGTTTACCAATGGTTCATAAATCATCCAGATCTTGACCTTATAGTAAACACATTGGAGGATTCTAAATGTTGCCCAAGCATTCACTAGATTTTGAGAGTTGATTAAGCCTTCATCATACTTTGAATCCCAATTAAACACCTATCAAGATTCAATACCCTATTATACATCCCATTAGACTCTAACATATGTTTGTGTAAACATCAAAACCTGATCAATTGTTAAACACAACATTAGACTTCAATCACATATCAAGCAGACAATCAAATTCCAACCCTATATCAAATAGAATTATGGACTCCTCCTTCTACCTAAGCACACCCTAGAACCTATAGTATACTTAAACATTTTTTAGATTCTAAATCCTATTTAAGCATACCCTTGAATCCACTTTTTACTTGAGAAGGTCAATTTTTTGTGTTTTATCACAATATCAATTCAGGTTCTAGTTTTTATCATAGGCAGGAGATCTTCATTCGATTTCAACATTAGAGACCCTAATAATAGATACTCCTAAGAAAATCACCCTAAAAAATACCTCTCCCAAAAAAGGTCTCTAATTAGAAGAAGACACAGACATGAAGTATCAATTTCAATGGGTTGTTCCACCCTCCCACCTAGATTCAAATGTTAAATAAATAATGGATATTGATCTAGGTCACATCAACATAAAATAATTATGGAATAGAATTAGTGGGGTCCATAAGATATATTACGGACAAAGCATTCATGATAGTGGATTATCTTAATAAACTACCATTCTTATTTTAGTACAATGTCTAAAATTAGTATAACTATGGCTAAACACTATGATGCATAGAATAGGGAAGTCAAGAATCCAAAAGGAGAGTATATATTATATTAAAGTCCATAGCATATTAGTCATCTACTGCAGCTACATATCAATCAAGCATTTGTTAATTTAATTCCCACGTATGTTTAATAATAATACTAGTTCATGTTCTAAATGTGTCAACAAGCAATGGTTGAAAAAACCAATGCATACATCAACAAAGCTTCTTAATAATCTTTCCAAGTTTGAATTCATGATTAAAATCAATGATATGATGAAACTCTCACATAGAGTAGTGGGAATCCCAGTTGTGAGAAATTTCCAAACATGCATGTATAGATACATATGAATCATTCATCAAAATAAGCAATACATCAATTGGGGATAATTGACCAGTGATTCTATTCACAAACAACTAATAGAGGTTAATATTGTTATTGCTTCCACAACATGCCCCATTTTTTGTCTAAAAATAGGGACTTTTTTTTTGCTTTTTTAGCCACTCGCACTTGCACTCATGGCTCATTGGTCTTAACACTATAACTTTTCTTAGTGGTTCATCTCAATTTACATGTAAAATTGGGACTCAAAACCACCATTATTGGAAAGACTATGCTCATGTGAGTCAACATTGTACTTTGCACTTAGCATAAAAAAGGAGTTAGGGCCTCCTAATTTTCCTTTAAATCCTAGTTCTTATATCTCTCCTAACGCTCGTAACCTATTCCCAAGGGAATTATTACTATGATGTCAGATGATCACATTTTCATCAAGTGATAGTTATGCTATTAGGTGAGAGTGTTGTCTTGGAAACCACATTGCCATCGGTGAACCTAAACTTTATAAGTGTTGTATGTCTTTTTTTTTCTTCCATTATTATAGCACTTTTCATAAAGTAACTTGATTTATTTTCCTTGTGTAGGTGGTCAACAGTGAAAATATAATGGTGGAGGATCAAAATGTGCATCATGGATCATCAGGCAACCATATTACCCCTCATCAGATGATCACATTGAGCATTGAAGAAGGTGGTTAGCCATTGTTAAAAGGTATTTGGTGCATTAAAGGTCATTTTTGGTGATCGAAGATCTATATATTGGATCATTTTATCATTGTTAAGTTGTTGGTTTTCTACTCCAAAAGAGACCAGAGAGCTAGCCACCTCTTTTATTTTTTTTATTCTTTTTCCCTCCCTCTTATTTTGCATGGGGATATATTTTCAAGGTTCATAATTGAATGATCATTGTAATGATATTGTGCTATCAAGAAAACATCTTATTTAATATATGAGCTTTGAAGGTTTATTTGGAATCTACTTATGCATGTAATATGATGGTGGTGTCTTCCTTCTATTTTATCTCTTTAATCCCCATACTCTTGCACTGATTCCCATTATAGTTGTGTGAATGTTGGCCAGATGTGGGGTTGGTTTTGTGTACATTGGATTAGATAATTATTATATTTAGATACATCTTCCCAGGAATTTTTTCTCATTTCCCCTTCTCTTTCTCTCTTTTTAATCAGTTGGTTAGTTTAGTTTTTGAATTGTAATTTGAATTTAACCCTTATGATTGTGTCTTATTTTGCCTATTATTGTTTATACACTATTGAATTCTTGAAATAGGCATGTCTCTTTCAATCAACTATTTATTCATGGTTAGATTATTTTGTTGGTTCCATAAGCATAAGCTTTTTATTTTAATTCATATTGATTTGGCTGAAATACACATGCAAATGCCTTGAATGGAATGGTCATAATGAGACAATTGGGTTACCATGCGTACCAAGACCTAGTAACAAAGACCTTGGGGATATTTTATCACACAAGTCTCATTTTAAGAGAGGAAGGTATTAACAACACCTACCTAAGTTGGCATATTACAAGACCTCATAACAAATTAGCACAAGGAGGGCAAAATTATGTATTTTAGACTTATCTTTTATTTTTAATATATTTGACCTAGTTGTATTCTAGGTTCTTAAACTAAAAAACTAATTATCTAAGTCTGCCAATGGCTTTAACTTGGATAAGAGGATGTATTTATCATGTGAACATTCTAGGACCTTCTCATGACTTGCCTAAAAACACCCAAAAATTATGTGTAAAGTATATCCATAGTGGGTTTAGTACTACTAAGGAACACATCCAAGCTTTCAAAGAAGCCATTATCAAAGAACAAATTCAATATTAGGATGTGGATTGCCACCTATTCCCATTGTCTTTGGATCAAACTACTTATTCTTTGTACCTTGGTCTATTAGAAGGATGCATCACAACATGGACCATCTTTGAGAACCTATTCCTTAACCATTTTAGTGTGCCCATTGACCCTTCTACCTTATTATATAAATTTACCATAGCACATAAGGGGCCTAATGAGCCAAATAGTGTATTAAACCATAGATTCCATCATCTATACACTAGGTAGAGGGATCCTTTATTATAAATAGAGAGCGTAGCAATAAAGTTATATCTCCAAGCTTTATATCCTCTAACTACCCTATTTATTAAGATGAACCCCTATGCTCTCACCTCATTAGCATCAATCTACCAAGAGGTTAATAGAATAGACTAGCAGCTAATGACTCAGGGTATTTGTGATCAAAATCCTTCAACTTACGTGCCTATAAATTATTCTATGGACTGATATGTGCCTTACAACTAAACATTGCCCCAAGCCTTTATCTAGCCAAACCTTCCAGTGATAAATGAGAGTCATGCTTGTTTATTTGATGCATATAACTCAGTTAATTCTAAGTATAATCAACATGTTATTTTTTATAATTTTAGTAATTCATTATCTTTAGGTGTTGTTATTAATCAAATACCATTTATTTTAGGAAACAATGAGGAGGTAATGCATAATCCACATTGTGAGGTTATGTATCACAATGCCCCATCTAGAGTCTATAAGTCTAGTTATACCATTAATGCATAGCTGATCATGCACACTGAGGACATCCCATCATATTATTTCATTTAAAGGATACAATAGTAATGATTATGACTCAAAATATGAATAAGCAATAATTTTAAAAGGTAGTCTAATGGATGAAAAATAAATTAATGAGAAGTCATCCACACAAAATAAATAAATAAATAAACTTCTCTTATAATTAGCTAAAAGAACAATTGGAGGAGTTGGAGCTATTGGATAAGGAATATGCATACTATGCATTTGAATTATTCTTACCCTCAGTTGCTACTCCTAATCTTAATAGATTAATCCAAGATGGTCAACATCTATGTGGTGGTAATGAGACTTTCCCTGCATCATCAATAAATAATGAATTAGAAGAAGTAAATCAAGAAGAAAGAGGTTATCCATTCAAGGAGAACAAGATGGAAGAATTAAAATTTTAGTTTCTCTCACCTCAATTTAGCCTCACCTCCAAATCATTTGATAGTACCCAAACATTCATCTCAGCAGAAGAGGTAGTTAAGATGAAATAATAAGTCAAGCATGCAATGACCTAAATGAGAAATCATTCAAATGGAAGTTCAAGATAAGAATGACCTTATTCAACTTAGCTCTCCACATAATTTATCCACTGATAAAAAATTCATAAGATCTTTGATATGGTAAGAATCTAAACTACTTTCATGCCTTTTAAATACTGAGGAGGATGAAGAGGATGCTACACAAGTATCTATTTGTATCAAAAAGTAGCTGCCAAGTAACTCATCCAATGGTGTCCATCATGAACATGTCATTTCTAGGTTAGATATTCTAATAAATTTGGTATGTATAGATACCAATCCCTATCCCTCATTTTAATATAAGGTTTAGGTGGAGGTATTTTCTAAACCCTATCCCTCATGCTTTCCATAATCTAGATGCAGACATAAATTAGAATTCTATAGTCCTAGCTTGCTCGAGTGGCATGCAAAGTATATTGATAAATATTTATGGGATAGTGTTTTCCATAATAGAGGACAACATAGAATAAATTAGGTGTGCACTTTACTCTTCTAAAAATCTTGTGAAATCATGTGTCTAACTAGTTCAAACATGCACTTTTTTGAACATTTCCTATGAATACTTTTCTTTTTTCCTTTCTTATTTTGATTTGTTTTTCTTTCCTTCTTGTCCCTTTTTGTTAATTTAGGTTTGATTTGATTTGTTTATTTGTTTTCATTGTTGGGTTTTTCCCAATTTTTTTTGTCGTTGGGTTCCCCTTATTGTCAAAATAAATAAAATAAAGGGTTGTTGTAAAAGTAACATGGATGGCACCTAAAGAGCCTAATAATAATTTTACTAAAGTAACTTGTGTGAATTATTATTATTGATTTATTCATTTCTTAAGTTTTGAAGGTCAATTATTCATAACAGAACTTGTGAACTTAGAAAAAATATTGTCTCATTTGAATTTATATTACACACTTAATGAAATATCTAAATAAAAATTTAGTATTGCTTCAATATTGATTTGTCTCAAATCATCATGAATTAGCTAACTTCTTTTTACCCATGTCTTGGTCCCCAACCCTCTATGGATGAAAATGATAAATCTCCTTTCTAAAATAATTGGGCTAAAAAAGAATGAATTATAAAATTCTCTTCGAAAGGGTGATCTTGGTAACCTCCACCACAGGCTTTCCATCTTGATTGGTAGTGGAGTAAGGTATTTGTAAGGGACCAGAGGTATCTTTGTTGAGGATATAGATGCCCAAATGGAAGTAGATAAATTCCCAAACCACTTACCCCCCAAGCTAAATTGAAATTATTTTCCCTTCAGTAGTTTTAGCATTATGCAAATCTAAATTACTGCATGTGGATGCAAATAAAATGAATTAATCACTCAATCACACATGTAGATGGATTCGATAGGATTTTGGCTTAGTATATCACTTGTTTCTATATACTTTAGTACCTCTGAATTATGTTTTATTCTAATTAATTACTTTTAGAATTTTTTCTTCTTCTTATGAATTCAAAGATTCTAGATTCTTGAAATACTCAAGAGTATTTCCCAGCATGAGTCACCATTTATTGTTGCCTACACAACACACCCCATTTTCTAACTAAAAATGGGGACCCTCTTTTTGATTTTTGTACCCACTCCAACTTCCACTCATGGATCATTGGTCTCAACACTATAACTTACCTTAGTGGTCCATTTTAATTTACATGTTGAATTGGGACTTGAAACCACCATTTTTGTAAAGACTACATCCATGTGAATCAACTTTATATTTTTCATTTAACATAAAAATGGAGTTAGGCCCTCCCAATTTACCTTTAAATCTTAGGTCTTGTGTCTCTCCTAACTCTCATAGCCTGTTCTTAGGTAAATTCTCATTATGTTATCAAATGACCACATTGTCATCAAGCAATAGCTATGTCATCAGGTGACAACATTGTTATGGAGTGATTATTTGTTGTTGCTTGACCTCAACTTTCTAAGTGTCATATACCTTATTTTTTTTCTTCTATTATTCTAGTACTTTTCAAAAAGTAACATTTTCTTTGCCTTATTTAGGTGGTGAATAGTGAAAATGTGATGGTAGAGGAATAAATTTTGCATCATGAGTCATCAAGTGACCACATTTCCCCCATTAGGTGACCACATTAAGTATTGATGAAGGTGGTTGGGCATTGTCAAAAGGTAGGTAACGCATTAAAGATGTTTGTTAGTGCCAAGAGATCTATATATTGGATCATTTTGTCATTGTTAAGTTGTTGGTTTTTCTACTCTAAAATAGACCAGAGAGTCAGCCACCCCTTTTTTACTTTTTTCTTCTTTTTCCCTCCCTCTTGTTTTGTAATGGGAGATGTTTTTGTGGTTCATACTAGAATGATCATTATAATTTTATTATTATATCAAGAAAACCTATTAGTTAATATATAATATCTAGAGGTTTATTTGGCATTTAATTACATGTGTAATATGGTGGTGGTGTCTTCCTTCTCTTTTGACTCTTTGATCCCCAAACTCTAACACTAATTTCCATTGTGGTTGTGTGAAAACTAATTAGATGTCAGGTTGGTAACCAATACCTTACAAATATTTTCTCACACAAGTTTCCTTTCAAGAGAGGAATGGACTAACAACCCCTACCTAAGTTTGCATGTCAAAATACCTCATCAATAAATACCACTTCCAAAATTTATATGACCTCTTATCTTGCTTGTGTTGTTGCCAGAAGAAGATTCTATAGTGGTTTGAATACAATAGGTGATATGTAAATTGCAAAAATATATGAATTTTATCCTCAATTATTATTAAAGGAAAGTACACATCATTTTCATAGAGTAAATGATGCATTTTTATAATGTGATTCAAATGTTTAAACTAGAACCATATAATTTGAGGATATCAATTCAAGCTTTTATAGAGATTTTTGGATGGGGATCCTAATTCATACAGTTCCCAACTTTCACTTATCTAAGAATTTGTGGTTGTGAGATTGCTCCATACATGTTCCTGATATATATAAATGACAAATGGGCCTTAATGGAAATGGTAAGGTATTTGACTAAGACACACAAGCTCTTATCCACTAAACACAAGTATAGAATAATGTTTCTCATAAATATTAGTTTGTATACTTGTGCCTCTTTGGCTAAAGCAAAATTGATTGATGAAGAAATGACTCAGGTCACTATTTGGTCATTTGAAATCAAACATTTGTTTGATGTTAGGGGCCTAATTCAAAATATTCTTAGTTATTCATATCAATATGTGCACAATTTTGAAGACTATTATATAGATTGTGATGATGAGAAAGACATGAGAATATGTAATTACTCATGATTCACTTTGGAATAGGTTATTTCATTTGACATAGTGAAGATCAAGAAAAATATAGTAGATGATTATGTATTGGACCCCATTTATGAAGAAGATAGAATTGAATCAAAACATCTTTTAAAATTAGATTGGCATGAAAAATAATCTACTTCACTCATTGATAGGACCCATAGTGTGTTAAATAGAACTCTCAAATGGTTGAAAAGTAAAGGTATAAATGTTGATAAAGCATGATTTCCTCCTCCCATTAACGAGACTGAATTAAGAATTACTCATCTACAACATCAAGTATAAATAGGGACATTTTTAGTAGTAGGAACTAGAAATGATTCAGAATAAATTGAAGTAGTTACAAAAGTTGTAGTTATCACAGAAGTTATTCTAGTGCAAAAGCCACTCAAGTTGAAAATAAGAAAACCAGGTGAAAAGTGTCCAAGTACTCCAAGAATTTCTATTTTAGAAGAAGTTCCTCTTGATATTTTTACCCAACAAAAACTCTAGTAACTAACACTACACAACAACCTCTACCTTTAAATACATCCTTGATATTTGAGTCTTGTCTTCCTTCTCAGTCCAATACTTTAATACCATTGCATCTAGCTCAAAATTTTGAATTGCCTACTTAATCTTCACCTAAAACCCCAACTAATACATTAGGAAAAGATGAAGGTGAAATTTTATTAGAAAAGTCTCAAGTCTTGCAAACTCCTCTCCCTTCTTCTGATACTCAAAAGGAATCTAGTATTGCTCTTGTGCAAAAATATCCTAGTGCAGAATCCCCAATTGGTTAAATGAAATAGTAAAGAAAATTAATAATATCATGAAACCATAGGAAATTAATTTTGGCATTTTGACAGCTTTCATCTTCATACATCCAAGAAACCTAAAACAATATCTAGAATAATCATAGATCAAAAAGGATAAAGATATGCAGAAGTAGTGATTCCTCCCATTGAGAAAGATAAAGATAATGTTGAAGACTTTGATTATCAAATCACGAAGCTCCAATTGGGAGAATCTACAAGGTAAAGTGTGAAGGAAAATTTTCAATCTATAATTGACATGTTATTTTAGATAATGGACCAAGACAAAGTTACTGAATAACAACTTAGCGAAAAGGTTGAGCAATTGAATTTGGTGGATTAGAAATTGGTAAGGCCAATTCAATCTTCTCATTCAATTATTCATCAAATTTTTGATATAGAAACATTAAATATCATGGAATAAATTGGTCATATGGGCAAGGTAACAAAATAAAGGTCTGAATAAATTTTACAACAAGGTATCACCACCATTCATACAACGATGACCATGTATTTTAAGATTTAATAAGAATATGATCAAGTAACTAAGTTTAAAACAAATATGATTAAGAATTACATAAATGAAATGGATTACTTCCCAAAGTGGATTGGAAATATTTTTCCCATACTTGTCCAAATGATCTTATTCAAGAAAAAGCTATCCAAAAATAAGAAATTGTGTACTTCATTGAGTTTTTGGGAGCTGCCAAATTTAGGTTCCATATTTTTAAAGAAAATCTTAATAAATAAAATGACTCTAAACAAATGAGAGATGATTTTCTCCTTGAAATAATTGAAGGAGTAGGAAAATTGAAATGCAGACACAATTATGATAATGTGAAAATAGTTTTTAAAGAAAACATTATCATTCAATTCAAGAAGAATATTGAGGATATCCTAACTCCCAAGTCTAAATTTAATTATGAGTCAATTTAGATGTTGATTTAATTTTAGAATAATTTGTATAACCTCAATGCAATGCTTAAAAAACTACATGGAACAACACAAACGATGATGAAACCATATTATGATGCATAGATAGGTTATACATATTTAGATGATCTAGATGAAGACAAAATGATAGAATTCATGAAAAAGTTTGATGAATTCAAAAAGAAGAAGCCACAACCCTAGCAACAAAAAATCTAGATTATTCTTAGTGAAGATGAACAAAAATAGATCATCATCATATTTTGACTTGTTTTCTACCTTGAGATTTTTGAGTCATTCTTGTAAATTTTTATTGCACGATTTTGGAATGAGTAATTTTCACATTGTAGATTTATTTTTAAAATTTAAATTTGTGCAAAAATACCAATGCATTTTTTCAATTTATGCAAATTGCCTAATGTGTTTTTACAAAAAAAAAAATTAATGTGCAAATTTGTTGTTGTTTTTTTATAAGTCTCTAAAAGGCAAAAAAGGTGGTTACACAATGTAACCACTCCTTTAAACCTTTAAATATGATTTAAAATTTCATTTGAATGGGTTATTTATAGTTAATTTTTTTTAGCAAGACAAAGAAATGAGAGATTGTATCTGTAGCTAAAAGAGAATCAATATAAGGAGAAATTTTGCAAACTTTGTGTTCAAAATCTTTTCATGGACAATGTATGTGTATACATCCATATATATATCTTATTATTTTCTTTTGAAATATTGTTGAGAATATGATTAATTATTCAAAAACATAGGGATTTTGTTGTATAATTTATTCTTGAATCTACGTTCTTAATTTCTACAAATAATGAAACCTTGGTGGAGTAAAATAGTAATTTTACACTTTTCATAAAGAAATACATGATAGTTGTCATTTTATATTATCAATTATAGGTAGTTATTTTTGTGTATGTTATGTGTTCTTATGTACATATTGTTTTTACTTACATAACACACCCTAATTCTTCCAAAAATCAAGGAAGCTCTTTTTTGACCTTTTACTCTACTCCTGCATATGCTCACAATTTGTTTGTCTCACCACTACAACTTGTTTTGGTGGTCTATCTCAATTTATGTGCTAAAATAGGACTTGACACCACTACTGTTGGAAATACCATGTCTGTGAGAGTCAAATTTTTAGTTTACACATAACTTAAAATCAAAGTTATGACCTCCCACTTTGTATTTGAAGTTGGGCTCTCTCATCTATCTCAACTCTCTTAGCATGCTCTAGGGTATCATCTCAATTTTTATGCCATTAAATCTCCCTAAACATAACCTATTGAGACACAACCAAGTCCATGTGATAAATTTTAATATATAAGACTTGGTCACTAAATGTCATTTGGACCTCCTTTTAGAGTACTGGGGTTTTCAACCTCCCATACATACGTCAAGGTTCCAAGACTACATTACAGTTGTTAGACCCTAAAAACTACATTGTAGTCATTAGACACTAATACCTAATTGAATTATAGTTATTAGACCCTGATGACTACATTATAGAGGTTTGTCTCTAATGCTTGCATTGCAGGCCAAGAGCCCCGACATGCTATGATAAGGGGTCATTTTTTGGTCGTAACTTTTAATCCATTCATCAGATTTGTAAACCACTTAATGCATTAGAAAGCTGGTTTTAATATAGAAAATATGATATAATTAGTTTATTGAGATCATTTATACATCAGTGCTTATGGCCATTTTTCTAACCCTATTCTATTTTTGTCTTAGTAAAGTGCACTTAAAAGACCTTGAAGTTTTCCATTTTGAAAATTCTTGTTTTTTGTCTTGTATAGGTGGTAAATAATAAAAGTTTAATGGAGTGCAATGAATTTTGCATGAAAAGTGGTTGTTAAGAATTAATGGATGGGTTTGACCATTTTGAAGGTAAAATCTTCAGATTAAAGATTATAGTTTCTATATAAGGAAGGATTTTTATTATAAAAGTGTTCGCTTTTCTTCTCTCAAAGAGACCATATAGCCAATAACACTTATTTTTCATGCAATTTCTTATTTAGTAACTTAATCTCTCCCTCAATCTTGTAACCCTAGTATTATTCTAGTGGGATTTGGATGTAATAAATTACAAAGGTGGTTTTAGTGTAGAAAATATGATAAAATTGGTTTATTGAGAGCATTTATACACCAGTCTTTATAGCCATTTTTCTAATTCTGTTCTATTTTTGTCTTGGTAAAGTGCACTTAAAAGACCCATAAGTTCTCCATTTTGAAAAGTCTTTTTTTTTGTCTTGTGTAGGTGGTAAATATTAAAAATGCAATGGAATATAATGCATTTTACATGAAAATTGGTTTTTGAGCATTAATGGAGGGGGTTGACCATTTTGGAGGGAAAATCTTCCCCTTGAAGATTATAGTATCTATATACGGAAGGATTTTTATTGTAAAAGGGCTAGTTTTTCTTCTCCTAAAGATACCATAGAACCAATCACACTTATTTTTCATGTAATTTCTTGTGTTATTAGCTTAATCTCTCCCTCAATCTTGTAACCCTAGTGTTATGCTAGTGGGATTTGGATGTAATCGATTGTAATCAATAAAAACATTGTTATCAACATGAAAATCTTCATTTATATAAGATGGTGGATGTTTATTGATGATGTTTACATGTGAATGGTGTCCATTTATCTTCCTCTCATCCTCTCACTCTCCTTATATGCTTGCATCATTCTTGTGGTGATTGTGGATTAGCTAGTCATGTGAGGGATTAATTTTTGTGTATTGAATTCAATTGGTGGTTTCAAATTTACTTTCCTTATCATAGGCTTTTATTTTATTTCCTCTTCCTTATCTTTTATTATTTTTTAATTAGTTAGTCACCTTAGGATTTCTATATGCAATCTAAATCTAATGCTTACCTTGATTGTATGTTCTTATTTATTGCTCATTTATGCATTGTTAAAATTATAAATGATATATGTCTTCATTTTGAATTGACTATTTATTCATAGCTAAAATAAATTTTTGTTGGTTCTTTAAGCATAAAATTTTTATTTTAATGCATATTGATCTAGTTAAAACACACACACATGACCCTTGAATAAAATAGTCACAACAAGTCAACTGGGTTACCCTGCATACCAATACCTAACAACCAAGACCTTAGGAATATTTGTTCATGCAATTCTCCTTTCAAGAGAGCAAGGGATTAATAACTCTTACATGAGTTGGTGTATCAAAATACCTCATCAATAGACTGGTACTAGAAGGAGGGCTTGAGTGGTGTATTTCAAACATATTTTATGTTTTTGAAGAGTTGCCTAGTTGTTTTCCAAGTTCTCAGACTGGAAAACTTATTATCTGAGTCTTTTGATGGCTTTAGCTTGGCTAGGAGGAAATGTTTGTCATGTGAACATTCCAAGACCTTATCATGACTTGCCTAAAAATCCCCATAAATTCTATGTAAATTACATCTATGGTGGGGTCAATACTGCTAAGGAATATATATAGGATCTCAAAGAATCCATTATCAGAAAATAGATTTAACATGAGAATGTGGCTTACCACCTATTCCCCTTATCATTGAATCAAACTACTTATTCTTGGTACCTTGGTCTACTAGATGGGTGCATCACAACATGGGCCATCTTTGAGAACCTATTCCTTAACCATTTTAGTATGACCATTGACTCTTTTATCTTGTTCTATTAATTTTCCACAGCCCATAAGGGGCCTAATGAGCCAACTAGTGTGTTCAACCATAGATTCCATAAATTATACACTAGGTAAAGGGATCTTTTCTTGAAAATAGAGGATGCAACAATTAGGTTATATCTCCAAGCCCTACCTCCTCTAACTTCTATGTTCATTAAGATGAACCCATTTAATCTTGCCTCATTAACATTAGTCTACCAAGAGGTTGTTAATGTAGAATAATAATTAATGACTCAAGGTATTTATACCCAAAATTCTTCAGCTTACATGCCTAAAAATCAGCCCATGGACCAATATACACCTTACAATGAAGAATTGCCCCAAACCTTTATCTAGCCAAACCTCCCTATGACAAATGAGAGTCCTACTTGTTTGTTTAATGCATATAACTCAGATATTTTTTTGTACAATAAGTAGGCTACTTATAATTTTAGTGATTATGTATCTTCTAATCATGTTACTAATCAAATATTATTTATTTTAGGAGACAATCATGAGGCAACACACAATCTGAGCTATGAATCTGCATACCCTTATGCACCATCTAGAGTCTATGATTCTAGATGTACTACTAATGTAGAGCTAATCATGCACACTGAGGACATCCCATCTCAAAAGTGTGATCCATTCTTTAAAGGACACAATAGTAATTATTATGACTCTAAGGATGTGGAAGCAATGGTTATAGAAGGCAACCTAGTGGTTAAATATCAAATTGATGAGAAATTATCCACATAAAATAAATAAATTGTCATCTGTTGTGATCAACTAGAAGAATAATTAGAGGAGTTAGATCCATTGGATGAGGAAGATGCATCCTATACACCTAAAACATTCTTGTCATGTGCTTCCACCTCTCCACATGAAGATTTGATATAAGATGGTCAACAACCTAGTGGAAATAGTTTGTCTTCCCCTTAATCATTTGAAGAGGAAGGAACAAAATAAGAAATAAATGCTGAGTTAAGTTACATGAAAAATAAAACTAAGAAGAAGGTGTTTGTCCCTCTGAATGAAGTGAGATGGAAGAATTCAAAATTGATGATCTCTCTCCTTGGTTCAACCTCACTTCCAAAGCAATTGATAGTACTCAAATACTTCTCTCAATAACAAAGGTAATTAAAATGGGAAGTCATGAACACAATGGCTTGAATGGAGAATTCATGCAAATGGAGATGCAGGATAAGGGTGATATGATTCAGCTCAACTCTCCACATACTTTATCCATTGATGATAAATTTAGGAGGCCTCTGACATGAAAAAAACTTGAACTACTCCCATGTCTTTTGAATGACAAAGATAACAAAGAGGATGTTATGCAAGCATCCATTACATCAAAGAGTAGCCATCAAGTTATTCATCCATTGGATATAATAAAAAGGAAGTCTCTACTAGGTTGGGTGATCAACGCATTTTGGTATGTATTGATGTTTTCCCTATTCCTCATCTTAGTTCCAAGTTTGGGTAGAGGTATTTCTCACCCCTATCCCTCATGTCTTTTTCAATCTAGATACAAACATAATTCAAAATTTTACAGTCCTAGTTTACTTGAATTACATGAGAAGTACATTAATAAATCATTGTGGGATAATGTTTTCCATTATAGAGGGAAACATAAGAAAAGGTAGGTGTGCCCTCTATCCTTCTTAAAATCCTATGAAATCAGGTATTTGATTGGTTCAAGCATGCACTTGCTTGAGCATTTCCTATGAATACTCTTATTTTTCCTTGTTTTGTCTTATTTTTATTTCTTTCTTATCCCTTGTTGTTAGTTTAGGTTTGCTTTAGTTTATTTTAATGTTGGGTTTATACCAACTATTTTTTTACTCAAGTTCCCCTTTTTGATCAAATAAATGAAATAAAGGGCTATTGTAAAGATAACAGAAGTGGCACTCAAAAAACCTAATTGTAATTTTAATCGAGTAACTTGTGTGAAATATTATTATTACTTTGTTCATTTCCTAAGTTCTAAAGGTCAAAGATTCATAATATAACTTGTGAATTCAAAAAAAAAACTTTTTTAAATCCATCTAATGCACTTAAAGAAATATCTGAAGAAAAAAATGCAACATTGATTCAACTCAAATTTGCCTAAAGTCATCATGAACTGACTGACTTCCTTTTACTCATGGTTTGGTACCCAACCCTCAATGGATGTAAATGCAAAATCTCCTTACAAAATAATTGATTTAAAATGTAAAATCTAAAATTATCCTTGAAAGGGTGATCTTAGCAACCTCCACTATAGGCTTTCTAACCTGGTTGGCAGTGGAAAAATACCTTTAGAAGGGACCAGAGGTATCTCTATCAGGGCTATAAATGATTGACCGATAGAATATCAATGCCCACACCATTTCCACCCTAAGATAAATTGAAAAAAAAATCCCTTCAATAGTTCTAGTCTTGTACAAATCTGAATTACTACATGTGAAGGCAAGTAAAATTAATAAATCACTCAATCACACATGCAGATGGTTTTGGTCAGATTATAACTTAGAATGTCACTTATCTCTATAGGCTTTAGTACCTCTGAATTTTGGTTTTTTTAAGTAATTACTTAAAGCTAATGTTGTTTCTTCATATGAAATCATAGATTCTAGATTCTCTAAATACTCAAAAGTATTTCCTAGTAGGAGTCACCATTTGTTATTGCTTGCACAACATGCCTTAATTTTTTTAAAAATTAGGAAACCTCTTTTTTGACCTTTTTCTCTACTCTTGCATATGCTTACATTTCATTGGTCTCAGCACTAGAACTTACCTTGGTCATCTATCTCAGCTTGCATGTTGAATCAGGAATTGAAACCACCACCACTAGAAAGACCACATTCATGCGAGTCAACATTATATTTTACACATAACATAAAAATAGAGTTATAACCTTCCAATTTGCATTCAAAGTTGAGCTCTCTCAACTCTCTTAGCCTTCTCTAGGGAATCATCTCAATTTATATGCCCTTTAGGATCTTGAAACCTATCCCATTGCAATGACCAAGTTTGTGCAATAGATTTTCATATATAACATTTGGTCACTAAATGTCATTTTGACCTCCTTTTGAAGTGTTAGGGTTTTCAACCTCTTGTGCATATGTTAGGGTTTTAGGACTGCATTATAGCCACCAATCCCTGATAACTACATTACAGTCATTAAACCTTGACAACTGCATTATAGCTATTAGACCCTGATGATTACATTGCAGTTGTCAAAACTTGATGATTGCATTATAGTCATCAAACACTGATGCCTGACTACATTACAGTAGTTAGACCCTGATGCCTGCACTATAGGCCAAAAGCCCCAAAATATTATGATAGGGGGTCAATGTTTTGGTCATAACTTTTGGTTCGGTCATCATATTTACAAATCAATTAATGTGTTGGAAAGGTGGTTTTGACATAGACAATATATTATAATTAGTTTCTTGACAAGGTTTATATACCAATTTTATGGCCATTTTTATAATTTTATTATATTTTTTCCTTAGTAAACTGCACTTAAAAGACCTAAAAGTTCTCCACTTTGAAAATTGTCCTATTTTTTTTCTTATGTAGCTAGTGAATAGTAAAAGTGCAATGGAGTGGAATGATTTTTGCTTAAAAACTAGTTTTTGATCATTAATGGATGAGGTTGACCATTTTGGAGGGTAAATCTTCCCCTTGAATATTGTAGTTTCTATATAAGGAAGGATTTTTGTTGTGAAAGGGTTGGCTTTTATTCTCCCAAAGAGACCATTGAACCAATCACACTTATTTTTCATTCAATTTCTTATTTTATTAGCTTAATCTCTAATTCAATCTTGTAACCCTGGTGTCATGTTATTGGTATTTGGATGTAATCGATTGTAATCAACAAAAACATTATTATCAATACAAAATTCTTGATTTATATAAGATGGTGGAGGTTTATTCATGATTTGCACATGTGAATGGTGGTTAGTTATCTTCTTCTCATCCTCTTATTCTCCTTAGATGCTTACATCACTCCCATGGTGATTATAGATCAACTACTCACACGAGGGATTGATTTCTAGGTGTTGAATTCAATCGATGGTTTCAAATTTGCTTTGTTTATCACAGGAATTTATTTATTTCCTCTCTTTTATATTTTATTTTTTTATCATTTGGTTTTCTTAGGGTTTCTATAAGCAATCTGAATCTAATGCTTACCTTGATTACATGTTCTTATCTATTATTCAATCATGCATTGTTGAACTTATAAGTGATAGACATTTTCATTTCAAATCAATTGAATATTCATAGATAAAATCATTTTTTGTTGGTTATTTAGGCATAAGCTCTTTATTTTAATGCATATTGATATGGCTAAAATACACACATAGGCCCCTTAAACAAAATGGTCAAAATGAGCTAACTAGGTTACCTTACATGCCAAGACTTGGTAACCAAGACCTTGGGGAGGTTGTTCATGTAAGTCTCCTTTCAGAGGAGGAAGGGACTAACAACCCCTACCTAAGTTGGCATGTCAAAAGACCTCATCAACACATATAACATCTATTTTATCCATTTAATGAAAGAGGTTTTCATTTAGTAAAATCACCCACCTCTTTGAAATCTCGAGTAAGTCTCTAATTTTGGCTCATTGGACTTGTTATTTTTCTACTTTCTAAGCATATTTATTTCCCTTGTCACTCTTATTCATTTTTTTTGTCACCTTTTTGTACTTTATGGTGAAAATTAATACCCCACTATAAACCATTTTTGTTGTGAATAATTTCTTTTCCCACATCCTTTTCAGTTTTCAATAAAAGTAATTATGTCTACTAATAAGAGAGGGACCTTGTCACATGAATGTTGACTAAAATTCCACATTTTTCCCCCTGACAAATTTTTCATCCAAAAAAATTGAGTAGTGCCTAAGTAATCCCTGAGTAATGCCTAAGTATATCTTTTTGTAGAATGTGCCACATATGCTCTACATATGATTCCAATCCAATAACCTATATAATGGGAGCTTAAAGTATCATAATATATGCAAAAGTGTGAACATATGCCTTACATATGCCCCCATTTTGACAACCTATGTAATCTAAATCATGTAATCTATGTAGAAATGTCATATATTTTGTGAAATAAATATCATAATCTTATATATATTGGCATATACCTTGCATATTTCCCCATTTTTTGTCCATAACCTATCATAATATGAGTAAAACCTATAATAATATGCATAAAACTATACCATTCAGAATTAATTAGTATTCAAAATCTAAATTTTCTATGACTATGAAGACTTGATCTCTAAAACAAGCCATTGTGTAAGCCCATGTTTGAGGTGAAGAATGTAGCCTTTAAATTACTCATCTTAAAATAAATGAGTTAAATGCATCATGTTATATATAAAAATATATAAGTGGTGTAAATCATGTGCGAACATGTGGATAAAATGTCATCATAGTGAGAATATATCATTTGAGTATATTTGAAACATGTTTCCTAAGGCATACAAGTGTCATGTTAAGATAAATATAAAAATGATTAACATAGTGGATGATCAAAATAATAATGAGAATCCATAAAATGAGTGATAATTACATTGAATGTGCATGATATGTATCATGTCATTATAAACAAGAAAAAGATTATGTGATATAGATCACACACACAAGCTCAAAACAAAATCTTACATTTATCCACACATAGCAAACAAATTCATGCACAATATCATGGCAATGATGCACACAATAAATCAAACATAATAGCACTCAATGTCATAAAAATCAAGAAGATACACTTAATGAATAATAAAATGTCACACAAATCCAATGGCCACTCACAAAGGATAATTAAATGTCACACACACAAAGGAAAATCAAATGTTACATGCATAATGGTTTATCAAATGTCACGTACACAAAAAAGAATCAAATGTCACATGCACAAAGGATGCTAAAATGGTCACATGCACAAAAGATAATCAAATGTCACACAAAAACAAGTTCATGCACAATAGATAAATAGTCACATAATTAAATAAATAACCAAGCATCACACATGTAACATGTAACAACATCAAAGATGCATAGAACAAACAAGGTTAGTCTACATAATCAAAGTATGTCATCATCAAATATAGAAAAATACAATATCTAAAAAAATATCAATTTAAGTAGTATGATTTTGCATAAAACCTATATAATCAATGTAAATTAGCTCAATATGATCATTGTAAATAGTCATAAAATGATAAAGCCTATGCAAATTAGCAAGATTCCCCCAATAAGAGTGTGCCCCTAATGTAAGAAGGTAGCTCTTGGATCTAGTAATCTTCCACACTATGTATCCATGTCATATGAAACATGTATGGCATGCATCTCACTCATATATATGGTATGAAACATGTGCATAGAAAAATGGATATATAATGTACTATTTATGATAAAGGATAAACAAATAATGTAAACAAGAAATACATGTCATGCATAGATCATGGTTTTAATTTTCTTGAATGATTTTTTTTAGCATCTTCTGAGTTTTATGAACTTTTAGAATGTTATGTAATGCTAACCAATGATCCCATAAATATATGCTCATATGTATCTCTTGTGTGAAACATGGCTAACGTTACTTGTTGCAATCGCATAGTAACATGTGTATTTGTATCATAATTTCAAAAATAATATGGTGTTGTGACATATACATCATGGTCATCATCAACCATATGATCTTGTGTATGTTGTGTAACTCTTTGAATCATAGTACTATGTGGAGTTTGATGCATAATATAAGAATGTTCCTATGTTCTTTATGGAACATGCAAAGTAATTAATAGCACTAGTCTAAGATGTTTTGGAGTAGGTAAGGGCTCTTACGAGTCCTGAATAAATATCTGACATAATGGACATTGTATTACTAGTCATCAAGGAAAATCCACTATCTTCCTCAGTTATTTGAGTAAAATAAATATCATTAGGTTGTTAAACTAATTGTGATAGTGGTGGGGGTGGAGGAAGAATAACCTCATACTAAAGAGGGTACTCATATGGTATACCAAGAACTATGACCACCCTACTAACATGTATATACTTCACACATTTATGTGTAGTAGATGGTACTACATGCATTTTGTGTATCTAAGGGCATCCTAACAACATGTCAAATGCCCTTGTACTCGATATAACTAATAATAAAGTAGTGACTATAGCAAGGCCCATTTTGAGTGGTAGTACAACCCCACAAGAATATTTTATTTCCCTCGATCAAATCCCTTAATTATTTTTTTGTATATTCATAAAATCTTCTTGTGTATACCAAAGTTTAGTAATGAGTGTCATGGTGCAAATATTTTCACTCAAACCATTATCTACCATGACATCGTGTATAGGTTGTGAATCTATATATGTGCATATAAATAATGCCTCATCAAAATACTCATCATATCAGTAATATCATGCTTATCAAATGTAATATAAGGTATATGTGTTTATCCATTATAAAGTGTTCCAATAATACCATCTAGAGGATGCTCTTCCTAAGTAATAAAAGTAGAAAAATCTAGAAGAGGATGTGTCGTATAAGTCATATTTACTTTTGGCTTAGTAGTAGTTTCTTATACTAAATGATTAGAAAGGGGTCCAAAAATATATTTATCTTAGGAATCCCATTAGGATGTGTCTGTGACTAATATATATGTGTATTAAGATCAATAACATTATCATTTGTTTGTTTTATGCTATTTGGGTTTTATACACAAACACACTAAGTTAATAAAACTATTTGAATGTAATATGACAATATTCAAATCTAGGCAAGGTAACATAGTATGTTAATAATACATTCATTTAAGCATGTGAAATAAATATAGAAATGATTATACATAAACATAACTAAGGTAAAATAGAGAAAATATCTTGTTTGTTGTTCTATTCTAGATTTTTAATATTCTGTATATCCCTCTTAGTCCTATAACTGAGCTTTGTGTTTCATTCATTCAGTATTTTGACTATTTTTCTTTCTCGAATACTTTCAGAAGATTTAGACACTTGCATGAATGATAGTGTCCTCTTATGGATGGTAGTGTACCTCACAAAATATAGAATCTTTTTTGGATCTTTTAGTTGTGTTTTTTAAGGTTTTTTGTTGCCTTTACTTTGGTGCATTAAGATCTAGGCCATGGATTGTCACTCCTTGTCAAATGAGAAAACCCTAGTTTTTCATCTTCATAGTGGCTATGGGAAAAATGGGTTAGTGGGCATATGATGTTGAGCTACCCCAAAGACCCATTTTTCAATGATCATTGCCTACATAACTAATATTCTGAATAGGAACTTAGACTTATGTAGTTCTCCCCTATGTGTTGGCTTGTGTGTGTACCATGTAATATGTGATAAGTAAGTACAACAATGACCTAGATTTTAACCTAGAGAATATGGATCATGAAATGTTCCTTCAATATCTTAGACCTATAGATGCATTTCCCTGATGACTGATATAGAAATAGGAGAAAATATGGAATCTTTGCTCACTTGAGTGCTTGATTGAATAATTTTGGTAAGTTACCTTGTGAGTTATTAGGTATGTGTTAGGTGAGGAATGAATGAGGGTCGATATTGTATATATACCAATCCCTTTGGAGAATATCTTGCATTAAATAACTTAGGTTGACTATAATAATATGTTTCATTACAAATTGGATGACTTCAAGGCACTAGACATGTGTTGGACAGAGACATTTGCATCCACGTAGGCATTTGATAGGGATGCAAGTGTTCAGGTAGCTGAAAAACAAGCATAAGTCCAGAACCTATGGAGATATATGATAAGTAGGTTTATAACATTATGAGCATGATAGAATGTTTGAGTCATCAAAATAACATTAGTTAGACTAAGAGATAATCAATATGCATATAGAAAGAGAGTGTATGTGATCCTTTCAATAGAAGGGAGGTATAAAAGTTGAAGGTACATCCATGATATATATTTTCCAAGTGTATAAGATTGAAGTGCTATATAATTCATAAATATGTCTATATTTGCTCCTCCTTTAATCTAATAATGAAATTGCTAGTTTAAAGGAAGGGAATGCCTACCTAGGTGTGTATAACACACCTTGCCTTTGCTTGAGCCCAACTTGAATGATTTGATGGTGACTAACTTACAACCAATATCATGTTATATTTTATAATAAGTACATATAACCTAAAATTAAAAGCATTGAAATGATTGAAATTGAAAGAGAGCAAGTTCTAAGATTACACTTGTGTATTGATGCAACTGCCTTGTCTTTTAACAATTTGATTTAAAATATGTATCATTATGAATCATTATATTTTTTATTAGGATAAATATAAAATCTATAAATTGCATATATCTACAGATATATAGATATATTAGAGGACACATGCCCCCAACTTTAGAGAAAATATGAGTTTTCACCTGATAGTTGAGATTAGCTCAGCCATGCAACTCAATCATACTTATAACCTAGTGACTGTGAGTGAACTAAGTCAAGTCACACTATAAATATAGTGAGGTTATATGATGTAATCAATTATAGCCTATAAATTTGTCAATATTGAATGATTTAATCACCTAAACCATACCGAAAATGAACCAACTACTATAGTAGATTGGCCCAATATAGTCCATAAAAGTCCAACCTAGTGGGTGATGATAGTCCTTAAAAGTTTTTTGAAATTTGAAATTGAGTTTGTTTTTATAATTTAGGTTCCCTTAGCATAGCATATGCACTTCATATATATTTCATTCTAAAACCTAGGTATATTAATGATACCAATATATATAATTATATGACAATAGTATATCTAAATCATATAACTGTGCAATTTGGCCAATTTGCAAACTATGTAAGTGTGGAGAAAATGTTTCCAAAACATGAACCCACTATAATATGAAACTAAAACATTGATATAATTGTGGAGAACATGTTTCCAAAACATGCCCCCACTGTATATCTAAATCTAAAAATTGGTGTAAGTGTGGAGAACATGTTTCTAAAACATGCCCCCACTATAAACTAAATATGGTGAACTGTGAAAAATGTGAAATCTATGCCTTTGAGGTATGCCCCCACTAATATGATGCTCTTTTGAGGTGAGGGTAAGTAGAAAATATATTTACCTTACCTTAAAAGGAGCCATTTATCATATAAAAGGAACATGTCTAGGTAGATATATCATTAAAACATGAAGAATACAATCACATCAAGTTCTAAGATGCATGATATAGATCATTACAATGTTTAGATAGTAATATTACAAGCTCAACAATTAATCAAGCACAAACACAAGAGCACTAAAAATCAAATCAATAGATAATGATCCAAGGAGACCTCAAATAAGTGGCATGTTCAAATGCCACACAATTAAATGGATGTAACTTATTTAAATTTTCACAAAACAATAAATGGCGTATTCAAATTTTAACATACAACAAAACATGACATATACAAATCTCACAATAGGAAAACATAAGCACAAGAACCATAATTAATAGAGCATATTCAAATGCTCAAACAAATAATACAATGAATGATAATATCAAGTAAATAACACACTCAAAGAAGTGAAAAAAAAGGAAAGCATGGACAATAAGCAACCAACATGACATAGCATACTAGCCCATGTATAATGTGTTATCAAAAAATGTTAAGTACATAACATATCAAGTACACTGTGAAAGTTACAAGCATGGATAAAGGCATGTGTAAGTATATAATCTCAAACATGATAATGTGAAGTGATCATAAAATGATATAGCCTAGTTGTATCATGATCAAAGAAGTGGATGACCTAGATGTCCACATTACTTGAGTAGAGGGAAGGATCAACATCCAAAAGTACATAGATCATGTATTTGTGTATGTTTATATCACACTCAAAGGATGCACACATGTGTATATAAAAATAAGTGATATGATATCTACCAACATGGAACCATAATCATATATGTCAAGGATCTAATAGAGCATGTAAATGATGAAAATATTTTTGGTTTTTTGAAATTTTTATTTTTTGGTATTTTTGGGATATTTGAAAAGAAAAGACCATCCTGTGATCTTAAGATGAGATTGAGAATGTGCAAGGATTGGTAAATGTGTAAAATGTCTTGAAAAATATATGTCATATGTGTGCATATTAGAATTAGGAATTGTATAATGTTCTTTTAGTAAGTTTGTATTTTTTATCTTTGCTTCACATGAATGTGTAATTTTAGTTCTTTATTCATGGTGTATACTTTACTTGCAATTATCTTATGTGATTGATATTTGGATGCAATAAAATACATGGTAGTATAAAATATTTTAATTGAATGAAACTTAAAAGTTTTATAATGAAGTAATCAACATACATAATGAAACTTGGTTGTAAATAAGAAAGCTCGATAATAATGATCATGTGGTAATAGAACTTCTAGTTTCTCTTTTTTCACTGTAGTTGATGTATCAATATAAATATCCCATGACTATGTATGTGTTTGTTTAGGTACCCAAATATTTTGTGTATGTATGCCCCTTCCACATGTCCTTCTATCAATACCTTTATAAACCAATGGATCCTTAATAGGATCGGTGTGGTAAGTAGACATAATATTAGGAGAAGGACTTCTACTAGTGATTATCTCTTGCAAAGATAAATGGACCATGTGTTCCTAAAAGGAGCATCAAGGATGTCTCAACCCTATTATAATAACCTATAGAATAAGTGGTGGAAAGGGATCTATATGTATCTTTGAAAAATGTAACAAGTCCCTCATCTACCAATTGTGTGAGCTTTTGCTCAAGAGCAAAACAATCACTATCTTGGTGCCTGTTTATACCATGGTAAGTGTAAAGTGTTTTCCTTTATCCTTTTCAAATATGTGTGGTGAGTAATTAGAATTAGGATTAATTTTTATCATTTATTTAGCCAATAGTGTATGCAATATATCATGTGGTATATATTGGTACCAATCAAACTAAAGTGGTTATTTTATTGTAGAGGTGCATGGTTTAATTATATGAGGTATTTTATAAGTATGTTCCTTTCCTTTTTTCAATACCTTTATTATTTATTATTTATTTATTTATATACAATATTGATTTTTAAGAAGGTTTTTTAAGTGGTTTGTGGCCCTTCTTAGGTTACTTATTTACTTTGAAATCATTATTTTTACTGTGTTTGCCTTGATGTGGATAAATAGGTAATTCAATTTTAGTATTCGTTAAAGAGCATATATATTTAAGCACATCCTAATATAAGGTTTCAAATGAATAAAAAGGATTATGCAACACTTTTTCTCTAAGTAGAGAAAGAATACCCCTAATAAATATGAATTGTACTTCAAATCAAAGGGGGTGTAGTTTAAGGAATACAAGATATCCTTAAATCTAATGGCATAGTCTTGAAGGGATTCATCCTCACTTTGAGTTAAGGCCTGTAAATGTTCCAATGTTAGCTTGGGTACTGTGTGATTAAAAAAATTAGATAAGAATACATCTTAAAGTTTTTTAAAGGTTGATAAAGAACCATTTGGGAGTGTATAGAATCAATCAAGAGCCTTTTGTACTAAACTTCTATGGAAAGTTTATAATAACAAGTGTCCATCTTTAACCTAGTGTTCAAAGGAGTGTATATATTATTTCAAATAATTTTTAATATATTTTTTGTCATCAAAGGAAGATAAAATAGGAATGATGAAGGTGGAAGAATATGCATAATCAAAAACATCTCTAGCAAGGGGTTGGTCCTCTAAGATATTACCATTAAAACAAGCCTCATGGGAAGAAACTTGCAACTTAAGAATAATCATTTGTTTTTGAATATCTACTATGGTAGTCATTAGAGATAGAATATCAATAGGATGTGTTGGTAAATAGGTTGAATAATTGCTTGTAGGTTGTAATTATCCATCCATATGTAACATAGGAATAATAGGATCTTTATCACCCTCATTGTATTTTAGGATAGGATCATTATGTAGATTTTAAACATTAGGTAAATAGATATCTACTTTCCCTAATGATTCAAGAGAGATCATTATATAATTTTGGATATGATGAAGATTAAGGCAATCATTATTTGAAAGAGCCTGAGTACTTGGATTTTTATTGCATGTAAGAGGATAGAAGATGTACTTCCATTATTTTCATCTACAATTGGAACATGTTTTTTAGTAGAAAATGTAAAAGAGGGATAAAGATGAATGTTTTCCATTTTATTTGAAATATTATCATAGGAAGGAAAGATCCAATCTTCATTTTCATTTCTTAACTCAAAATAAATGGGATAGAAGAGGTAATATCACTTTATACTTTAGATACATCATTTTTATTTGAGAAAGAAACATTTGCGTAATTATCATTTACATCATTGCTATTTTTCTTAGGAATTCTTTCATTAGGAAACCTTTAACAAAGATATTTTGTTATTTATTTTGAATTTTAAGAAAAGTAGAATAACATGCATCTACATTATTTTCAACGTTGTTATCATCTTCATATTTTTAACTTATAAGGATAGGGAGGTAATTAGTACATGCATTTATATCATTGAGATCTAGAGAAAAAAATTCATTATTTTTACTTGGGTGGTCTAAAGAAAGAACAAGATTTTCAACAATGACATTACTTTGAGAATAAGGCACACACTCATTTTCTTCACTATTTACATCATTTGAAATGGAAGAGAAGCATTTAGTTTTTGGTTCTTCTTGATAATATTTTCATGAAACATTGTTACTTTCAACATGATAAGTGTCAATTTCTTGCATGTCTATTGTATCATCTTTATGTGATGCACTAACAAAATTTATCATTAGTAACTTTTTAGGCCTTTTATTATTGGAAATAGAATAAATATGAGAACTAGGATCCTCATATTTACATTTAAGAGGGATATAATCACCCTCATAACCAAAATGAAAGCATGCTATGATTTTCAACATATTCATTTATACTTGCATTTTCATCATTAGTTTCTTCATTAGCATAATTATAAGCAAAGGATGATGATTGAGTACTTTTTTGAGATGCCATAAGATCATCATATGCAATGCATTGGTCACTGGGAATATTAAACTAGAGATCCAAAAAATGGGGTTTCCTAAAGCTTGTAATAGAATTAAACATGTTGAGGAAGGATACAAATTTGGATGAAACCACAAAGAGGAGAATAACAATGCTTAGGGAAAAAAAGAAGCAAACATTACTTAAGCTATGCCCATGCAATAAATCAAATTTGGAAAAGAAATACAGTAATCTAGAAATGATTTTTTGTAGAATGAGAAACCCTAAATTTAATTTATGGATTGATTCAAATAAGAACAAAGAATGAGTTCACTAGAATGTTTTATGTTATTTGGGTTTTATACACAAACACACTAGCTAATAAAATAATTTTAATGCAATCTAGAAATATTTAGATCTAGGTAATGCAATATATTATTTTGAAAATACATTTATTTAAGCATGTGAAATTGTTGAAGAATTAACCTTAATTTGGGTCTTTCTATAGGTTTATAGGCTTATCGTAAGTTTTAGTTATGTGTACATTTATTATATTTATAAATATATTTTATTCATATATTTATAAGGTGTCACTCACCTCCCTAATCCACTTGTTGAATTTATATTTACTTGCATGTAACTCTCCCTTCCCCACATGGCACACACTTCCCTCTATTTGTAAGGGATTAAGACACATGTGGCACACACTTGGAGGGATTGTAAGTTCATAATGGTGTTTTATGTAACTCCTATTTTCTTCTTCTAGCTCTATAAAAGAGTTCTTCCTCTCCTCTTCTCCTCACTAGAATCTTTAGCTCTCTTTCTTATTATTTTGTGCTCTTGATTTAATTTTATACTTATGGAGATTTTGATAGCAAGCCTTATAATAAGATCACATGGGTTTTTTTTTGATACGTTTTATTTCCCACTTTAAAATCTATCTCATTTTTGGTTTGCTCTATGAGAGGTAATATTGTTTATTGATTTCATTAATTTCTATATTCTTTTTTGTCATTGTTAAACATTCTTGGCATAAATCTTAATATGGTATCATAGCTTTAAAAAAAAGTAACACCTCATACAATTGTAAAGAAATAACATGACGAGCTACACCAAGCATTACAAGAAAAAGGAAAACTAGAAACCATCCATAAACTGAAGCTTAGCAGAGCTAATACATTTATTCTATTTAAGCCACTTTGGAGTGGCATTTTGTCTTGTCGGATTTTTTGATTTAACGTGGTTGTGTTTTGTTAATATTTTTTTAACACTAAATAAGACCCAATTTTTAAAAAAACAAAACAAAGTCATCCTCATCTTGTGTCAAGTAATTCGCTCTTATTACTCTCACTTTTTGGTCTTACATTCTAATATATATACTTCATAACATTTTTTCCAATGGTTCTATGTATTATTTGAGGCTCTTTGCCTTCTTTATTTGACCTTTGGTCAAACTTTTTCCATGTTTAACTTTATTTGTTCCTTTTTTCCTCTACTCTTTCATGTGCCATCCGGCAGTTTGTATCTGCCTCTCCCGAGCTTTAGTTTACAAATGATTTCTAGTTTGTATCTGATAACATTAAAAAATGAACTTTACATGTTGTTAGACTAACCAAAAAAAATCATTATTTATTCATTAAATCCTTGCTAAACGTGCAACGTATATATTCAGAAAAAAATTACCTTTGAGGTTTGTGCATTTTTAAGGAATCTTATTATATCTTATTATATATTCAAAATAATCATTATTTGTTCCCTTTTAAAGTTATTTTTTTAACACTTCGCATTTTTTTTTTTTCTCTAATTATATCATCTTTTAATAAATCTTATTCACAAGTGTATGTGCATAACATGGTTTTAAATTTATAATTTAATTGCATTTTTTAACTCTCTTTCCCAATTAATTATTATAATTTTCATGGTTATGTTTTGGTTTTAAAACAATCAAAGAGAATCATTCCTTTCAAAAAAAAAAAAATTAAAAAACATCATGGGAAGTAAGTTTTTTTTCTTTTTAGCAATCAAAGTCAAAAGTTTTTTGAATTTGTCTTATATAATTACCATTTGTGTATTCAAATTGATTTATCGATTACTTTTTTTTTAATGATTTAATTCCAAAAAAATTGTTTTTTAACATTAAATCAATCTTATTTGATATTTTAATACAGATTTACATTTACAAGTCAATTGTTTTTAATGTAAAGTTCATTTTTTTAAGATATTATTATCTTAAACAAGTTTTAAAATGGCTTTGAAACTTGTAATTTTTTTAGCATTTAAAAATACTTTGCATCAATTTAATTTTAAAAATGATGAGATTATTACTCTTAAGACATTAATTGCAAGACAAAATGCTACAATTCTTGCTTTGTAAAACTCTTTTAATACTTATGTGGAGAAAATGCAATCGTCTATTGACTCGTTAAATGTATAATTTGAGTCTTTTGATAATGATAATAGTTATCATGATAATGAATCTCATTATAATTTTAAATAAATTCAAATTTCTTTGCACACTCCTACCAATCCTAGTTTCAAAATCATGCAATCTATGGGCTATTCGGGTGGTGCGCTTAGTAAGTGTGAAGATGTATTCTTGAACTTATTTTGCCTACTTGTAATACAAATTTTAAAGGTCTTGGTTATAATGATTCTAATACAAATTTGACATTTTATTTTCCTCCTTATTGAATGACTTATAATGCAAATTCTTTTGATTATCATGCTTATAATGCTCATAATTTGGTTTAAAATAATAAACCTTGTGCGCATTGTG
Organism: Torreya grandis; assembly: GCA_037957365.1. NCBI lineage: Eukaryota > Viridiplantae > Streptophyta > Pinopsida > Cupressales > Taxaceae > Torreya > Torreya grandis. The sequence goes on from JARHVA010001062.1 coordinate 1,721,797, forward strand.
AAAAACACAGATATCAAATATCTAAATATTAGAAATTACATCCTTGAAAATCTTGTGGTAAATCCACACATGATACTTTAAATTATTGTAAAATGACAAAATCTCCTACCTCTAAAGGTATAACTTTTTGGATTCATAAAGAAAATGAATCTTCTAGAGACTTTGATATGTCTTATTATGAAAATTCTTCTAATACTTCACATGGAATATATTTTGTAAGTGAAACATCATCTTTGTCTCTATTTTGATTAAAATCAATATTTTATGTATATCTTGCTTTTTATTACAAAGGATATATGCTTTATTTAGAGCTTTTATGACTAAATTATTTTCATGCCAGTTTACACAATTTATGATAGAAGTTGCCTTTACTTAAATTTGCCTTTACATCTATTTTTATTACTTTATGTATGTAAATTATATTTTTTGGCATTTTAGTTATTTAACTTGAAATATTGGTGTTAGCTTGCTTGTTTTTTAGGTTTGTAGATCATTACTCCTTTGGTGGGTCTTTGTTCTTTGATGAATTGACCACCTTGTCAGAAAAAGATTTTTACATATTTTTGGTGATCACACTATCTTCCTTGTGAATTTTGGTGGCACCTTCTCTTCTTTTTTCTCTTAATTTATTTTGTAATTCCTCTTGAAGAAAGTTTATATTAAGAGGGAGTATTATATAATCTCAACTCCCTTCTTTGTTTGTAAAGGTGGTCTCCACTTTTATAACCATAAATTTAAGATTAAGGGGGAGTGTTGGAGAATTAACCTTAATTTGAGTCATTTCTATAAGTTTATAGGTTTATCCTAAGTCTTAGTTATGTGTAAATTTATTATATTTGTAAATATATTTTATTCTTATTTTTATGAGGTGTTACTCACCTCCCTAATCCACTTGTTAGATTTAGAGTTACTTGCATATAACTCTCCCTTTTTCACATGACACACACTTCCTTATCTTTTTAAGGGATTAGAACACAAGTGACATACACTTGGAGGGCTTGTAAGGTCATAATGGTATTCTATATAACTCCCATTTTCCTCCACTAGATTTATAAAAGAGTTCTTCCTCTCCTCTTTTCTTCACTAGAATCTTTAGCTCTTTTTTTTCTTATTTTGTGCTCTTAATTCAATTTTGGACTTGTGCATATTTTGGTAGCAAATCTTATAATAAGATCACATGAGTTTTTCTCTAATACGTTTCTTTTTCCACTTTAAAATTTGTCTTATTTTTTGTTTGCTCTATGAGAGGTAATATTGTTTTTTGCTTTCATTAATTTTTGCACTCTTTTTTATCATTGTAAAACGTTCTTGACATAAATCCTAATAGCAATAAATATAGAAATGATTGTACATTTACATAACTATGGGAAAAGAGAGAACATATCTTATTTTTTGTTCTATTCTAGACTTTTAATATTTTCTAGATCCCTCTCAATCCTATAACCTAGTTCTATGATCCGCTCATTCAAAATTTTGACTATTTTTCTTCTTCGAACACTTTTGAAAGATCTGGGCACTTGCATCAATGATAGTGTCCTCCTATAGATGTTAGTATCCCTCCCAAAATATAAACTCTTTTTTATATACATTAGCTTTTATTTTATGCATTTTTATCACCTTTGCTTTGGTGTATTCAAATCTGGGTCATGGAATGTCACTCTTTATCAAATGACAAAACCTTAATTTTTCATCTTTCTAGTGGCTATAGTAAAAATGAGTTAGTGGGAACATTGTGTCAAGCTTCCCTAAATACCTCTTTATTAATGAATGTTATCTATATAGTCAATACTCCAAAGAGGGTCTCATACTTATGTAGTTCTCCCCTACATGTTGGTTTATGTGTGTATCATGTAATGTGTAATAATCAAGTAAAATAGTGACCTAGCTTGTAGCTTGAAAAATGTGGCTCATAAAATGCTCCTTCAATATTTCAAATCCGTAGATGTGTTTTCCCTATGACTAATATAAAAATAGGATAAAAAAAGGAATATTTACTCACTTGAATGCTTGATTGAATGATTTTGGTAAGTTGTCTTATGAGTTGTTTGGTTTATGCTAGGTGAAGAATGAAAGAGATTTGATCATATATATATATATATATATATATATATAGACACACACACACACACACACACACACACACACACACACACACACACCAATTCATTTGGAGAATATTTTTCATTGAAGCACTTACGCTAACCATAGGAATGCATTTCATCTATAAATTAGATGACTTTAGGGCATTAGACACTTGTGTTGGATAGAGACACTTACATCTATGTAGGCATCTGACTGGGACACAATTGTTTGAATAGTTAGAAAATAGGCACATGTCTAGAACTTGTAGAGATAGATGATAAGAAATCTTTTTAACATTTTGGGCATGATAGAAGGTTTGATTCATTATAATAACATTGATCAGACTAATAGATAATCAATATGCATGGATAGATAGTGTATGTAAACCTTTCAATAGCAAGAAGGTGTAGACACTGAAGGTACATCCATGATATGTATAATATAAGTGTACAATACTAACGTACTATATAATTTAAAAATAGTGTCTACACTATAAAATTATGTATGTTATGTTATAAATTAATGCATCTATTAATTGAATGTCATTTTTATTGATGATATTCATAATATGCACTACTATCAAATCCCTTTGAGGCTTACTCATATCAACTTCTTTATGTGGAGGGAGAAATATAAGGTTGCACTCAAGTAAATATTGTAATAATTTGTGAGGAGGTTCTGGTAAATGTGAAAATTTCCTCTTTGACAGATCTAAGAGAACAAGTCAATTAGTTCATTGTCAGACTACGTTGATTGTTACTTTTACATCATTTTTATTCTCACTAGCTTTTGATTTGAAAGTTGGTATACTTGGAAACTTTACACTAAAATTGGTTGAAGGGTTGAACCCATACTTTAGCTTATTCATTTTAAAAATTTTACCTTTATATCCTTAACTATGTGACATATATCATCAAATGATTAGAATTTATTAAACACAATAGACTCATGTAGAGGATAAAGTAAGTTTTTCTTGAATATAACTTGTAATTCATTATCTAATATTTTAATTGTCATCTTAGAGGCTATGGTATTGTAATAGACTACATAGTTAGTGATAGGCTCATTAAACCCTTTCTTAATTTTCAAAATATGAAGATAAGACATATTTTCACTAATATTGATTTAAAAGTGTACTAGAAATTGATAAGGCAAAGGATTGAAGGCATGAATGTTAGAGGTACAATTATAGAGAGGGGAGTTAAATCAGTGATGTAATATAATCCAATTCAATTCCCAACTCTCAAACATTCATCATACATCAACTTGATCAAGCAACATAAAAATGAAAGCACATACATCCAAAGCATACATAAGAGCATACATCACATGAATACATCATATATGTGAGAAACCCTCTTGGAGTATAAAACCCAATAAACCCTATAATATGAACAATAGTCTTATAAAAAAAGATCCAACATTTATATCATCATCAATTGATCAAGGAACACTCATCTCTTAGTTTAGTGAGACACCAATCCCATAAAGAGGTACTACCCCTGTCTAGCTGAGCACCCATAACAACTAAACCTTTAGCAAAATTTACCTTACAAGGAGGAACCAACCCTATAGAAAAGCAATAACCCACTCAAATACCTAAATAGATCACCTTGAACACTTATTTCTACTCTTTAAATTATGATGATCACCTTTATCTGTACTCTTCACCTCCAATCTCTCTCAAACTACCTTTAGGACCAACTTGCTCAAACTGCATCTTCTAGGCTTATTAGGTCTAATGACCTATGTGTCGTCCTACATCAAATTTATTATATAAACATGTATAATATTCCTCACACTTTTATGGTATTTACTAACTTGTACCTTTTCTTTCAAATGTTCTCTCCTTCACTTGAATCCACACATGCATAACAACCACAATTGGTCCCATCAAACCTTATATTTATACCACTTTCTTACTTTAACCCATATTGGTCAGCCAATATGCTTTACATATTTGAACCACACTTAACATAGGTTCATACAAATGTTACATGTGATAACCACACTCTTCATAGGTCGATCATTACTTCATTATCCCCAAACCACCGTTAGGTCTTGGTGAGACATAAAATAATTAGGCCTTCATACTCACATGTTACATGTGAGATTACTTGGACCACCTTCATCCTTTACCAATGCTTCAAACACATCAAAATTATCTCCAATATCCCCTTTATCACTCTAATATGGTTCTATGTGATCTGGAACACCAACTCAACACTTGAACCTATAATTAGGTCTCCTTGCTCTTTAGGTCTTCATACACAAAAAACATAGTCTCAAACTTATAAATCAAAAACTCAAGTATTTCACATAGACATATTATTAGATAACATGGTTAAATCCTTTAGGACCTATACAAAACCTCCTTGTTCTTTAGACACTTTAACATAGGCTCTAAGCACTCAAATCAACTCACTTAGAATGACCACTTAGACCGGTCATATACAGTCAAGCTATTTTGATTATCCATAATTGATCAAGGGTAAAAAATGATAAACAATTCCTTCTCATAATCCTTATAAACTTATAGAACATCTCCAAGCTCATTTTCTTCTTCAATTTTGCTCAGAACTCTTCCAACATACTTCTACAAAGTGATCACTCAAACTACCAGTGCATTCAACAAACACAGTCAATTTCTAAGCCTTTGTTCACACTAAATATGGATTGGTCAAACCTCAAAAATCCATAAATATAGTATTCATGTAGTATACAACACTCTTCAATAGTTATCTCATCTTGAAACATCAAAACACTATCAAGAACAACTCAATTATCCTTCTCGATTCACTTGTTAGAACATGGTCAAACACACAATTAATTTTTGAGCTTAACACCTTTGATTGTACAAACATTCAAACCTTATAACTAAATTATATGGATGCATATTAAAGTATTTTACAAATTTTATTTTTACTACATCAATAATTTTTTCTTGGATCAAAAGATATAGCTCAAAAAACTATACACTAATTTTTCTTCGTTAATTTAAAAATTCAAATTCCAATGATCACTGTGAAAATGCTAACATCATACACTTTGACCTCATCTCATGCTCCCTAGAAATTTTTAATACAAACACATCATTAATATCCTTGTGAGTAGCTTGGTTTTCACCTTGCAATGTTCACCATTGATCTTTGATCTGAGCTTTCATGTTATGCCACCTGATAGCTCTGTGTGCCTTCTATGCACCCTATAGCCACACTAATGAAATTCTACCAATTGGTAGCTCTACATGCCTTTTGAACATATTGAATATTTGAATTAAATTAAATTATTTAAATTTTAATCCCCATGTGCAATCTTGACTATTTGACTCAATACACTCTATTGGATCATAATCTGAACAATCAGGTGCTCACCGTTGATCTTTATCTAATAGGTTTCACACTCATCTTGAGATCTACTACTCAAACTCCATGATTAACACGTCACTAACGCATGAAATATTTATTATTTGACTTTGAAAAACATCATTGGATCCTTATCTAGTAATATTAAATTTTTGTCATTATATCTATGATCTGATTAAATGCTCACTGTAGATCTTTGATATCACAAATTTGGCAAAGTATGGGAACCTAGTGGATTATGCCTAAGAATCCAACTTTGCACCTTAATAAATTTTTATATGCTCAAACTCATACCCTCAAATTTGAATCACATGATCACCTTTCATATGGTAATCCATCCATGTATCAAACTACTCTTGAAACTTTCATATGTGTGAAATATGACGCCATTAATATGTTCACTTAGCTTTATCTATCCAAATGACTACTCAATCTTAGACATTCATATGACTATTTTGATGAATTCCATTCACTTTCATAAGAAATATAATCACTCATAACATCACATAGGGTCTTTAAAACATGACCATACCATCAATATCATCAATTAAATACTTAACTAGTCAAACACTCTCTAAACCATCAATCTAATCACTTTGGCATTAATGCACTATGAATCATGCTTTCTTTGACATTAATGACAACCTAACATCAATGACCATGCTCAATAATCTCCTCCTTTTTCATTGATGAAAAAACATCATCAAAATGACTTCTTACTCATTTGAACTCCTTCATTATGATCTTTCTCTCCTTTTGACATTAATGACAAAGGTTCTCTTCCTCAATAGGCCAACTTGATCATTGCCCTAAAAAACTACTCACAGAGCTTATTAATATCCCCCTAACATCAAGCTCCATCTCATGTTATCTATTATTTGACATACAGTAATCTAAACTTGGGATTCTCTAATCCTTGGACATGTTTACTTATAAAACTCACAAGCTCCCTTTGCTCATGCATGAAGATTCAATACCTTGTCAAAACATATGACTTAGTTTGATCAAGTCATCATATCAATCTTCTTGAATTTATAACTATGACAGACTTCTTCATATCTCTACCATGACTATAACATATCACATATGCTCCCCCTCACATCATGCATGACTCTTCAAGCCTTTCGAACTGAGTTAGTTCCCCCTAACTCCATGCTTTACCTAGATCATGACGTCTTTTACAAGTCCTCTCAAAAAACTAGGTCTACCAGTAACACTTCAACACTATCCACACTTCAATCAAAAATCTTATAGAAACATCTTAACTTCATAACAATATAGCCTTCATGGCATAAACAACTTGTCATCTACATAAATTTGATACCTTCTTCATGATATCAAAGATATGACAACACATTCTCCCCATACTCCATATCAACCTTATCTTCATTATTTGATCAATTAATTTAAGAAATTGACAAGTTCTTACCTTTAGGACCAAAAACCCTGAACACACCTTGATCATATTTGAACAAAATCAACATACCTTTCTATGCAATAAAATATATTGATAACTCACCATCCTTGATTAGACACTTGGAAACCTCTATTCTCTATCTACAGACCTTCATAACCAACATCTTCATTCTTCACCATTTGACCAACTAGACCATCTTTCATATTTGATCAAAAATATGACTTTAGGATCATTGTTTCTGAAAATATCTTATCATGTCCTTCAATAGTAAACCAACACATCTTCTTATGACCTTTCTTGCCCTACAACATCAACTAAAGCTAAACTGGCATCCATCATGCTTCCTCTTGCTGTCAAGTGTCTACTTAAAGCCCAAATAGAGACACCCTAACCCATAATGTCCTAGAATAATACAAAACTAGGAGCTACCCACAACTCCTCATATTCTTTCTCCTCCTTGACCATCTGATACTGATCATTCTTCTTCTTCTTCTTAGGCTTAAGAAAATCAACATGCTCATCCACTACAATATTCTCCTTTTCTTTTAAGATAATATTGATAACATATGGAGATGACATGGATTCATGACATACCTTTTCATCTAAAGAAAGAACCTCATCAATGGGAATTGACAATTGATATTCTTTGCATGAAACTTGCTCAACAATAGCAGGATTTTCTCTTGGATCCATACATACCTCAGAAATAGCCTCAATTATCACTTTGGTCTTTTCTTTGAGTCTGAGTTGAACTGACTTTTGATTCTCCTTTTCTATTTAGATAGATGACACATTCTCTTGGCATTCTTAAACCTTATTCATATATGATTCTTATTTTTCTTTAGCAAGTAGTCCACCTTGATCTTTCAGCTCAACTGAATTAGTTTTCTTGGTCTTCACTTCCTTAGGATTCCATACCAATGATTGACTTTTGTTAAGCACTCTATGATGTCCATGCATCTTCTTATGACTTGAGATCTTACTTTTACAATATCTTGCAATATGACCAACTTGATGATAATAGAAACAAATAACATCATTCATACCTTTTGCTTGATGAATATTATGAATTTCATTAAACATACCATCTTATCTCTTAGGTCCATTATGCTCAAGCTTGACTTTATTAGATCTCCATACCTAGGTTAGTCTTTTCCCATGTATTTTGGGAAAAAATCTAGCAATATGTCCCATCTCATAACAATTATAGTAGACTACATTATCCATACCTCTAGTTGACCATCGGTTCTTCATTCTACAGTTTCTTGTCTTATGACCACAAAGCTTACATGCAAAGTAGTGACCATAAAATGAACTTTCATACCTTATAGCATTTGGTTACCTGATAGGTCTTTTCATGTTACACTTCATGCTTACATCCTTATTATCTTGAGCTAACCTTTCTTGCTCTTTCTCAGCCTTATTTACCTTGACAATAAAGTATTCATACTCATCCTTCAATGAATCTAACTTGGTTTTCAATTGAATGCTCTCATCCTCTTTATCTCTCATACTTGAACTTACAATTTCTAACTAAATTTTGAGAACTTGGAGAGTCTCATTATCCCTCTTAGATTATTTATCCATGTCATCCTTTATTCAACATGTTTTCTCTTCAATAATATTTATATATTCAATATTGGACTTCAACTCATCATGCTCACCTTGCTTTGAACTTAACTTGGCATTTGTATCTTCTAATTGAGTATTGCGATGTCTGCATTCTTCCTCTTTTGAACTTAAATTCGTCTTTGTAGCCCTTAATTTCTCCTCAAGAATACTAAACTTCTATTTTATCATCTTTTGATCTTGAGCTTGCCTTCAAGTATTATAGCTCCTAATTTATCTTGATGCACTCATCTTTAATGGCCTTATAGTTTGAGGCCATGATCTTATTCTGATCAAACTTGCTCAACTTACCTATATACTTATCAAAACATGCCTTCAGTTGATTACACTTTTTTTCAATTGATTTTATACAAGCATAAGTAACCTCCACTTGAACCTTCAACTCTTTATTCTCTTTTTTTAATTACTTATCCATATTTTACTTGGATCACCTTCAAGTGTTTAAACTTGTAAAGAAGGTCTGGCTCTGATAACAATTGTTAGAGGTACAATCACTAAGAGAGGTGAATCAATGATGAAAGATAATCCAATTCAATTCCCAAATCTTAAACATTCGTCATACATCAACTTGATCAAGCAACATAAACATGAAAGCACATACATCCAAAGCATACATAAGAGCATACATCACATGAATACATCATATATGTGGGAAACCCTCTTAGGAGATAAAACCTACTGAACCCTGTAAGATGGACTACAGTCCTGTAAAATAAGATTCAACATTTAGACCAATACTAACTGATCAAGAAACACCCATCCCTTAGTTTAGTGAGACACCTATCCCATAAGGAGCTATTGGCCCTATCTAGATGAGCACCCATAACAACTAGACATTTAGCAAGCTTTACCTTACAAGGAGGAACCAACACCCTAGATAACTAAGTACCCACTCAACTACCCAAATAGATCACTTTGAATACTTGTTGCTACTATGTAATGGATGATGATCACTTTTGTCTGCACTTTTCACCACTAATCTCTCTCAAACTACCTCTAGGATTAGCTTGCTCAAACTGCATCTTTTAGGCTCATTAGGTCCAATAAGCTTGTGTCCTACATCAACTTGATCTGATAAACATATCTAATCTTCTTCACACTTTAATAGTCCTTACTGACATGTAAATTCTTTTTCAAAGGTTCTCTTTTTTGCTTGAATCCACACATCTAAAACAACCATAATTAGTCCAATTAGACTTTGTATTTATACCACTCTCTTCCTTTAACCCATCTTTATCAGCCAAGATGTTTTACATATTTAAACCACACTTAACATAGGTCCATACACATGTTATATGTGATAATCACACTCTTCATAGGTCGGTCATTACCTCATTACCCCCAAACCACCATTAGGTCTTGGTGAGACCTAAATTAATTAGGCCTTCATACTCACATATTACATATGAGACTACTTGGACAACCTTCATCATTTACCAATTCTTTGAACACATCAAACTTATCTCTAATAACCCCTTTCTCACTCTCATATGGGTATATGCCACTTGAAACATAAACTCAACACTTGAACCTACCAATTAGGTCTTCTTGCTCTTCAAGTCTTCATACACAGAAAACACAGTCTCAAACTTCTAAAGCAAACACTCAAGTCTTTCACATATCCATATTATTATATCACATGGTTTAATCCTATATGACCTATTCAACACCTCCATGTGATTTAGACACTTCAACATAGGCTCTGAGCATTCAAATCAACTCACTCAAAATGACCACTCGAACTAGTCATATATAGTCAAAATATAGTCAAGTTATTTTGATTATCCATAACTGATCAAGGGTAAAATATGACAACAAATGCCTTTTTGGTAAACATGTTTGTATCTTTCTTTGTCTGGTCCTGCACAACATTGGTTTAATCAGTTGAGCTTCATACAAAAGTATTCTTCATGAGAAGAAATGGAATAGGTCTTCCTAGATCAATGGGATATAAACAAAAAAGAGGATGAAAATAATGATGGTAATGAAGATATTTAAGAAGAAAAATTAGTGAAATAAAATAATGACAATGAGGAAGAACATGCAAGTGAAGAAGAAGAAGAAGAATTAGATGATAAGGGCTCGAATAATTTGGCTCTAAAAAAATCTTACTCAATTTTTTAATTTCATGGATGCATTCAAAAAAATAGGTTTGTTGTGTCCATAAACCCTAATAGAAAGTATAACTTTATCAACATAAATGTGGCCAAGTATCTAAATGTTCAAGTAAATAATATCAATGAGGTTTAAGTAGATGGTAAGAATATTCCAATGTTTGAATATTTAAAACATATTATGGAAAAATATGTTTTACATTTAGATTTTTATGCTTTGGATATGAATGATGTGGATATTGTTCTTGGATATCCATGGTTAGAGACCTTGGGAACAATTAATATTAATGTTCAGAAGAAGTTCATGAAGTTTTGGTATAGGAAAAAGAAGGTCACTTTACAGGATATCATAGTGTAAAAGGCACCAATAACAGTCAAGATAGATCATGAGGATGAGATTAAAATAGGTGATGAAGAGCATGTGAAAGATTCATATGAATACATAAATGAATAAATAATACAATCAAATAAAAACACTTCATCTACTCAAGAGACAAAGGAACCACCAAAGCAAAAGGTGGAAGAGGTAGAAGAAAAGGTTGATAAGGTTGAAGTATCAAAAAATGTTGAGGTATATAAATACCCACATCATCATGAGAGGAAAAAGTCATGGATCCATGTGAGGGAGTGTCATAATAATAATAACTTTATCTATATAAGAAATTAGAGTTTTAATAACTATGGCTATGCATGGAATCCAAAGAATACCTATTATGGTCATAGATGGAATTAGAGTAGCACAACATAATATGGTACATGGAATCACAAGAGGAATAATTATGCATAGACATCAAAGTAGTATAGTTATGATCATGAATAGAATTAGAGGAGCACAATGGAATTTAAAAACAAGCTTGGAGAGTGATCACCTGCCTAGATCACATATGGATGGCTAGATGATCGAGATTGGAGACAAGTGTGTAATGATTTGAAGCACACTCATTATTTGGTTTCTTCCTATGTTTCATGGATGAAACATGTCAAGGAGGTAAGTAATGCTATGTATCTATAGATATTATATATTAATGTATATGGGTTGATGGAGATGTATAAATGTGGCACACACCCCCCTTAGTTAGTTATATGGGCCCAATATATTAGAACAATGGAGTAACTTGTGGAATTAGTGTATTGTGTAATGATTGACTTACATTGGGATTAAGAGGTTACCCATCCATTTTTAGTTAGATATAGGTATATATAAATGAGATGATTATCATTGTAAAGGAATCAAATAATCATTGAGTCTTCTATTGTAAGAGGATATTGGAGGTTGTCCCCTTGAAGAGACATTAAGAAGTTATTCCATCCTAAAGGAGTATTGTATGGTGTTACCCTACCTTAAGGGTATTCTATTTCTACATATATTGAATATTTTTACATCTTGGTCCACCAATATCTATTATGTTGTGTTGATCTACATTATATTTTGCATATTTTCCAATTATTATAAGTGTAGATCATACCACTGAGCCTTTGTTCACATTGAATATAGATTGGTCAAACATCCATAATCCATACAAATAGTATTCATGGAGTATACAACACTCTTCAATAGTTATCTCATCTTGAAACATCAAAATACTATCAATAATAACTCAATTATTCTTCTTGGGTCACTTGTAGGACATGGTCAAACACATAGTCAAATTTTGAGCTTAATAACTTTGACTGTACAAACATTCAAACCTTCTAACTAGATTTTATGGATGAAACTTGAAGTCCTTTAATATTTTTATTTTTAATACATCTATAAATTCATCTTGGATCAAAATATATATCTCAAAAAAATACATATTGGTTTTCCTTCATTAATTTGAAAATTCAAATTCCAACGATCACTGTAAAAATGCTAAACATCAGACACTTTGACCTCATCTCATGCTCCCTAGAAAATTTGAAAAAATACACACCATCGATATCCTTGAGAGTAACTTGGTATTTACTTTTAAATTCTCACCATTGATCTTCGATTTGAGCTTTTATGATTGTACCCCTTGGCAACTCTACGTGCCTTCTGTGTACCCTACAGCCAGTCGCTAATGAATTTCTGCCACTTGGAAGCTCTACATGTCTTCTGAGCACATTAACTATTTGAATCCAATTAACTTCTACCACTTGGAATCCCCACATGTAATCTTGACTATTTTACTCAATACACTCCATTGAATCATAATTTTCATGATCACACACTCAGTGTTGATCTCTATCTGATAGGTTTCATGCTTATCGTTAGATCCGTTACTCAAAATCTATGATTATGAAACATGTTATTAGTGCATGAAATCTTGAATATTTTAATTTTAAACATGCCTTTTTATCCTTATCTAGTCATATTAAATGATCATTATTAGATATATGATCTGATTAAACACTCACTGTAGATCTTTGATATCATAAATTTGGCCAAGTATTGGAGCTTAGTGAATTTTGCCTAAGAAGCCAAATTTACACCTTAATAAAAAAAGAATTCTCAACCTCATGAATTAAATTTGAACCACATGATCACCTTTCATAGGGGAATCTATCCATGTATCAAACTACTCATGAAACTTTCACATGTGTGAAATATGATGTCATCAATCTACTCACTTAGTTTTATCTATCAAGATGACTACTTGAGCTTAGACATTCATATGACTATTCTAATGAATTTCATTCACTTCCATAAGCACTCTAAGCACTCATAACATCTCATACGATCTTTTCAATATGACCATACCATTAATATCATCCATTAAATACTTAACTAGTTAAACACTCTCCAAACTATCAATCTGATCACTTTGTCATTAATGCAATATGAATCATGATCTCTTTGACATCAGTGACAACCTAACATCAATTACTATGCTCAATAATTAATTGACTATAAATGGAGATCATAAAACCAATGCAAGGCATCATCCTTAAGACTCCATAGAAATAAATTACTCAATAACTTATCATTGGATGCATAGTCCAAACATGTTGTTTAAAAGGCTCAAATATGTTGTTTTGGATCACCTTTACCATCATACAATATAAGCTTAAGTGACACAAAATCTACTGGTAAATGATAAGCTGAGATATCAAGAGTTGATGGATTATGTAATAATACATGTGAATCAGTGATATGGCCAACTCTATAATAAATTTGTTGCAGTTTTAAGACCTTATTTTATAGATCAATAAATGTTTGCACAAGTGTTTAAGAATATGTATAGAAAACCATGAATCATCAGATGATGTGACATAAGTATTAACCTTAAAAGTTATGAAAGTATGTTATTTAGGGATAATCGTAATAATCTGAGGAAAACCTTATGTTTCCCCCATACCTTGGGTAGACATCACATGTGTAACCAAAGGTGTAGACACGAGAATAGAAGTAGAAATAGTAGTTTCAACACCTAATTTAGAATCAATGCCTCTATAATTTGTATTAGTATCAATAAATATTCCGCGTTGTTGTTCTTCAGATATGACAACCCCCTATCATTCTTTGTGTTTTTAACTTCTAAGATTTTTTTTAAGATCTTATGTAAGTCGTAGGGTTGCAAATAATTTCATTCTTGAAAGGAAAAAATAGCTATAAATTATTTATACTCTACACCATCAAAGTGATCTAGATGTATTTGATCATTGTATTTATTATCTTTTTCATTTTTTATTCATAAACAAATTACAAGAAGTGGTATATTAACCAAAAAATACTTTCATGTGTTCATTATTAACATTTTCTTCAACATGATGAATTTGAATTTTGTCAATTTTAGCCATTTTATACATACATGATTGATCTAGAGAAAACTAATTATGTTCAATTTAAACACCACTTAACCTACCACTTCATCTTAGAGGGATAAGGGAACTAATTTTCTTAGATGACATATAATTGGTAGCATTCGAGTAAAACCACCAAATGAAATTTATCGTATGGTAATATTGTGTCTACAGTAGGTAGATCATAAGTATCTTATTATTTAAAAATATTAAAGTACATAAGGGTGAATATAAACCATTTACCCCAAATGACCCAAATAATAAATATTTATAACTTTAATGAGAGATCGATAAAATAACCAACTAGGTAATAACTAAAAACCTAACTCTATACGGGATTGTTTACCCGTAAAACAACTTTATAAATTTATTATAATCTAACTTAACAAAATGTATAAAGGGGGTGTATTATATAAGAATCATTCCCCTTTAATTTATTACAAGCACATTAACCTAAACTATTGCTAAGACTTTGGAATATGTCCTAACAAACCCTCATGATCTAAAGTCAGTTCGTTGGACACATTCCAAACATTTTTCTAAATTTTTTAAATTTGATTTTGTCAAGGGGTTTTATGAAAATATCAGTTTTTTAATCTACAGTTGGTCAATATATTGGTTTAATTGCTTTCTTCGAAACCAAATTTTACAGATAATGGTATTTGACATCCATATGTTTAATTTTGGCATGAAATATTGGATTTTTGGAAATCGTAATTACACTTTAATTATCGATGCATAACTATGTAGGAACAATCTAAGAAATCCAAATGTCTTCAAGGATGTGATGTAAATAAGCAATCTCTCTGTAAGCATCCCATTTTGTGGTGTATTCTAATTTTGTTGATGAATTTACCAGTGTCCTAATTCTTACAACACCATGCAATGGTAGTAGAACCCATATGCATAGTGTAACCTATTGTGGACACTTTATCATACACATATCCACCAAAATTTGTATTATAATATCCAATAAATTTGAAGTTCTTATTGTGGTGGTACTCAAGGCCATATGTTTTCATTCCTTGAAGTTAATAAAGTACTCCTTTCATTACATGCCAATGATTTTATCTAGGCTCATGCATAAACCTAGAAAAAAAATTATTGCAAAAGATATATCAGGCCTTATATTCACCAAGTATATTAAGTCTCCCACTAATTGCTTGTATTTGGTACCATCACAAAATTTCACTACCATCATCTTTAGATAATTTTAAGTTACTCTCCATCAAAGTGAGGGTAGGTTTATAATCATTCATGCTAACCTATTTAATAACTCATAATATACTTAGTTTGATCAATGAAAATGATTTTATCCTTATGATTAATTTCTATGCCAAGATAATAGTGAATAAGTCCAAGATTTATCATCTCAAACCCATCTTTTAGTTCCTTCTTCATGTACATGTTATGGTGTTCTATTTCCTGTGATAAACAAGTCATCACCATAAAGAATGATAATTACCAGCGTATTTCCCTGCACTTGAATATAGAGAGTATCATTAGATTCACTACATATAAAGCCAATTTTATACAAGTAGGAATCCATTTTTTCATACCAAGCCCTAGATACTTGTTTGATCCTATAGAGAGCTTTGATTAATTTACACAACTTGTGTTCTACACCCACTTTCTCAAAACCTTAGGGTTGTGTCATATAAACTTCTTCCTATAAAACACTACTCAAAAAAGTACTTTTGACATCTTTTTTATGTACTTTCCAACTATTTCATGTTATTAAGGCAAGAACCATATGAACAATGTGCCATTTGGCAGTTGGTGCAAATATTCCCTCATAATTAATGTCTTTATGTTATGCATAACCTTTCATATCAAGCCTTACCTTATGTTTATCAATGGAGCCATCTGATTTATACTTTACCCTGTAAACATATTTTCATCTAATGGGTTGAACATGTGAAGGAGGATCAACCAAAACCCAAGTATTATTGTTAATAATGGCATCATACTCATTCTCATTGTAGTTTGCAAAACATGTTTAATAGAAGTTTTCTCAAAAGTGGATGGTAAGTGGAAGAAGTAGTAACAACCATTTCATAATTTACCTATTTATGATAAATCATGGGACTTGTAACAACTTCATTTTATTTTAATTCAAAAAAAGTACTCTAAGCGCATTGTTGGATACTTGTTATATTGTTAATATTAAGAATACCAGAATTATCTTCATGTGCATCATTTGGAGGAAGTCTAGATAATTTTCTAAGTCATGATGTTCTAAATTAATCAAGGAAGTAAAATAAATGGAAGGAATACTTGTCTCATACCAAAATATATGAGATTTATCTTCATTATGTAATCCCTTAGCATGATTTTGATTTTTATTCTCTAACCTATCAAATTGTGAGTCTATCTTTGCAATGTTCATATTACCAAATTTATCAAATATCACATCCTTTCTCACTATGAATTTTTTTATATCTTGTGGAAGCAAATGATACCCATTTTTGGTTTCTAAATACCCAAAAAAAAATGCATTTTCTACTTCGAGGTTCCAACTTAGTTCTGTGTTTAGCAGTAACTGAAGCAAAAGTAAGTACATCCAAAAAATTTCAAGTGTTTAAATTTTGGTGTAAACCCATGCCAAGCCTAATATTGAGTTTTAACCAAAAGTGAAGTTGTAGGGGATCTATTCCTCAAATACAATTTATTACCAATAGCTTCTACCCAAAATTTATCATCAAGCTATTTATAATGTAACATACCTCAAGTTGTGCCCTCTAAAGTTTTGTTCATTCATTTAGAAACTCCATTTTGTTGTGGATTATAAGCATTAATGTATTTTCATTTGATTCCATGTTCTTGACAATAATCTAAAAATTAATTTGAATTATAATCACCACCATTATCTAAATTAAGATTTGTTAATTCTGAACCTTTTTTTTCAACTAAGTTTAACCACTCAATAAACTTAGTGAAAACCTTTGATTTGCTTTTTTATAAAAAAACACCCAAGTCATACTAGAACAATCATCAATAAACAACACAAAATACCTACACCATAAAATGGATGACTTTTTCATATCACAAACATCACTATGAACTAACTGCAAACATCCATTAGATCACCAAGAAGAATCCTTAAGAAATTTTTCCTTGTTTTGTTTGCCTAAAACACATGATTCACAAAGAATGTTATCTTTACAAAAAGTGGAAAAACCATTCACCGTGTTATGTCTATATAAGTCCACCAAAGATTTAACTTTCAATATCCATACCATAGATGTCAAAACATTGTGTATACATTGTACATATGCCTATTTCAACTACTAATGCAAGTTCCATTGTAGGAAGAATTACTTTACAATGCAAACAAACCAAGTTCTCATCCTCAAAACCTATATACATTATTTTATATCCTTATTTGATGGATTTAATGTAGCCCATTTTAAAGCATAATTTTATATTCCTTCTTATGAATAGTCACCAAGGAAATAATATGTTTTTACAATGTGGGAACATACCAAACATTCTCCAAATACTTGACAGAACCACCAGGAAGAATAATCTAAATAGATCAAGTCCCTATGGAGTATGCATGTATTTATCTACCAAGGAGACTGGAGTGAGAGATGCTTCTTTGAATTTCCAAAATAAGTCTCACCTGAATGTCATGTGTTTGGTTGCACCTATATCTAAAACCCAAACATCTATGAACTCATATCTAGCCTCATATTCCATATAAATAATGTTCCCTAAAGTTGTGAATATGGATTCATGAGCAACATTATTGATTCATCATATTCATGTTTTTCATATTATTAGAGTTATATTTATTAACTTTTTGTGGGCTTTTAATTTTTTCAAAAGGAATCCTACCCTATGAGGTAATGTGACCAAATTTTCCACATTTATGACATCGAATTTCTAATCTACCTTTACCTCTACCTATATATGAGTTGTGACCACATCCTCTGTCACTTATCTCATTTGAATGAGAATGATTATATTGTTGATTATAATATTTTTTTTGATGATATTCTCTATCTTTGTTTTTAAATCTTCCTCCTCTATAACCTCTACCCCCTTTATAACTTTGCCCTTTATAGTTGTGTTGACTAGAAGATGAAGAACTAGGCTTGGACTCTATAGCATGGCTTCCTCTATTTCTTTGGATTTATTAGGTAGAGATAGGTTATGTTGAATAAAAAATTTATCAACTTTATGAAAATTTATGTATGTGATCTTGTTAGAGACATGAAACATTTCTATAATTTTTTTATAGGATCTAGGTAGCCCTTTCAGTGTAACATTTACAATCAGATCATCATCAATTTTACCAAACTTGACCTTAGTATATACAATATCAATGTTATTCAAATTAGACATGTACTCACCCATATCCCCATCTTCCTCTAATGACTAAGTAAATAACTATATATGTATGTATATATTTTATGCTTGGGGTTTTTATCATATAAATTAGATAAAGTCTTCCATGTAGTGTAACTATGGGGTTTCAATATGAATGTAAGTATATATAGTGCAATAACACTTGATTAAATCTAAATCTTTAGAATCATGCATATTAAAAACATAAATTTTATCATGTGTCATAGGTACCACAGTATTTTCATTCTTCACAACATCCCATGATTAATTAAATACTAATGATGCTTCCATTAATTATTTCCAATTAGTGTAATTAAAATTGTTAAATGATCAGTGTCTGAAAGCAAATTATAAATTTTTGGTATTTTTAAATGAAAATAAATTCAAAAATTGAAAATGCAAAGCATCATAATAACATTGATAAGCTTTTATGAGGTTTTTCATTTAACCTCCATGTAGAGCATAGGAAAGATTTTTTATGAGTTTTTGCACTTAAACTCACCAAAAAAAACAAATTAAACCCTTATTCCACCAAAAATATAACATCATTTAATCAAAATTATACCCTTATCACAAAAAATGACACCCTTGTCACTCCTTTGCATCCACTTGTGACATATAGCTTTTGTTGCTCTTTTACAAGCTTATTCACTTTGTGAAAATTTAAAAAAAAGCATATATCAAAGATATTTATAAAAAATAAATATACTAAGTATTTGATCAAAGAAGGAGACTTGAACCCTGGACCTCTTGAACTTTTAAGGGTCTCACAAAATATTCTTTGTCAATTGCTCTATAAACATTCATAAGTCTAAAAAACAAGATATTATATTCAAACTAGAGATTTTTTATGTTTAAAATTAGAAAAAAAACATTACTTGCATGTAATAATTTATTTACCTAAGAATAAATTTTGATAAAAAGGCTTTTGCTTATAAACATATGTGGTCCCCAGGAAACCCTAATTCTTCTAAAACTAGCTTGTAAACTTTACACTTAAGCAAAAATTCATGGCATCAAACTATTATTGTGCCATTTTCAGCATAGGGATGCCATTGGGGAATAAGGAACTACAAAAATCCATACAACCTCATAGGAAAAAGAATGAAGAACATACAAGTCCGTACAACAAAAGTTTTTTGCAAGTTTTAGCTTGTAGTTGAAGGAAACAAAGCAAATAGATCAGGTTTATAGAATATGAAATTCCATTATTATATATGGAAGTTGTACAAATGTATTTTCAGAGTGTACAATTCCAAATAGGGGTTTCTAGAAGCTTGCAGGTCAATGTGGATGAGATTTGAGGCATGTAAAAGGTCTAAAAACTTCATCAAAACTCCCAATAACTTAGAAAAACACCATGAAAACTATATTCAAATTTGAAATGTTGAACAACATCATAAAACCAAAGATAAAATATTTCAAAAGTCGTACAAGTAGTGGATTTGGGTTTCTACACAAATCTGAAGGTAGTTTTTGTAATTGAAATGCTTCTAAAAGGATTTGGGTTGCATGTAATTTGAATATGACTATTTTTTCAAACAAAGGGTTATAAATTCAAATTTTTTAGGCCTTATTTATTTATTTTATGCCCGGATTTTATATATGTAAATAAATATACTGAACAATGTCAATATTTAATGTTTTTCAATGTTTTGTGCATGAAAAATGAAGGATCAAACTTGCATACCCATATTTTATTTTTACAAGCTTGTCCTTCTTCATCTTCTTCAAATTTTATTCCATGTTGACTTTCACATGAATCTCTTCTTTCACCGGGATTCACAAGTTCTTTTTCATCAACAGAACTAGCCTTTACCATGTTCTGATACCACTAATAGCATTCGAGTAAAACCAACAAATGAAATTTACCATAGGGTAATATTGTGTCTACAATAGAAAGATAAAAATTATTTTTTTGATTCAAAATATTCAAGTATATAAGGGTGCCTATAAGTTGTTTACTTTGAATGACCAAGATTTTTCATAATTTAAAAATTTACAAAGAGACTAGTAAAATAACCAACTAGTTAATAACTAAAAACCTAACTCTATATGAGATTGTTTACCCATAAAACAACTTTAAAATTTGATTATAATCTAACTTAAAAAAATGTATAAAGGGGGTGTCTTATATAAGAAGCATGCCCCTTTAATTTATTACAAACACATTAACCTATATTATTGCTAAGACTTTGGAACAAGTCCTAACAAGAATAAGAGCATGAAAAACATCAAGAAGGGTTAGCATCAAGCATAAATTACTACACTACATGGGGAAATTAGAAATCAATCTAAAAATAAAAAATAAATATTGAAATTTTAAATCTTGGGGGAAAAAGGAGGAAATTGTAAGGAATATAGGGTTTGGTTTGCTCAAAATAAGGAATGGGTTCACCAATAAATTTTATCTATTTTTAGATTAATGTGACCATAATATGATCAAACTAGTAGAAAATTCAAATTACTTAAGATGTACAATGACCAAATAAATATAAATGTAACTAGGCAAATACAATAACTTGATATTTATAGAAAACACTAGAGGAATTGAATACTTATCTTGTTTTAGGTTTGTGTAGGTACGTTGTTGGATACAATCATCAATAATGATCAAAATAGGGTCTGTGAGTACTTTGTATTAGGAAACATAGTGTATGTGTAAGCCTGGATGACTTTGTGCTTTTTGGACACCTGCATAGTGCAACACTATTTTCTAGGGATGCAAAACTATCTTATACACTTTTTCTAATATGTGATAGTTATGGTTGTTATGACTATGTTTGATAAGGGATCCTATGCATGTAGATGTCTTTTATCCCATGTGAATATCTTTGTTATCTTTATCCTTGCTTCAAACCCTATTTATGCACTAAAGAACTACTATAAAATAGGGATAACATGTGAAAAGAAACAGTTGAACTAACCTTAGCCATCCCCTTTGTTAAGTTATGCTTACATATCAAATACTCTAAAGAGGGAAGTCAAACCAAATATAATTCTCTCACTTAGTTGAGTGTGTATAATCATTTGTAATGCTAGTATGTTGTGCAATACTATGTATGGATTTCAACACTTGACAACCTGTGACTTGACCTTGTAAATGGTATTCAGACTTCTCTCAGGGTTTTATCCTTTGAAGGGTTATGATCAAAGGAATAGTTTTACCTGATAAATGCTCATAAATTCATATGAACAAATATTAAAATAAATAGGAATATGATCTCCTATAAACATGAAGTCTTGTTTTATCTCCTAAAATCAAGTTAGTGGATTGGACAACTGACTCACATAACTACTAACAATATTTCACACTAAGAATAACTAATGTCCCCACACCCCAACTAGCCACCCCCACCTTAGTGTGAATATATATTAAGAATTCATAATAAATAACTATAGTTTGCATTCACATAAATTTCACACAACCATGATAGACACATTATTACATGTGAAGCTAATATTCATAGTCATTATTTGTGAAAACTATTCATAGTCACTATTCATGAAAACTATTTATAGTCTTTATTCATGAAAACTATTTGTAGTCACTATTAATGGAGACATATCATGTGGGTGATGTGGAATGTTGATGATGTGGCAAGTGCTATGCATTGTGATGCATGGTGTTGTGGCATATGGGTGATATGGCATGCTGGTGATGTGGCATAGGCCCATGGAGGTTCTCAAGTGTGATCAGGTTGATGTGAAAGGAGTGGGGCATAGTTCTCCACTAAGTCACTTGTGTTTATCTTGAGGCATAATGGCCAAGGGTTGGTAATAGGGTGAATTTCTAAGGAGACCTATGATTCACATGTGTGGGAAATTTAAAAGGTGATTTTAACACCTTTTGGACTTGTGTGTGTACATGGATGAAGAAGACAAGATGATCACTATTAGTGATTGGCCTCACATGTGTGAGCGAGGTGAAATTCTTGGAGTCACATGGGATGGCTTTGATATTTTCTAAAGTATATCATCCACTTTGTTGACCCTTAGAGATGAAGATAAGATGGTTACTATTATAGTTTAGACTCACTTGTGAAAGTTGGGTGTATGTTTTGGAGCCACATGGAGGTGGCATATGATCTTGTCTAAAGGTGGATCTAATTTTATGGACTTTTGAACATCAGGAAAAACACCACTAAGGATCACTATACACCCACTCAAGTGTGGTGCATTTTTTGGGGTCATTATGTGTTTCTCCCTATCTCTTCTTTCTCGTTATAAAATGTTATAAATCATTATGTTCTCCTTATATCTAGTTATACTTCCAATCCTTCTATTAGAACACAACTAGATACTGATAAGGGGGGTGAATCAGTATATTAATTAAGAATGGTCTTTTAATTCTTTTAAATCAAATTTAAAAGCATATGCAGATTAAAAGATAAATGTAGATATCACATAAAAGCACAAATGCACATGAAACAAGATTTATACATGGAAAACTCAAAGGGAAAAACCATAGTGAAAATAGCTAATAGAAGCTACTATTCTACTGTAGCCTCATAGTTCAAAGCCTCACTAGAAAACCTCACTGGTTATAATGTTTAAGGACACCAATCCTTAGGAGACACCAATCCCCTAGTTTAAGAGCACCAACTCTAAGAAAGTAGCCACTCCTTAATCTGAGCACCCACTCAGCTTATCTGATGGCACCAACCTATCAAAAAAAAATATGGAAATAAAACTCCAAATTACAAATTAGATTCATATAAGAATCTAAATCTGTGTTCTTTGTTACATGTCTAATATGCAATTGATCATACTTTGCACATTCTCTTCATGCCTTTCTTCCTCTCTGTTCTTCACTATTCATCTTTGGTCTTATGTTTGGATATTTCTTTATTCGACACACTTCATTGCCTTCACCAGCGACTTTGCTCTATAATCAATTTGGCTCAATAGTAAAAGCAATTATTCAACACTATTTACTTTGTCCTAGATATCATATATATAAACAAAGGCTCGAAGGTTTACTTCTTCTCTCTGTGTTCACACTCGAACTATAACACATCATGCCAATTTTGGACTTTAGTTCATCATGAATTGAACTATAAGTTCTCACATCTTAATTCTATTAGCCCATCGATTGCCATTACACCAAAGGATCAACCTATTAGTGCCTTATATAATGGCTAAAGCTAATGGATCCTCAAGAGGCCATTAAACCATGACACATTGTAATAGATTCCATGCATCACATCATAATTTTAGGTCACTTTATTATCTATAGCATCTTTTAGACTCAAATTTTGATGTATAGGCTTTTTAATGGATATTTGATCAGTTAGATCGATCAATCTCATTGTCTATGTTGAGATATGGAGCTTATATAGAAGTTATTACATGTTCTAGTAACTAACCATTTTTCTATACATGACTTTAAATGTCGGTCATTGATCTTGCCTTTGCTTCCACGATCCAATGGTCTATATTCAAATGGCTCAACTCTAAAACATGTCCATTTGATCATTTTTTGATAGGCTCATGCTCTTTGTTCGATCTCAAAAGATGCATGTTTTTTATCTCTATTAAGACATTAAACATCTATCATTTTGTTCCATCTGAGTCCACTCACTCCATTGGATTTCTCTCATCCAATCCTCCACATGTCATCTTATCTTCGAAGATGCATGACTTTTACCTTAACTTTGTTGTTAAACTTTGACAATTTGACCTCATCTCATACCTTCCTATATCTTTGGATCACTTCTGTTCCATCAATCTTCTCAAACCTACTCAGTCTTTAACTTATGATTATGTTGATAAACATCAAGTACTTTATAGCATTTGAGTCCATTTGCTTCATTGGATCTCCTTTACATGATCACCTACATACCATCAGATCTTTTGACAAGATCAAACTTTATATTCATCCAACCCTAGAGGATATGACACTTGGCATAAGTGTGTGCATTTTGTACATAGCTATCAGTTCCCACTATTGAGACATTCGGTATTCTTGCATTGGTCCTCTATCTGACAGACTCATGTGTTTGTGATACTTGACATTGACGCATTCACTCGAAGGGACCTTTGATAGTTTGACCTCCTCACACTCTATTAGATCTCCAATATTCAATTGAGCATGAACTGTTGATCTTCCAACTAGCTCATTCATTAACTCTAACAAGCTTATGATCATTGGGTCTCTATCTGAAAAACTCTATGAATGTGATACTTGTCACTTGTACATTCACTCAGAGCACCTTTTGACAATTTGACTTTGCTTCACTTCATTAGATCATTTGTGTATGATGAAGCATGGGTTGTTGATCAAGCTGAGACATATATTAAGTCTTAGACTTAGGAAAATATAAAGTCCTTTGATCATTACTCAGAGCTATTAATTATAAGGTTGAGGAGTTGGTTTCTTAATGATGACAAAGGCTTAATTTATAACTTAAGTTACTAGTTCCCAACTATACCAAGTCAACATTAAAATAGAACTTTACTTGTTGATGCCACGACTAAACCCTTAGGGTTTTACTAAGAAACCCTATCTAGTCCGAGAGAAAAGATAAATCAATTCTAAACTCATTCCTTCTCCTTTGAGCTTGTAAACCATATTTTTGAAATATACATGAAAAACCCATAATGGGTCTTCTATATATTTGACTTTAAACATCTATAAATGGTCTCTATAAAAGCATGACAACTTTGCACAGTGCAACTGTGAAACATGTTCTTCCTCCATCAATCATGCCTGATCCTTTTGACATCAATGCAATCTATATTATCCTTTTTGACATCAATGACAATCATATTTTCAATAATCTCTTCCTTTGGCATTGATGGCAAACTAAAATGCTTTGATGTGAACTTAATGTTCTGATCTTCTAATATTCAACTCCTTCTCTAGCATTGCTTGCATTGGCTTCTAATGAGTATGAACTGAGGTTGTTCATACCAAACTTGCTCCCTCTTAGGCAATGGCATATTTTCCTAAACTCATTTTCTTCCAAACTTTTATAGGGATCATTTGCACTTTTTCTCCCAATTTTTACAAAGAACATCTACCCTTTTTCTACCCCTTTGACATTAATTGTATAGGGACTCTAGTTGACTATTTGTCCAACTATCTCTCCCACTTTATCAAATAAAGGAGTTTGTCTAAGAATCTACAACTTTCAACTCATTAGTAATTTTTAGAAGTGTACATACCTGAGTTGACTTTTCTCTCTTCTTTTAGGGATTAATAAAGCTTCCATGAGACTCCCCTTAGACTCATACACTATCACTAGTGATTTAGTGATGTGGTGTAAAATCCACCACTCCCAAATTCTATCTCAGATATTCAAATTATTCTTTGAGAAAAGGTTTTGTGAATATGTCTACTATCTAGTCCTTAGCTACCACATATTTTATTATGACCTCTTGATCTACAACCATCTCTCTTAAAAAGTGATACTTGATTGATATGTGCTTTGTTATAGAATGCATCACTAGATTCTTTGATATATTTATTGCACTTGAATTATCACAAAGAATATAAATAGGTGACTTGTACTCAACCTTGATGTTCTTGAGTGTTTGCTTCATCTATAGGACTTGAGTGTAACATGCCACTGCTGCTACATAATCTGCTTCTGCTATAGAAAGAGTAACTAACTCTTGCTTTTTGCTCAGCCATGAAACAAGTCTGTTTCCAAGGAAAAATTCACCACCACTAGTACTTCTTCTATATCCACACTTCCTACCCAATTAACATCTATATATGTTGTCAAAGAGAAATCTTCACTTGTATGGTACTAAAGGAGATAGTCAATTGTGCTCTTGATGTATATAAAGATTATTTTTACTGCATTGACATGTGACTCTTTAGGAGCAGCCTAAATATAACAACCATGCACATTGCTTGTATGATATTTGGTCTTGATGCAATTAGGTATAGCAAGATACCTATCATTGATCTATAAATAGTTTGATTTGCATCAAGTGACTCATCCTCTTTTCTCAACTTGCATCTAGTTATCATGGGAGTACTAACTAGTTTGATTTCTTCCATTCCAAATTTATTGAGCATCTCCTTTGCATACATGGTTTGGGATATGAATATGTCTTCATCAGATTATTCTATTTGTTGACCAAGGAAGAAGGAAAGTTCATCTAGCATAGACATTTCAAATTCACTTTGCATTTATGTAGTAAATTATTTACACATTTTGTTATTGCTACCACTAAAGATGATGTCATCTACATAAACAACAACAATCAACATATGCTCACCTTTTGATTTAAATTATAGATTACTATCTACACATCCTTTGTTGAAACCTTGTTGTTGTAGGTATTGGTCCAATCTTGAATACCATGCTTTAGGTGTCTATTTTAGACCATACAGTGCTTTATTTAGTCTACACACATAATCTTCTTCATCTAATAATTGAAAACTTTTTGGTTTTTCAATATAGACTTCCTCTACTAGGTTCCCATTTAAGAAAGTAGACTTTATATCCATTTGATAGACTTTGAACTTCTTATAGCTTCCAATCTAGAAACTAGAGCAAATGTTTTCTCAAAGTCTATGACCTCTACTTGTGTGTATCCTTTTCACACCAATCTTTCTTTATTTCTTATAATAGCTCCATCCTCATTGAGCTTGTTTCTATAGACCCATTCTGTTCCTATCACATTCTTGTTTGAAGTTCTTGTAACTAATTACCAAGTTTTGTTCTTTTTTATTTGGCACAATTCTTCTTCCATGTATTTTAGCCAATTCTCATCTTTTTTGGCTTCAACGTAGCTCTTAGGCTCAATTTTTAACAATAGAGCAAAATTTACTTACTCCTTGTTCATTACAACTCTTCTCTTTGTCTAAACTCCTTCATTCTTATTGCCAATTATTTGTTCTTTAGGATGATCCTTTTGAACAAATCTTGGAGGTGCTTTTTCATTCTTTTCCTCAACCTCGTCACTATCTAATTCTTCTTCAAGATCTGACTCTTCAATATTGGTTTCCTTGTCAAGTTCAACATGTTTTATGCCTTATTCTACCTTGACATTTATTCTCTCCATCATCTTGTGTAGCCTCTTATTGTAACATACATAGGCTTTACTTTGAGTGGAATAACCAAGAAATATTCCTTCATCACATATTGATTCAAAGCTTCCCAGTTTGTTCTCTTTTCTATTGATGTAGCATTTGCTTTCAAACACTTTGAAGTACTTAACAGAGGTAGGATTTCCATACCATAGCTCATAGGGAGTTTTGTCACTATTTACCCTCAGTTGAAATCTATACAAGATGTATGTTGTTGTTTAGATTGCTTCTCTCCAATATCCATCAAGTAACTTGGCCTCCTTTACCATTATTTTGGCCATTTCCTTAACTATTTTGTTCTTTCTCTCAACAACTCCATTTTGCTATGGAGTCCTTGTTGCAGAGTAGTGTCTTTTGATCCCATGCTTCTCACAATGCTCTATGAATTCATTTGAGGTGAATTCTCCACCTTTATCAGATCTTAAGCATTTGATTTTTCTTCCAATCTCATTTTCAATCATGGCTCTAAAGATCTTGAATCTCTCAAAGGCCTAAGATTTATCCTTCAAAAGGGCTACCCATGTCATTATTGAGTAGTCATATATAAATAACGTAAACTACCACTCTCCTTTAGATCCTCTTGTCTTATTAGGACCACAAAGATTAGTATGAACTAATTGTAGAGGCTTTACAGTTACATACTCCTTTGTTTGAAATCTAACCCTTGTCTTCTTGCCTAGTTGACATTCCTTGCAAGTAGTATATGTAGGTTTGGTAATCTTAGGCATGTGTCTTACAAACTTATTTGAGCTCACTTTAACTAGATTATCAAAGTTGGCATGACCCATTCTCCTATGCCAAAAACAACTCTCATTAATATTTCCCAGCAAGCAACTATTACCATTCACTTCACCAATATTGTAGATATTGCTCTCAGTCCTTTTCCCTTGTACAACTCTTTTGCCAAATATCTTTAGCTTGTAGCCTTTTGCATCAAATATGACCTTATATCCATTGTCACACATTTGTCTAACACTTAGTAGATTATGCTTCAATCTTTCAACATAAAGGACATCATGTGTAGGCAATTTACCATCTATGTTCAAGGTTCCTTTACCTTTGATCTGTACTGCTATGTTGTCTCCCAAGCTAACAAATCCTTCCTTAAATTTCTCAATTTGGTGAATTTGCTCTTGTCACCAGTTATATGCTTTGAGCAGCCACTGTCTATCACCCAAAAATTCTACTCCTTGGCATGGACTACAATCTGAGCAATCATGGATTGATTTTTCACTCTCTACATATCCTTAGGTATCTTATTTAGCTTATTTTCAAAAACTTTTAAATCTTTGTTCACACTAGAGGCATGTCTTTCTTTATATTGTGTACTTTTGTTCTTATAAAGCTAGTCCTACAGTGTTTAGCTATGTGACCAAAGTTTTTATAATTATAGCACATTACACTTGTATCTACTAAGGGTATAACTCTATAATTACTAACCTTATGATCAAAATGATTATAGATATAACAATAACCATAAAAATATGAGGAATGCCTAGTCATAGTATTTCTTGGTGTATCATAAGGAATTCTTCTAAGTTGTGGCTCCTTTAAGTTTCTCACCTTGGTGTATCCATCAGCATCAACTACCTTTGTCTTTTTCCTTTCTTCAAGCTTCATTTTAGGTTTTTCTTTCTTCATAACAGTTGTGTTTGAGTGTGTCTTTGTGTCCTTGCAAGCTTTCTCTTTATTTGCTTCTAATTATCCTTCTGCTTTGAATTTTTCAAACAAGTTAGTAGATGAACTAGTTAAGGAAATTTTTCCCTTCTCATAACCCAGACCTGATCTCTCATTTGAGGGCTTTTGAGATTTGATTAGTTCATCAAGAATGTATGATCCTCCTATCAACTTTATACTTCTATCTAGTTGGCCTTTGGCTTTTTCAATCCCTTTTCTCAAAGCCACTATTTTTACGTCAAGCTTCACACATTCATCAAATTTAGATTGTAGTTTCATTTTGACTACATATTCTATTCTTTTAGCCTTTTCAACTTGTGTCTTTAGGATAATTATCATCTGATCAAATTTCTCAAGAATTTGACATTTTCTCAATTTCATTTTGTCCAAGCTTCTTTTGTCTTGAGTTCTCTTTTCTCATCTTGTCAATCTCATCTAACGCACATATGAGCTCACATTATAGATCAACTTCTCCTTCTTCTTTTTCTTCTTCATCTGAGTCTTCAACTTCATCTTGATCTAGATTTATAGAAGTTGATCCTACTATCATGAATAGGGATTCATTTCCTTTAACCATAAAAGCATAGTCATGATCATCATTTAAACTATCATTATCTTCCATTGAGTCACTATCTTATTTTGTGTACAGACCTTTCTTATTTTTGAATAACTTCTTCATCTTGGGATAATAGGGTTTTACCTTTTTACTACTCTCTACTTGCTCAGAGTTATCATTTTTATTATGAGGGCATTTAGCAGCAAAATGTCATACTTTACCATAGTTAAAGCATTTGAAAGGTAACTTACCTCTGTACTTTCTAGATCCTCTCTTTAGTCTTATAACAAAGTTAGCTTCTTCTTCATCAATATCCTCAGATTTAGATGTTGATGTTTCTTCTTTTGCTTGCTTGGCTACTTTGAATGCAACTTCTCTCTTGAAGGAGTCTGTCTCTCCCATTCTCATCTCATAGGTTGTGAAGGTCCCATGTAACTCATCAATAATGAGTTTATCTATATCTCTTATTTCTTCTATTACAAAGATTTTAGAATTGTATCTTGATGTCAAATATCTTAAAATCTTATTGGTAATGATTGACTCTTTCATTTCTTCTCCAAGGCCTCTGATTGCATTGACTATTTCATTTATTCTAAGGAGGTAGTCTCCAATATTTTTCTCTTCATTCATTTTAAGACTCTCAAACTTACCTTTATAATTTTGTAGCTTGGCTTGCTTTACATTGTCATCTCCTTCATAGATGCTCTTCAGTTTGTTTAAAATCTCTTAAGCATTTTGACATTGTATCACTTTGACAAACTTTGAGTTTGACAGTCCATAAAGAATAGCATTCTTTGCCTTAGCATTACTCTCATCTTGATACTCTGATCAATAAGAGTTGTAGTAGGGGCTATATATCCATTTATCATCGACATCCATACATCAAACCGTAATTAGGATAAGTATGCTTCCATTTTTATTCTCTAGAATGCATAGTTAGATACATCAAAGAGAGGTGATTTGGTTGATTAAGATCCTTCTTGAATAACCATTGTGTTCACTATTCCAAGATCTACCTGAGATGATTAAGATTCTTTCAAGGAACATTAAGCTCTGATACCAATTATTGAAACACAACTAGATACTGAAAGGGGGGTGAATCAGTATATCAATTAAGTCTAGTCTTTCAATCTTTTTAAAGTAAATTCAAAAGCATATGTAGTTTAAAAGATGAATGTAGATATCCAATACAAGCACAAATGCACATGACACACTATTTATACGTGGAAAACCCAAAGGGAAAAACCATGGTGATAATAGCTGCTAGAAGTTACTATTCTAATCTAGCCTCATTGACAAACCTCACTAGTTACAATGTTTAAGGACACCAATTATTAGGAGACACCAATCCCCTAGTTTAAGAACACCAACTCTAAAGAAGCACCCACTCCCTAATATAAGCACCCACTCAACTTATTTGATGGAACCAACCTATCAGTCTTTTTTATGGAGTTATAACTCCAATTTACAAATTAGATTCATAAATGAATCGAGATCTTTGTTCTTTGTTACAAGTCTAATATGCAAATGGTCATACAATGAACATTCTTTTTGTGCCTTTCTTCCTCTCTACTCCTCACTATTATTCTTTGGTGGTGTGTCTAGATATTTCTTTATTCAACACACTCAATTGCCTTCACCAACCACTTTGCTCTATATTTAATTTCTCTTAATATAAAATGCAATTATTCAATGTTATTTACTTTGTCCTAGATATCATATATATAAACAAATGATATAAGGTTTGCTTCTTCTATGTGTTCACACTCATACTATAACGCATCATACCAATTTTGGACTTTAGTTCATTATTACTTGAATTTTAAGTTCCCATGTCTCAATTTTGTTGGCCCATTGGTTGCCATTACACTAAAGGATCGACCTAATGAGTGCCTTATATAACAGGCAGAGCTAACAGATCTTTGGGAGGTGGTTAAACCTTGACACCTTACAACAGATTCCATGCATCATGTCATAATTATAGGTCTTTAATTATCTATAGCATCTGTTAGACTCATGTTTTGATACACAAGCTTTATAATAGAGATTTGATCAGTTAGATCGATCAATCTCATTGTCTATGTCAAGATATGGAGCTTTCATGCATGTTCCTATAACTAACTATTTATTTGAACATGACTTTAAATGTTCATCATTAATCTTGCCTTTGGTACCATGATTTGATGATCCATATTCAAATATATCAACTTTAAAACATGTCCATTCAATCATTCTCTGATAGGCTCACATTCTCTATTCGATCTCCAAAGATGCACATTTTTTATCTCTATTAAGATGTTAAACATCTATCACTTTGTTCTATCTAAGTCTACTCACTCTGTTGGATCTCTCTCATCCAAGCTTCCACATGCCATTTTATCTTTGAAGATGTACAACCTTTACCTTGACTTGGTCATTAAACTTTGACACTTTGACCTCATCTCGCACCATCTTATATCTTTAGATCACTTTCGCTCTATCGATCTTCTTGAACCTACTTGGTTTTTAACTTATCATTGTGTTGATAAACATCAAACACTTTATAGTATTTGAGTCCATTCACTCCATTGAATATCCTTTTCATGATCACCCACGTACCTTCAAATATTTTGACAAGCTTAAACTTTATATCTGTCTAACCCTTGAGGATATGACACTTGGCATAAGCATGTGCCTTCTATACATAGCTATCAGTTCCCACTATTGAGACATTTAGCATCCTCACATTGGTCCTCTATCTGATAGACTCATGTGGTTGTGATACTTGGCATTAGTGCATTCACTTGAAGGGACCTTTGACACTTTGACCTCATCATGCTCTGTTGGATCTCCAATGTCTGATTGAGCATGAACTGTTGATCTTCCAACTAGCTCGTTCATTAACTCTGACAAGCTTACGTTCATTGGGTCTCTATCTGACAAACTCTGTGAATGTGACACTTATCACTTATGCATTCACTAAGAGAACCTTTTGATAATTTGACCGTTCTTCATTTTGTTTGATCATCTACGTATGATGAAGTGCGGGTCATTGACCAAGATAGGACATATATTAAGTCTTAGACTTAGGAAAATATAAAGTCCTTTGATTATTGCTCAGAGCCAATAATTATAAGGTTGAGGGCTCAGTTTCTTAATGATGAAAAAGGCTTAAGTTAAAACTTAAGCTGCTAGTTCTTGGCTATACCAAGTCAACATTAAAATAGAACTTTGCTTGTTGACACCATGGCTAAACCCGTAACGTTTTAATGAGAAACCCTATTTAGTTTGAGAGGAAAGATAAATCAAATTTGAGTTCATTCCTTCTCCTTTGAACCTATGGACCATATTTATGAAATATACATGAAAAACCCATAACAGATCTTCTATCTATTTGAATTTAAACATCCATAAATGATCTCTATAAAAGCATGAAAATTTTGCATAGTGCAACTATGAAACATGTTCTTCTCTCCATCAATCATGCCTGATCCTTTTGACATCAGTGAGATCCATATTGTCCCTTTTTACATCAATGACAATCATATTGCCAACACCTTCCCTTTGGGAGATCACTCTTGGATCACTCTTGGAAGTTGGGAGCTTGTAATGCTTGGAAGCTTAACTCACCTAGATGATTGAGTTGTAAGCATCATGCATGCTTAAAAGTTACACCATGTAAGGCTTAGTTGTTAGTAAGGCTCACCTAGATGGTTATATGTAATCATGGAGATCCTTGAGGTTAGAGGTTAGATCCTGTAAGGTTATGTTAGCTTGGCACACTTGGTTGGAGATTTGAAGATTAGAGGCTTGTTATCTCAACTCATGGATATGGAGGTTGATGCTTGGAGGTCACCTTGGATGATATGGATGTTAGCATTGGAAGGAGTTTTTTGTTGTAACTTGGAGGTTAGAGCTTGGAAGACTTGGTTGTAAGCTTGGCTCACTTGAGTGCTTGGTTTATTAGCACTTGAAAGGAGTTACTAAGATGATGTTGTTGTAAGGGAAGATTTGTTGATGCAATATGAAGTTTAGAAGTTTTCATTGCCATGTGGTTTTTCCTGTTGGTTTTGCAAGGGTTTCCACATAATATTTTGTGTAATGTGTTATCTCTTATGTGTTGTGTTTTATTATTGCTTGTTTTTATTTTTGTATTAATTAGTTGCATTTTAGGATGTATGTTTCCTATCACAAAGACTATGATAACTACATCTATCCTGAATAGGGGCCCATCAACCTATTCATGTGAATATATGTTTTGTGAATTGAGACATGTAAAAACATGAATATAAAGGAGGTTACTTCTTGTTAGTCACGAAATCAAACATGAAAATAATAAGCAAATAACATCCTAGATGTGGTCCTCAGATTGGGCAAGGTCTAATAAGGAACAAATTAACAAATAGGAGACAAACCAAAGATGATTATACCTTCCACATGGATGCCACCTTATAATCCAAATATAGATTTGTTTGTGCCTAGATTTTAGTGCATGAGATCTTTATCAATGTCACAATTTCATGTAGACGATATCCCCCTTTGACTATTTATGATTTGGGTGAAGAATGGAATAAAGTTTAAAGATTTTGTTTGATTTTTACAGAGTAAGTTTGCTCCAAAAGAGCTTGTCAGTAATAGAAAATGAGCCTTGTATTTATAGACTTCTTAGACTGATTTCAACCATTAGATAGAGATCAAGATATGTAGTTAGGATTCAATCTAATTTGGAGAATTAATACCATTAATATTTGGGGTTCGAGTTTGCATTACTTAGTCATGGATTTGTAGTTTTTGATATTTTCTAGTATTTATGTGAATGCTTGACAACTTTCCATGTGATGTCATGATTTCATATGTTTGAATCCACTTGCCACATGAGTGGATGAATAATTTAATTAATGAATTAAGAAAAATAGAAAATTCTAAAAGCTATGAAATTTCCCATTAGAAGAAGATTAGATTAATTAATTTAATGTAAAGTGATGTGACTTTTTAAATTCAAATAATCATCCAAACTAATTCATCCAAAACATCCCTTGCACAGTTGTAATTTGACTCAGGATGAATTAAGCAAAGTTGATGATTGGATACGTTGCATTCCCCAATCAGTGATGCCCCAGTGCACTTCAAAATATGTGCATTAAGTACATGGGCAAATTTGGGTGTTTCAGCATAAAGTCATTTTGATTGTAAATCCTAAACAAAAGTGATGATATTGGAATGTCTATAGGACCCATAAACCAACTCATGAAAACACATCAACTAAACCAATCGAGATCAATTTCAAGTACATGTTTGCTACCACAAGATGATCCTTCACTCTATCATCATAGTAGAGAGAGACATTATTTTATTTTCACATACCACACATTTAAACATAGATGTTATTTTATTTTTATTCACACCTACACACACACACACACACACTAGTGTATATATTATTCATCACTAGGATGAAAAGAGTCTTTACCACTAGTGTAGGGAATGTATTATTCTCAAGCACTCTCTTCAAGTAAGGCTTATTTTTTCTAGTTTACCATCTAAGAGATATTACACTCTTTTCTTAAAATACGTAATAAGATGTACTAATTGTTTAAAATAATGATAAAGAGGCTTTCTTCTAAAAAACTTGTTTTATCACTCTTTACCTGGAAGAATGAACTACCCTTATTTATAGCCAACATTACAATTTCTTCTTCTATACCTTCACCACTCATTCTTTTTTCTTCCACTAAGAGAGCTGAAATCATATCTTCTAGAGTTTAAGAAGGCATTTGTCCAAGAGTAAAAATAACTTTATTGTACTTAGGAGACTATTTACCAAAAATGGATTTAACATCCTCATCTTATATTATAGCTTTGACTTATGCTAGTTGTCTAATGAGAGATCTTATATTTGTTAGTTACGACATAGAATATTTGTCAACGCTCATGAATCTAAATAACTAGAGTTTTAGTTAGAAATTTGCATTAATTACTTTTACTCCAAATAATTTATTTAGATTATCCCAAATTTATATTGATGGTTTTTCTAAGTCTACATAATGAGCTCAAAACCTGAGAGAGCAAGACCAATAATGGGTTTAACTATATCATCTCTACTTTGTTAATCTAATAACTTATTCTACTATGTAGCAATTTTTATTTCCCACTTACTATTCCCCATAAGTTCTTGTTCATAGGCTACATTTGAATTTTTTACTTTCTAAGTGTAAAATTTGAGGCCAAAAAACTTTTCTAATGGAATGTCCATCTTAAGAAATGAACCAAACAAAGACATAGGACATCAGTTTATACTAAAAATACATCCTTTACAAGAATATTTTTTGACTTTATTAACTTTTGATGACACACACGTGTTTTATTCAAACACTAAATAATTATTAACTATTTTATCAACCTAGATTCTATATTGACAATAAACTTAAATTTTTTTTGCTCATAGCTTAAAAATACATTAATATATTATTTTTAATACATACAAAATATTAATCTAAATTAATCACACTTATAATGACCAAAATCTAACAACTTGAGACTTAAAAAGGATTTTAAACAACATAAAAGTATTACAATCCTAAAAATTATCACCTAATATTGAAGAGCTAAAACTATAAAACAAACTCTTAAAAAATATATACCAAAATTTATAAAAATGACAAACTAAACTTTACAACATGACAAGTCCCATAGGTGAATCTAAGTTCTGCAAATGGATCTGGTAGATTGTTCATGCTTGGTAGTGATAGTCAGGACTAGCAAAATAATGCAAGCTTGTCAGGACTGCCAAAAGAGCACAGGCTTCTCAAGAACGTAGATAAAATGATGAAGGATCATTAATTTGACAAGTACATACTTGTAAATTGTTAGTGACACAAGTTGAACAGGTTATATGACTTAGTACACCTTTGATCTTGCCACTTTCCATATTTAAAGTAAATGGTATTTGTAAAACTCAAAGCTTGGAATGTGGTAAAGAGAAGAGAGAACTCTAGATTTGATTCAAATGATAATAATGCCATGAGAAAATGTAATGCAGATTGGAGTGGTGATGTTTTATCAAGGGGATGAATTTAAAATTGCAACCATGCCAAGTCAATCATGTAAATTTTCACAAAACAAAATAGAGTCAAGAGCTAAACCTAGCAAGGGATAATAGGGTCTAACATAGCCAAATTTGAAGGTAAATATAAGAATAAAACATCTATCACAATCTGCCTGAAGACCTAGTCCATGGATCTAAAAATTGTATGACCTAACATGCTCTTCACATATTATTAGCTTTTCATATTGAGGGATGAATCATAGAACAATATCCCCCTCACATGTTCTCAAAATAACATATAAGATCTAATACCAAATCTGAGCAGGGGATCAGTTTAACATGATCAACTCTCTTCAATTCATATGAAAAAATATACAAATAAATAAGAATATGATATCCTATATGAGTCATATTCTATATTCTAAGCTTAAGTTAGTGAGTTAAACACACGACTAATAATATTTCACACTAATAATATCGAACATGGGTTTCATATTTGGAAGCTTTATGGAAGTTATTCTCAATTGCAATGTATTTTATAGTAGATGATTGCTAGATGATAAAAGGGTTAGGATTGATTTGTTTACATAGTTGACTCTTAGGTATTTTCCTTTAAATTAACATGAAAAATGTATGGACTGACCCATATGAAAATTTTGAATTTTATAAACTAGTCATTAAAGGGTGCACTAACAAATCTCAACTAAGTGGATTGGTCCTCTTTGGGAAGTTAGACATGTCCTAAGAATAAGAACAATGATTTGAGATCAGGAGACCATCTAATAATGATATTGATCTATTTAAACAAAGATTAGGGAGATCTTATGTAACAATGATGATAATTTGAGAAGGCCGAGCCTGTATATGGTTGAATGGTTATGAGTAGATGTGAATAAGAGTCATGAAGTTGAGCATAATTCAAGCATAAGTCATGTAGTTGAGCATAATTCAAGCATATTAAAGATTGGTCATAATACACATTGTCAAGTGTCTAATACAAATATGAGCTTCTACTCTTCTTTGCTTAGGGTTTATTTTTTATCTCTTGGTGACAATTTTGAGAGAATTTCACTATCTCAGACAATGACATGTTTTCTCCTTGAGGTAATTTCTCATTTAGAGTCATCTAACCTACAGTTAAATATGCATGATAAACAACTCATTTTACCTACATTTATTACTTTTACTGTTATCCTCTTTACTTCTCTTTGCATTTTCAATTTTGTCTTATCTTCTCTATTTTTTCATTGTTTATGTCTTTATTCCTTTCTATTTTTCTTGGTTTTCAATTATTTGAAAGGTTATTTTCCCACCAACAATAATATTTTTCAATTTTTAGTTGTCGCATATCTATTTAAACTAATTTGTAATATTTACCTTGTGTAGAAAATAAACGTAATCTTCACTTTTATTAGGTGAAGCTTCATTTTGTTAATTTTCACTCCCCCTTTTTGATAAGCCGCCATTTAATAATTTTTAACATTAGCAATGGATCTTATTGTTTTATTTTTCTTTTTTAATCCATTTTTTCCTCTTTTTTTTTTCATTTTCTCTTTTTCTTAAAAATTGTTTTGACTTTTTAAAATTTTTTTAATTCTTGTCCTTTTTGCATTTTTTTCTTAAAATTGTTTTATTATTTTGTATTTTTTTTATTTTTCCTATTTTTTTCCTTAGCCCAGATTTTTTCCCACTTTTTATACTACATTATTTTATGATGTAAGATTTGAGCCCAGCACCATTCATGTAGTATTCTCTCGACATTCATGATAAAGTTTACAATTTGATACTCCCTAAATCCAAAATCTCTTGTACTATGTATGATCCAAGCCATATGATTTTTAATTTTCCCATTTTTTATATTTACTATCATATAATAGGACCTTGTCATCAATCTAGAATTCCTTCATTTTTATATGACAATCGTGCTATGTCTTTTGCCTCCTTTTCTCCTGGGTTTGATTATACACAACTATGAACCATTTCTCATCTAATTTCTTGTATTCTACCAATATTTATTTCAAATAATCTTATTTAATCATTTTGTACTTGATTGATATCCACAAACTTGATAAAATGAACTCCATGGGTATTGTGGCTTCTACCCATATACTAATTGGTAAGGAAAATATTCAATAAGTTTTTAATATGTTATGTGACAAGCCCACAATATTATATGGATCTTAATATCCCAATCTACAATTTCATTTTTATCTCAATCCAAACCTTAGTACCTAGCTAAATACATGGTGCATTTACTAGGTTCTTGTAAGGGTTTTAGGGTCCAATAAAAGAATTATACCTAGAGCCTTTTATTTGTTTCACCTTTTGTAGTCCAATGCCTCTTGCAATTTAAAATATGAAGTTTATGGGTATGCATTCCAGTGTATTTAACAATTTCTCTATAATATCCATCTTATTTGATATATTGTGTCTTCAGAATATTGAAGGTTCTCCAATTCATGATATTCTCTTTATGTGTTTTCTACCATGTTTTGGCATTGATAGCCAATTTTTCATCTATCAATTTCATTCTCATTTCTTCCTAAGGCAAAAATTTTATCATTTTCTCAAGATATATTTCTTATATTCCTAATGCCATTGAACTTGAGTAACTTTACTGTGATGTTCCACGTTTAATGCAGAAAACCTTCTTGGTTTGTGGAGATAAATATATTGATACGGTCTTCTTTGGGAGTGTCTACGATAATTTCCTCATGTAGATAAATTTCTACACTCTTGTTTTTTATTCCTCATATAGCCAAGCTTCAATGTCTTCATCTAACTCTATTTCCAACTCCTTGCTTTCTAATACCACCTCTCCATCTTTGCTTGGATTGTCCTCTTTATTGAGGTTTACTATTTTATTGATGGTATACACTCTTGG
Source organism: Torreya grandis (assembly GCA_037957365.1). Taxonomy (NCBI): domain Eukaryota; kingdom Viridiplantae; phylum Streptophyta; class Pinopsida; order Cupressales; family Taxaceae; genus Torreya; species Torreya grandis. The sequence continues at coordinate 1,761,712 of JARHVA010001062.1, forward strand.
TATTTCATTATAATTACTCTCATCTTCATCTCGCTAGAGTTCTTCTGACCATGATGTTTCCATACCAGTCTCTAGTGAAAAGTGAGTAACTAGCCCATTCCCTTCAAATGTTCTTTCATTATCCTTCGAGTTGAGGGCGGCATTGCAATCCATAAACCATTATTATTGAAGTAATGTAAGATAAAAAAAAAATAGATATATTGATAACCTCAAATTATACTTTGATTTTGATCCCCATAATATTGATTGGTATGTTTCAGAGTGTTCCAATGGGTGATCTATGGGTTCAATCTACCATGGCGATGTTGTAGGCTACCATGTGTAAATAAAGTATCCTGAGCAACTCCCATGTAATCCTTTGTAGCATCTTGGTGTTTGTACCTAGATCTGGCATTGTCTTTTTAACCACTTGGCCATTTATTATAACATCCAACAAGATTATTGTCTTCTTCCATTTTTGATTAGTTTTGAACACATTTTGTAGATTTGGTTGTTTTTTTGGTTTTTCTTGTGTATAAATTTCAAAACTTTTTTGTGACTCCTAGTATAATTGGAACCTATTTTGTATTGTAATATATTTTTTAATTTTTAATGAAAGGGGTGAGGGGACCTGTTAACCCTCTTTTACCGATTACAAAAAAAAATTAAACACTTTATTTTAGGCTCGATTTTTCCTTTCTCCATTTTTTTGACTCTAAGCCCCCATTCTTATTTTATTCAAATATTTATAATTTATGTCAATTTTTATAATAATACTTGTTTCTTTATTAATATCAACATGTCAGGATCTTGCTCTACCAATTAGAGCACATATGATTACTTCTTGTATTAGCAACTAAACACGGAATTTAACCAGAATCAATAAGTAACTAGAAATATGAAACAACACAGGAATTGAGAGACAATACACAATTGTATTAATAATCACTAGAAGAATATACAATAAGGAAGATGCCACTTCTTCCTCCACCTCAAAGGTTCGCCACTCCTCAAGACCTTCTTCCCTCTCTCTCTTGGTCACAACAATCAATTCCAGTATAGAATTGATGTTCACCTCTCCAACCAGTCAGTAACACGTTGCCAGTTCACCAAGTACACAATTGTACTTAAAGTAGATCACCTACTCTCTGCTGCTACCTGCAAATAACTAGATCATACTCACCATGTAGATGTCTTTCTACACACCTGAAGAACCCTTGTCCTTGCCTCACCAAGTCCTTATGATTCTTCAACCAGTACCTCAGTGGATCTTCTCCAAGAACTTGCACACCTGCAACTCTCTCTGATCATACACTCTCAGTACCCCTATTGGTAGCTAGGAGGAACTACACTAGCTCTCTCCACAAGCCCAATGGCTTTCTAGCACACACTTACAATACAGCCCATGAGTCCATATATAGATATCATGCTTACAATAATTAGACTAACCTAATTACAATAATTAGACTCACAACTCAAGACTACGACTAGCCTTCAACATGCAAACTAACAGTCTCAAAATAGACTCTCCCAGATTCGTCATGCAAACTACCTATTCTCGCATAGGCTGTCGACGTCGGCTCCTCCATGACCGATGTCGGCTGACTGGTAACCGACGCTGATTGCTTCCTCTTGCTATCTGACCGACGTCGGCTGATCAGACCGACGCCATTTTTCCTGCAACTGATTTTGCAACTTCTCACAATTTTGGATCCTCTTTAACTTCTCCTGTTTGCATCCTGGTGAAGCTTTTAGCTCCACAACATAGCAATCTCCCACTTGGAGATAAATAGCTGCACCTGTACACCGTCTAAATTATTCCCTGGCTTGTATTCCTCTTCAAGATCAACCCTAAAGACCGACCACCACACAACCTGTGATGCTACACCTATCATTCAAGTAACCTGCCACATCTGAACCTACATATCCATGTAGTGAAGAACTTGACCCTGCATAACAAGAAACCCTGCTGCTAGTCCCACTGAAACTGCCCTCCAGTACTCCTTTCCCGAATTGGCTCCATACTTTCTGACAACCCCCACTGAATGGGAAAACAACTTAGGTCTACACTAAACCTCATGTGATTTCGAACCCTGTTTCAAGCTAAGCTTGAACTGTCAAGCCCTTGGTGTGCTTTCTGATTCTGCATCCTGCATCATGAACCCCGCCAACACCGTCTTCACATCAGCTCCCACTGGAGATCAAATCTCCATGTCTCTTATGCCAAAAAATTTTGCTGCTCCAAATTCTTCATGACACGCCTCTGAACTAACCTTACCTTTAGCTCAGCAAATACCTGTATGTGCAAACCTACTAGTAAATCACCCACATACAGTAACAAGATGATGTTGTAACCATCATCTACCTGGTAAGATAAAACCACAATAGTTACACTGACATTGACTAAAGCCATGCTTAGTCATCCACCTGTCAAAACCTGTACCACTGTCCTGCAGCTTCTTCAAGACCATATGCCTTGGCCTTTCGTCTCTCGTATCCATCCACTCTCTTCTTTATCTCAGGAATCCATTCCATCTCTCAGTGCTTACTTTCAGCTGATAAAACTACCAACAAATACCTGTTTGGTTCTTCTCCAAGGACTCACACTCTTCATCCATGCCAAGCTCCCACTGTGTCTGGACTCTACCTGCATTGCCGCTTTCATATTCCTGGTTCTTGACTATCAAAGAAGCAATATAAAGAAGGTGAACAATGAATATGAGGTTCACTTACCCTTTCTAACCTCAACATGAGCGTTTGAGACTTGTTGTCCGCCCACTATCCGTACCAGTGACCGATCTCGGCCATCTCCCAGTCTGTTTCTGACCGATGTCGGCTCCCTGTACTGAACCTGACTGCTGACGTCGTTTCCATGGCCGACACCGGCGTCCCTCCTGCCAACCTCGATTCCTTCATGACTGACGTCAGTCTTCCTATTGCCGACGTTGGTTACTGTATAGCCGACGCCAGTACCTATGTTCGTCTGTGAGTGATAACTTTTTACCCGCGAGCTCTCCATGGATCAAAATCCTGATCAAATCAACCCTGCTCTGCTCAGAATAATTCAGCTTCCTCACCTGATCTCTGTCCGTCATCTCCTCCATGAACACCAAGGCTTTCCAATTCTTTAGCTTGTCAAAAACATCTGACCTCCGCTTCAAAACCTGCATTCTCCTCCTACATATGTGACTAAGCCTATGAAGCCACATCTCTACAACAGAAGGTGAATCAACAATATAAGTAGATAGATAAAGGATACCTACTTTCTTACCAACATCTAATTCAAGTGTATCCGCTGTGAGAGTTATAGTGCATCTCTCATCACCCAAATTTCTTGAAGAAATTAGACTCATCTCCAAGACTGGTCCCTGCATGACTTCCTTCAACCACTGTATGTCGTCTGCCTGTAATTGTAGCTTCACTTCCCCTTCGTCAATCATCTGGCAAGGCTCTCCAACCCCTAAATAAATCTCTCCAAAGTCTCCAAAGACATACCCATGAAAAGATGCTCTATTTTGGGCTGCATGGAAAGAGGCAAAAGAATCTATAAACAAAGATTCCACTTTATCCAGAACATCCTGTGCAATATTACCTGCAACATATGCTTCCACAAGCTGATCTTCTACCAACCAACGATCTCTTTTTACCTGCTCTTTCTTTCCATCAATCAGACCATTCGTGTTATTCAGTTTCTCCATTTGTAGCTTACTTACTTCTGCCATTGCTATACTCCCACTCAATCTGAAACCCCTGTGAGTGACCTGTAATCAAAAACACTACCAGATCTGAACCCCTTGTTAGTCAACCCAACCAAAAGCTCTGATACCACTTGTCAGGATCTTGCTCTACCAATTAGAGCACATATGATTACTTCTTGTATTAGCAACTAAACACAGAATTTAACCAGAATCAATAAGTAACTAGAAATATGAAACAACACAGGAATTGAGAGACAATACACAATTGTATTAATAATCACTCAGAAGAATATACAATAAGGAAGATGCCACTTCTTCCTCCACCTCAAAGGTTCGCCACTCCTCAAGACCTTCTTCCCTCTCTCTCTTGGTCACAGCAATCAATTCCAGTATAGAATTGATGTTCACCTCTCCAACCAGTCAGTAACACGCTGCCAGTTCACCAAGTACACAACTGTACTTCAAGTAGATCACTTGCTCTCTGCTGCTACCTGCAAATAACTAGATCATACTCACCATGTAGATGTCTTTCTACACACCTGAAGAACCCTTGTCCTTGTCTCACCAAGTCCTTATGATTCTTCAACCAGTACCTCGGTGGATCTTCTCCAAGAACTTGCACACCTGTAACTCTCTCTGATCATACACTCTCAGTACACCTATTGGTAGCTAGGAGGAACTACACTAGCTCTCTCCACAAGCCCAATGGCTTTCTAGCACACACTTACAATACTGCCCATGAGTCCATATATAGATCCCATGCTTACAATAATTAGACTAACCTAATTACAATAATTAGACTCGCAACTCAAGACTACGACTAGCCTTCAACATGCAAACTAACAGTCTCAAAATAGACTCTCCTAGATTCGTCATGCAAACTGCCTGTTCTCGCACAGGCTGCCGACGTCGGCTCCTCTATGACCGATGTCGGCCGATTGGTAACCGACGCCGATTGCTTCCTCTTGCTATCTGACCGACGTCGGCTGATCAGACCGACGCCATTTTTCCTGCAACTGATTTTGCAACTTCTCGCAATTCTGGATCCTCCTTAACTTCTCCTATTTGCATCCTGGTGAAGCTTTTAGCTCCACAACATAACACAACATTTGTTTTAGATTCTCAATTTCTTCCTCATTAAAGTACGTTAATATTGTGTTATCTTCCTCTTATTTTTCTTGAATTATTTTATTATTTTTTTCTACTACTGCATCATGTTCATGAGGATTTTGATAATCCCCCTCAATATATTCTTTATAATCTTCCTTAGACTCAATTATTTTATCCTCATCTTTCCCATTAGTTGCTTCATTAAGTGTTTTCACTACCACTCTTGGTTTGGATTCCTCTATGACTATTCTGAGTTGTTTCTTACTAGTTTTTTCCTTATATTCTTTCACCACTACTTTGCACTCCCTTGTTATATTAGAGATAGACTTTATTTGGTGTGAGCATTCAACTTATTCCTTAACTATGGTATATTTTTTATTCCTCCTTAATTACATCTTCCCTTTGGTTTGACTACTTTGAGGATTTTATGATGGGATTTAGGAAGCACAATTGATTACCAAGCAACTAAATGTGGAATTTAACCAGAAGTAACAAGTAACTAGAAATTCAGAAATAACACATAATATGAGAGACAATACCCAATTGTATTAATACTCTTCCAGAAGGAAATACAAAAAAGAAGATGCCACATTCTTCTTCCTTACACACCTCTAGGGCTCCCACATCTCTAGGGCATAAACAGTAAATCTCTTCAAGAGCTCACTCTCTCAATTACGGTCCCAACACTCAACTCAAACACAAAGTTGGTGTTCACCTCCAACCAATCAGTAATAACACTGCCAGTACACAAGTACTCAAAGTACTTCAATTAGATCTCCCATGAACTTGCAACAACCTGCAACTCAAATGATCTTACTTACACATGTAGATCTACCATGAACTTGCAATAACCTGCAATTCAAATGATCTTACAATTGGAAGGATCTACCTTGCCTTCCTTTATTGCTCTTTGAAGTGTTGCTATCACCTTTGATCTTGCTACCCCACAGATCTCCTTTGACCTTGCACACACACATGAAGAACCCTTGTCCTTGCCTCACCAAGTCTTTATGATTCTCCAAACCAGTACCTTGATGGATCTTCTACCAGAACTTGCACAACCTGCAGCTCTACCTGATCATACACACTCGGCACCCCTGTGGAAATAGGAGGAACTACCCTTGCTCTCTTCACACTGAAGGAGCTAACCAAGCTCTCTCAAACTAGAACACTTTACAATACAGCCCATGAGTTTATTATATAGATCTCATGCAAACAATAATTAGACATCTAATTATAATAATTAGATCCATAGCTCAAGACTAAAATTGGCCTTCTACATGTAAACAACTGGTTCGTTAACTAACTGTCTGTGAAACTGACAGTTTTGAAACCGCACATGCGACCGACGTCGATCCCTGTCTGCCTGGAGGTGACCGACGTCGATCGACTCCTGACTGATGTCAGTTGTTTTGACACTGTATATGATCGATGTTGGTTAATCAGATCGACGTCAGTTGCTCTGCCACTCAACAACCTCCTTCCCTATATGCATAAGTGAAGCTTTTAGCTCCACAACCTAACAATCTCCCACTTGGAGATAAAAATCTGCACCTATACCTATACCTGTACATCATCTAATTTGTTTTTTGGCTTGTATCCCTCTTCAAGCTCAACCTTGAAGACCAACCACCACAAATCTTGTGGTGCACCTCCTGTCATCCAAGTAACCTACCGCATCCGCATCTACAAACACATGTAGAAAAGAACTTGACCCTGTATAGCATGTGCACCTACTACTGGTCCCTCTTAGATACCTAAAAATCCACTGAACTGCCCTCCAGTACTTATTTTCTGGATTGGCTCCAAACTTGTTGACAGATCCCACTATGTGGGCAACCCAAGTCTGGCACACATGTACTTAACGTCATCATGTGAATCAGGACACTGTTCATAGAACTATCCAACCCATCGACGTGCTAACCGATTTCACACAATCATCTGGAGACAAAATCAACCTATGATCTTCCATGTCTCTAGAACACACTTATGCCAAAGAATTTTGCTCCTCCAAATTCTTCATGACACACCTCTAAACTCACTTTACCTTTAGCTCAAAAAAACCTTGTATGTGTAACCCTGCATCAAGCAAACACACAACATATAGTAATAAGATGATGTTGCAATCATCACCCACCTGGTAAAGAAACCACAGTAGTTACAATGACATTGACTAAAGCCATGCTTTGTCATCCACCTGTCAAACCTGTACCACTGTCCTGGAGCTTCCTCAAGACCATATGACCTGGCCTTCCATCTCACGTGTCCATTCTCTCTATTCTTTAACCAAGGAATCCATTCATCTTTCAGTGCTTTCATATCGGTTGGCAACCCTACCAAATCTCCCGTTTGGTTCTGCATCCTAGGAATCAAATTCCTCATCCATGCCATGCTCCCATTGTTTCCTGGATCCTTCTTGCTCTACAATGAACAATGAGTATAAAGAAGAGGAACTACGAATTTTAGGCTTACTTACCCTTTCAGTCCTCCATATGGGTATTTGAGACTCCTTGACAACTTGCTGTCTGCCCAAAATCCATTCCAGTGACCGACCTCGGTCACCACACAGTCTGCATCTGACTGATGTCAGTTCCATGCGACTGTCCTAACTTTCGACATTGGTTTCCTGACCGACATCAGTGTCTACCTGTCATCGATGTCAGTTCCCTGACCGACGTCAATCTTACCCTGCCTAACACCATCAGCTCTGGTCTGCACATGACCAACATCGGCACCTGTCTGTTCGACATCGGTTCCTCCTGACCGACACTGATACCTGTGTTCTCCTGTGAGTGATGACTTTTTACCCACGAGCTCTCTTTGGATCAAAACCCTGTCCAAACTACCCTACTTAGATTTACTCAACCTTCTCCACTAATCTTTGTCCGTCATCTCCTCCATGAACACCAAGGCTTTCCAATTCTTAAGTCTGTCAAAGACATCTGACTTCCTCTTAAGAACATGCATCTCCTTCTTGCTCATGTGACCAAGCCTACAAAGCCACGTCTTTGCAATAGAAAAAGAATCAATAATATAAGTAGATAGATAAAGGATACCTACTTTCTTACCACCTGCTAATTCAAGTGCATCCACTGTGAGAGTTTTTGTGCATCTCTCATCACCCAACTTTCCTGAAGAAATTAGCCACATCTTTAAGACTGGGACCTGCATGACCTCCTTCAACACCCATGTGTTGGCTGTCTACAATTTCAACCGCACTTCCCCTTTGCCAAAACTTTGACAAGGCTCACCAGCCCCTAAATAAATCTTTCCAAAGTCTCCAAAGACCTTAACATGGAAAAATACTCTATTTCGGGCTGCATGGAAAGAGGCAACAAAATCTATAAAACAAGATTCTACTTTATCTAAGGAACATCCCAGAGCATCCTGTGCAACAACACCTGCAACATTTGCTTCTTCAGTTCCTTCATGCTGATCTTTTACCAACCAACAATTTTTCTTTACCTGCTCTTTCTTTCCATAACACCGTAATTGACCATTCTTGCTTTTCAATTCCTCCATTCTTAGTGTACTTTCTTCTGCCATTGATATACTCCCACTCAATCAGAAACCCCTGAGAGTGACCTGTAATCAAACACAAACCTGCTCCCTGCAACCTTAGCTCTGATACCACTTGATGGGATCTAGGAAGCACAATTGATTACTAAGCAACTAAATGCGGAATTTAACCAGAAGTAACAAGTAACTAAAAATTTAGAAATAACACAGAATATGAGAGACAATACCCAATTGTATTAATACTCTTCTAGAAGGAAATACAAAAATGAAGATGCCACAGTCTTCTTCCTTACACACCTCTAGGGCTCCCACACCTCTAGGGCATAAACAGTAAATCTCTTCAAGAGCTCACTCTCTCAATTACGGTCTCAACACTCAAATCAAACACAGAGTTGGTGTTCACCTCTAACCAGTCAGTAATAACACTGCCAGTACACAAGTACTCAAAGTACTTCAAGTAGATCTCCCATGAACTTGCAATAACCTGCAACTCAAATGATCTTACTTACACATGTAGATCTACAACTTGCAACAACCTGTAATTCAAATGATCTTATAATTGGAAGGATCTACCTTGCCTTCCTATATTGCTCTTTGAAGTGTTGTTATCACCTTTGATCTTGCTACCCCGCAGATCTCCTTTGACCTTGCACACACACATGAAGAACCCTTGTCCTTGCCTCACCAAGTCCTTATGATTCTCCAAACTAGTACCCCGGTGGATCTTCTACCAGAACTTGCACAACTTGCAGCTCTACCTGATCATACACACTTGGCACCCCTATGGAAATAGGAGGAACTACCCTTGCTTTCTTCACACTGAAGGAGCTAACCAAGCTCTCTCAAACTAGAACACTTTACAATACAGCCCATGAGTCTATTATATAGATCCCATGCAAACAATAATTAGACATCCAATTACAATAATTAGATCCGCAGCTCAAGACTAAAATTGGCCTTCTACATGCAAACAATCGGTTCGTTAACTAATTGTCCGTGAAACTGACAATTCTGGAACCACACAGGCGATCGACGTCGGTCTCTGTCTGCCTGGAGGTGACTGACGTTGGCCGACTCCTGACTGATGTCGGTTGCTCTGACACTATATATGACCGATGTCAGTTGCTCTGCCACTCAGCAACCTCCTTCTCTGTTTGCATCAGTGAAGCTTTTAGCTCCACAACCTAACATTTTATTGACATGTTTGGCTCCATTTTGTAGAGGTGTTCCTGCTAGTTACTTTTTTTAGTTCCTCCTTTTTTGTAATATTAAGCCACCTTTGGGAAAGAGAATGATTCATGCATTCCATTCTCATGGAAAAATACACACTCTAGCTGAGGTTATTCTATACAATTTATCATAATATGTCTTACCTTGGCACACTTATAGCTTACTAGTGGTGGCCTTTCCTAGCTATATCCCAGGGTACACCCCTAACCTCCTTGGTAATTCCTTCCTCAGCCCTTGGTTATTGTTATAATATTGGTTTAGTCCCTAGGGTGATACAAATTGGATTGGGGAAGGTTTTGGTATTGTTATTATAGTGGATATCTCATAAACCACATCAAAGCAACCTTTACTTGAAGGGGTGGTATTTGGTGTACCAATACCACTCTTCCTCTAGACATCCTCCATCACATAATGCCTAGGACAAGTGTGACTATATTGATTGAATGACCCACATGTTCTATAATACATGAGTTGATTGGTGGGTGGTGATACCTCTATTTGTGGGCACATGTTTTCAGGTTATTGATCATAGAGATGACAGATCCCACAATTAATTATTTTTGTATAAATGGGGTGCTGAATTAGGGGTGTCATCCTTGATGGTGTTTGTGTCATTCTCAATATTATGGCCTTATTTTATAGGTCATGGTGTGGACATTATATTAGGGTGGGTCTTTCAGTACAACATATTGTATACCATATTCTTGGTTTGGTAGCATTGCCTCTTGAGCTAGATGATGTACATTCCTTGCCTTTCATTTAGATGTCTTGCTTCAATATCAATTGCATCAATTCTTGCTATAGTTTTTCCATAATTTCTTTGAGCATGGAATATGGCTCTCTTTTCCATGCTCAGGGTTCTAATCTAGAAGCCATTTCAAATGCTTTTACAAAGGTGGTGAATATCTAGCCATCCATGGATGCTCTTAAATGTGACGCAAGGCTAGAGATACACCATTCCATCCTTTATTTCTTATTTAGGGGTTCCCATAACTTATGCACAACTACCTTGAACTTTTAATCACACTCTTTCACACTCTCTTTCTTTTTTCTACTAATTCCTTCATCTTACTAACACTCACAGTTGGGACATTCAAAAAATAGAAGTCTCCTTTAAATGCTTTATTCACATATGTCCATGATTTTATCTCTCCTGGATTGGCCTTCATATACCAACTAAATGCATCTTCTCTTAGGGTGCCCACAAAATTAAAGAACATTATCCTCTCATAAGTGATGTCATTACTCCATTAGTAGGTATCCAAAATAAATAAATACTCTTCCACATCCTTAGTATCTTTTCTAAATAGTGGAAACTTCATTCTATTTTATGCCATGTTAGAGATCACCGACTTACTGCTTAAACTACTCCAACTACTTTCACTAGAGTTAATGCTCAAACTTCTCTATCTAGTATTCTTTTATTGTTTTATTAGGGGTCTAATCCTTCCCTTGTCTCTCTTCAACTCCTTCAAAATACTTTATTCCTAATACATTTGCATGGTTCTCTAAAAAATCTCTCCTCTTCTTAATATCTTCATTGAATGTGTTAAATTTATTCTCTACTTCCTCTCCGACATGTACCTTTTCTCTTCTATAGGATGGGTTCTCTTTTATAATGTGATGCAATATGGGGGATGGAATCTAGTCCATGGGGTTCTTTTCCTCACAGGGTCTCTTCTGGTTAGGTTTTTAAAATGGGGCATTATTTCATATCTCTTCTTATTTATCCTCTATCTCTACATTGTATTCTTCTATATTAATTTGATTAACTAATCTTTCTTCGTCCAAATTAACTTGTTCATCATCCTCTTCTTCTACTTCCTCCAAATTATCTTCTACACTATCCTCTACTCCTTCAATCCTATCCTAGCTTGTTATCACATTTTTATCTCTAGCAATTTCTCCTTGCATCACTTCTCCTTCTACTATTTCTTTGTCATTGGCCTTCATTGCCTCCCATTCTTGAATTGTTAGGACATTTCCACCTATTATTTATGTGTTTTCTTCTATCTAACTAACTAAATTCTCTTCTACTTATTATTTTACACTACTCCCTACAATGGCTTCTCTATCCATGTTTTCTCGTTCTCCTACACCTCATACACCATGGGGGGTACTTGTCTCCATCAATTGGGATTCTACTTTTAGGGTTTTGAAAATTTATAGTTTTCCCATTAGTACAGACAAATTATGTATTTATTTCCACATATTGTTCATGACTTTCCGTAGTGTTAAATGTAGGATTCATTCAATTTTACTTCTCTCCCTAATTTATTATGTACCTTCCATGGTATTAATGTTAATTGGTTTGTTTTAGTTAGACTAGTGTTCTCTAGATTTTCAATCAAAGGGTCTGTGTTGTTGAGGGCAATGTTATGTTCTTCCACAATTTTATTTTTTTGTAAAATTCTTTCTTAAATGCTTCTTACTTTGGATCTCTTTCTTGGCTTCTAATTGAACCTCTCCTTTTCTATTTGCTTCTTTAATTTTTCATTTATCATATTTTCCTTAATATTTTATTTTTATCTCCTTAATACTTTTCTCTTAATATTTTTAACTAATCTCTTTCTATTTTTTATTCATTTTTTTCCCAATACATTTTTTTATTAAATTACCCTCAACTATTTAGACTGTATTTTCTAATAAGTCATGTATTTTTAGGATCCCCAATCTTTTTGTATGCCATCCCTTAGGTGCATGGTCCCCTAAAGGAACTACTTACCACTCTTAGCCAACCCCTTATCTAAAAATAGCTTACAAATAAGGAGTGATAAGTTTTTTAGAATCTTGTTTCATGGACTGTCTCAAAATTCAATATTTTTGGTGTCAAAACCCATCCAACCTTGGAGTGCCCAAATAATTAAGAGAGAGTTGAGATTCATTTCAATCCAATAGTCAATTTTTGTAGTCCAAAGTTCATCAATCTCCTCAAGTATGTATAATTTCTCCACATTCCACCTAATTGACTTTTTATTCTAAAGTCTAGAACCCTCACAATGTTTAGTGTGTCGTAATATCCAAGGCCACAACAATTCAATAAATATGACCCAAAACTCCTCATCCTATGATATGATGAAATCAACTTTTATTTCCAGTAATGATTCACTTGTCATTTTTTCCTCCGAGTGAATTTTATTTTTTAAATTTATCCTACCACACTTTATCTTTGTCAAAGTAGCCTTCCAAAATAGAAGTGGATACTCCCCTTTGGACATTAGTTAACCAAAATTTGTGCAACACTTCCAAATGTTAATATAAAATATATTATTAAGTACATATATTTATGGATTTGTTGTGACTTTTGTTAGAGCTAACATTGCATAGAGGTTAGTATTGATATTTGTTCCTTAGTAAGCTATGCATTCATAAATTTCGAAGTGGGTTTAATCTTACTCATACATGCACATACATAGTAAACAAATATTTCCTACTCTAACTTCTCTTTTTTCATATATATGTATAAAACGTCCATTACATTACATAATACTCTTTAATTTATACCTTTAATCTCTCTATTATAGAATCTCTTCACCACATCCTCACTTATATCAATCTCTTAATCCTTTATATATTTGGTATATTTGTCATCTTTGTTGTCTTACATCTTTTACAATATTATGGTATAAGTATCGACTTGGTACCTCTAAAAAACTGATAGACATGTCTTGTAGAGCAAATGTCTTCTTCATGTAGTGTTCCTTGTGTTACTAAAAAGTGTCGTGCCTTACCACGTTGCCCATAAAGGTAGAATCCTTTTTTATGTCAATCTAGAGATGTATTATACTACTCCAATAAGCTACATTTTTCATGATGATATTTTATATGTTTATCTTCTGCTGAAGAATCCTGCCAACATCAATCTACTATAAGGTTTTTAATCTCCAAAGGTAGCTATGCTATTTAATACCTTCTTGGCCCACACAAGAATTGATGCTCTATTTATTTTAGGCAATAATACATAGAAAATGTAAATTCTAAGATATAACTATTCAGTGCGCCCATCCACCATATGTCCATTGTTCTAGTTCAGATTACATTAGTGCACTAAAATTGTTCGATTTGTGCCTTTGTCCAAGTATGTTTTATGCCAAAATTTATACTCTTGCCCATAACATACATGACCAACTGTGCATGAAGATGTCTGGGTAACTCACATAAAAATACTTTGTATATAGGATCATACAAACACTCATCCACCCATTTTCTAGGAGTCAACTTTCCTAATTTGGGATGATTCTTCACGAAGGTGCGCTCTAAATCTTCTATCCATCTCTCAATGTTTTATAAGGAAATTCGATGAATCATCTCTAACTATCATCTTCTACAACTAGTTTAACATCCCAACAACAAAACCAAAATGTTTGGGTATTTTCTATGTACCAGTGGTTGTGTCTGTGCCATTTCACTTACCATAAAAATGATATTCACAATGCTTACATATCATGTAAATATAGTTTCACACTCACCCAATATACAAAGAGAGACCACAAGGATGCGATTGGGTTAGTCACACAAAATGAATTAGACCATTTAACCTTGTTACCTTCTAGAACAACATGGATGAAACCTAACACTTGTCTTAAATATTAATAAAAAAATATGAAAGAATTCAATAGATAATCATCACCATCACATCTTAAGTTCAATAAACAACTTGGATAATATTATCAACCAATGATGAAAGCTTCATCCTCTTGACATCGATACACAATATTACATGAATGCTCTGGACTTAGCGAAATCAATAAGATCAACAACTACCTAGCAATAACATAACAACAACAATGCTCTCAACAATATAAACTAGGAGGTAAGATGGAATCTAAAACATTGATAAATGATCCATATCAACTTAAACAAATCAATAGCCAATGCCATTTAGTGGTATATTTCCCTCCTAGTGTATGTAGGTGTCGTTGGCCCAAAAAAATTTGAAATAAAATCTTGAAGTCAATGCTGATCATTCATTCGCCTCACCACATCGCCTTTTAGGCCTTGACTTGTGAAACAACAATGGATGGCCCATGTGTTCTCATCCAATCAACGGCCCTTATTAGATCATGACAACATAATTTTGTCGCAATTCACATGAATGGCCTAGATTTATCCACGTAGATCAACGGTGATCACACTTCTAACCCTTTCGTTGTACCTACGGCTCCCTCTTCCAACACACCGATCAATGGCTCAGATGTAAAGGCACTCGATCAACGCCTCTAGTTGAACCATCACTATTTGTTCTTCCTTTTCACTTGATGTCCATAATGTTGATGAATGACCTAGATTAACTCAACCAGATTAAAGATTCTTATCAGATTGTGGTCGTTTATAGATTAATTTTTGACGACCAACATTAACCATTTATATAATTAATGCTAGATACAAAATAATAATATTGCTTGTAGATGTTATAAGTTTTTTTTTATTAGATAGGATACAAACATTTTTTATCAGAGTTATGAATTGATAGGATTACAATTGGGGGTCAAGTCCTTATGATCAAGTAGGAAGACCACAATAATAGGCCAAAACAACGATAACCAAAACCAACAAGAATGCATCCCGTAAGAGAAGTGCTCCAAGAAAGAGATGAAAAAAATGTTGAGCAACCACTGAGAAACAAAGAATAGAACAACATGATGATTCTACAAAACTTCAACCAAACTTCAACAGGAACAACTCAAATGAGATAACAAAAAGACCAATCAAAATAAACCAAAAAATGAGGGTGCTACAATCCTCAACTATAGGTCTAGCCCTACCTACAACACACCCCTGCAAACTTAACCACAAGATGAAGCCAAACGTCTCCCACCCCTAGAGAGGAGGTCCTCCAAAGTTCGTTGAGAGTTATTGTTGATTAAAGAATCCACCTCTGCCCTCAACAGCTTAGCCTCTGATCTGCATCCTTTTTTCTTTGAGGAGACTCACACATCAATATTTTTTTTAGAAGGCCTGGGAGTGGAGCTCCAAAGAACACCCCCCTGAGGAGTGGTAGGAAAAGAGACCTAATCAACCTTTGGGGAAGCCTTTACAAGGGAAGCGACAGGCCTAGGTGGGGAAGAAGCGAGCTCACCGAGTTGAGGAAGAACTGGAAGGGGAGCAGAAGCCAGCGATTCCATTGGAGGGTCCTCAACAACATCCCTCTTAGCTTGAGACCCAATAAAAAAGAAAAGAAGGTGAAAGAATTTTCCATGTAAATGTCAGAGGTTGATACACCATAACTCCAATTTATAGATACACATGAATGCTTGCATAATTAAATGTAGAGCCTTTTATGTATTGAGAAAACAATTTCAACCATCAATCCTTCATAAAACCACGTCAAACTTTGATTGTACTCTAAAACCCACTTTGTTTATTGAAACCTTGTACTATGACCATTATCTGGAAAAAAAATCTTTAGCACAACATAAGATTCACAATGAGCAAAAATGTTATTTCACCATTAGTACAAGAGTGCCAACAATTCTGGAGAAGATTAAGCCATTGAACTTGGAAATTAGTGAATTGACCTCAGCTAACCTTCAATGTGGTGGATGCATGAATCCAAAAAAAAATCATCCCTTTTTCTAATGTGTCCAAGTGTTGGTTGTGGTGAGGTTTTTGGGAGTTGTGGAGTTATCGTAATGGTCATAATGATGTTTGTGGTGTTGTTTGTTGATAAGGAGATCTGAATCTTTCATTTATGTTTCGAATTGGTTCATAACTCTAATAAAAAATATTTACTAATAATAAAAAATATATCCAAATATTATAATGGTATAAATGTGATGTTTGTTAGCCACTTCAATTAAAAGTTAGAAATGTTGTGAGACAAGGGAAAAAATGGTGCAAATACACCAATGATAATCAACATTAACTCTTTCAAATCTCCCTTAATTAATTATTCAAATTTATTGTAAAAATGATGATAATAAGAGCTCAATACATAATGCAACATTAATCTTCGCTTCAAAATTCTTTGATTTTCAATATATGAATAATATCATTACATCTCTAATATTTATCAATCAAATTTGGTTAGCATCAATGTTTCAGTAGGTGGGCATCCAATACAACCTTCTTTCATACACATATTCAGAGTTTGCATGTTCAAAACCCTGGTAGTCACTTATGTTGTATGGTTGTGTCATGTCCCCAATTTCTGCCCTTAGTGACAACATTTATAGCAGGGTTGGTCTGTTATCTGGTTTCCATAGGCCAGCAGAGCGTAGAGGGAACCAACCCAGGGGCTTTGAGAGTCATGCATGAGCCTCCCAGGTAGTTTGGAGCAGTAGACAACAGTTTCCTACAATTTAGGAGGGATTCCTAATTTGTAGGGATTGACTAGGAGTGGTCTAGGAGGCATTTGGAGACCTCGGCGAACGTTTTGGAGACTTAGAGTGCATCTCCTATTTTTTAGGAGGCATTCCTATTTTTTAGGAGGAACTACCAGTTCGGTGATAGTTCTCTCAAAGGTGCACACAGTAGTGGAGAGTCATTGGGACTCAATTTTGGTTGATTGGGACCGTCTCCTACTTTTTAGGAGCATCCCTAGATTTTAGGGATGAGACTGCCAGTGGATCCTTGATTTCTGACTTCAGTCACAGATAGGTGACAAGATGTTCTGTTGTTTCGTGATGTCAGTTGGACATTTTGTGGCTACTTGGGTTATATTTTTAATATTTCCTAAGTTAGCGTTTAATAATTAAATAAGGCTAAATTGTTAGCCATTTTGGAGTAATAAGGGGTTTTTGGCCTCATCTGGATACGCACCCTATGGTATGATAGCTCGTTGGAAAGGTCTCAAAATTCTCTAAATCTTTCTCTTTGGTCTCTGGGTAATTCAGTGAACGGATTTCTATCTATGGGGAAAAAAGTCATTTTATAGTAACATGACCACTTTAAAATAAGAAATTATAACACCTTCACTTCACAACGCCACTTGGAGACACTTAGGGTTCACTTTGCAATTGAGAGGGATTATAAGGAGATGGAAGCTTCATTGTTTGATCATCTTTTGCACACTTGACAACTTGATTTCGGATTTTCTCTGAAAGAGGCGATTTCTAGTCTAGGACGCAAACCCCAGGTTAGTGATTGGCTGGGACGTAGCCCTCAGCAATCTTTGGCACAGCATTTAGACATTGGGCGTGGTGATTAAGGACAACGACATCCATTCTCATTGGGGTTTAAGTGTGGCAAAATATCTTTCCAGCTGGGACGTGGTTCTTTGCACCCTGTGGGACGCCATTTGCAACAGTTACACCATGTGGTGTATAGATTATTGTTTGTATTCCTCTCCAAATGTATGCTGGATTTGGGAACCTTCTTCACCTTCCAGCTTGACAATCAAATTTGTATGGCGCTTTGGGAAATATATTGGATTTATTGCTTGGCTCTATAATTCAGACAAATCTGCCTAGTATGGATTGCAATAATTCTGATTTTCGCTGCATACTTTATTTATTTCAGTCTTGTTTCATGTTTGTTGTTCTCTATTACTTTTCTATGTTATAAATTCATCAAAACACAAAAACAAAAGAAAAAAAACAAACCCTTCTGCAAATTTCCGTCTACTACGGAAAGAAAGCATTCAGAAGCAGGAAAACATAATTTCAGAATACAAATTACAACAGGACCTACAGAAGGGATCCATCAGGGATCTTTCAATGGTATCAGAGCCTTGATTCTACCAGCCTGTTGGGATTTCGCGTTGCATGTTAGTTTTTAGCAGTACAAGGTCAATTTTTGCTTTTTCATATTAGTTTCAGGTGGTTAGTGTGGTAGTTCATTATGGCAAAATTGTTAAGAGATACAACCCTGTGGAAAGAATGGGAACAGTCACAACAAAAATTCAAGCTTCAATTGCAGCAGTTCAATGATTCTATGTCAAGGAAATTTGGACATGCTAGTGGATCATCATCTTCTTCTAGAAAGGATCCATTGCCACTAGACAGGAAAACGGAAGTAATTAGCATACTTGAGGAGTATAATACTCTTCCTCAATATGTTAGGGAGAACTTTCATTTCAAAGATTACATTGACATGCATCCAAAAAATTGTCATAAGGTTAAGCTTGCAAAAAAGGAATACCATGCCATAGTTGATGATATGTTTTCATGTGAGAAAGAAGATTTGTGTCAACCCATCCATGTTCATGATAAAAACACCATAATGGATCAATCACTTGCAGGGTATGCAGAAGAAAGGCATGAAGATGTGTTATCATTTGAGTTGCAGCCTAGGAAAAACAAAAATCAGTCATCATGTGGGAATCCTAAAGAAGAAATAACTCTAGAACAGAAAGAGACACATAGCACACCATTGATTCATCAAGTTGATCACAAAATAGAAGAGATTACAACCATGGATCAGCTCATTAGGGATGTTGAAAGCATGTCTCCAAGGTCTGGTACCTATTATAATTTTTGCAACAACAGTTCTAGTCATGTGGTATCATCCATTTCACATGAAGGTAATGAAGTTGTTGAGTCTTCCTATGGTGGTGCTCAGGTTAAGTGTGTTGCACATGAGATCTATATTGTGGATTCAAACCACAAAGGTTCTGATTTTGTTTACCCCACCTTGGAAGATGTGAAAAAGGCTCAAGAGACGTACAATGGATGGTCACATAGAGCTAAGAATGCTAAGATGCTTGCTGCCCAAGCAAGACAACACTTACAAGAGGTCAAGGAAAAATGCAATCAGCTTGATAATGCAAGAAGACAAAGAGAGTCATACATTAGATCATTACTTCTTCCAAGGGAAGAAAGTGAGGATGTTGAGCATACAAAGGAAGAGCTTCTTGAGGTAAGTCCACAAGAAGAGCATGTTGAGATGTGTGAAGAGGAAAAGAGTTATGATCTAGAAAATTCAGTTCGGTCTAGTTTGCATCATGAAGTTTATGATGTTCCTCTTTTAAAGAGCCCCTTAAAGGCTCCAAACAATGATGATATTGGTTACACACTTGATGGACCAGCCACAAGTGTTATTTTCATTTGTGTGGAATGGAACCTTATTGATTTTGATTTGGTTAGTCATACATCATCTACAATGGAAGGACAATTGTTAAGATCATATGAAGCATCTTGTCTTAAAGAGATGATTAGGGAGACTAAGAGGTGCTTACTAAGAAGATATTGCATTTTGATAATGTTTGGTTTGTTTGGCATACTACACCTTGGAGTTTGTTAGTAATGGATTTATCACCTCTTCCATATGATAGGGCAACGATGTACCTTTTGATTGAAGATTTAGACTTTTTAGATATTACATTGGGCTTTCAAGATCAGAATATAAGGGACTTCGTTGGTTGCATGGTTAAACAAAACATTTACTTAACAACCTTTAATGAAGGCACACTAATTTGTGGAAATATAGGTAAAGTTGCAGCAGCTGTTTGAAGGATTTGGAAAAGTATTCAACAAACTTTCCTTGCCGATGATTGGCTCATTTGTGAATTCCTCACGGCATTGGTTGTTGGTAGTAATTGTGGCTTCATTTGGAGTGAAGTTCTTAGTTGGTTAGATGAGGTACAGGTTCACAACAACAACATAATGAGTATCAACATGCTGGAGGGATGTGTCAGTGCAAAGATTTGGGATCTTGGTATCAACATGTGTTGGGCATTTCTTCAGTGGATACATGTTGGGTTGCTTCACTTTTGGTATACATATGTTTATATCAGAGTAGCGCAGTGGTTGGGTGGAGCAACATTTCTCAGATCGATATGGGATTCAGGAATTGATAATCCTACAATTTTGGGTACAAATGACACATGCTTTGGTTTTTCTCATGATGGCATACATACTTCATCTTCAAGTTTGTCATCTACATCCATTGATATGGCAGTGGTATCCTTGTTGATTGGTGACTCCATAGTCTTTGATTCCTTATGGACTAGTGGTTGTCCAAGCTGGAATCATTTACTACTTGACTTGGCATTGACTACATCCATGATTCAGTATGAGGGCATTGAGGAGTGTTTCTTTTGGACATTTTTTGTTTGGCATTGGTATGATGACATCTATGATATCATTCGAGTTGCTAGTCAGAATTATAACAGCATTGCTAGGTGGTCATGTGGGTTGGAGTACTAGTTTATGGGAGTTCACTTTCACACCTTCTTGCTGGTCTGCTTCATTGTATGTATGTTTCATGGAGTGCGATTGAGATACTTCTTCATCTCATTCAGCACATCTGGTATTTTGGCTTGGGATCCGAGCCTTGGTTGCATTGATACATTGGTGCTTCAGGATCCTAGTGAGTTGCTTCATGGTTTGGAATGTTTGGGCATATTTGTCAGAATGGAACAGTTAGTTGTTTGGTGGGGAGATGTTGAGGCATACATGCGATGGTTGAGCATGATATTTGTTCAGTCACACTAGATGGCAACAAGTTCTAGGATTGCAATTATGGATCTTGCTGAGAGGCATTGGCAGTATGGGTTTGCATGTCTATTTAGAGGGATACAATATCTGCATAGTGGTTCCCTTTTGAGGTTGATTTGGAATCCTGGAATCACTTGGATTTGCAGTTCAATAGTTGAGGATGTGGAAGCCAATGTTGGCTTACTAGAGTTTTCACCTTTAGTGTTCCAGTTTGGTTCTTGCGGAGAGCAGTTCATTGAGGAGTTGACAGAGTTGGTACAGTATTTGATTATTCTTCCTTCAGGGGGTTTTCAGGAGGTTACTTGTTTGGGTGCAGTGCAGGACTGTGTTTCTAGAAGATGGTACTACAAACCTTCCAGGATGGCTTGGGACCCTGGGATCATTCTTGGTTATGGTATGGACTTGCTTGATGTTTGTGGAGTTCGATTGACATTGCTTGAGGACAAGCAATCTTTGGGAAGGGAGGACTATCATGTCCCCAATTTCTGCCCTTCCTTAGTGACAACATTTATAGCAGGGTTGGTTTATTATCTGGTTCCCATAGGCCAACAGAGCGTAGAGGGAACCAACCCAGGGGCTTTGAGAGTCATGCATGAGCCTCCCAGGTAGTTTGGAGTAGTAGACAACAGTTTCCTACAATTTAGGAGGGATTCCTAATTTGTAGGGATTGACTAGGAGTGGTCCAGGAGGCATTTGGAGACCTCGGCAAACATTTTGGAGACTTAGAGTGCATCTCCTATTTTTTAGGAGGCATTCCTATTTTTTAGGAGGAACTACCAGTTCGGTGATAGTTCTCTCAGAGGTGCACACAGTAGGGGGAGTCATTGGGACTCAATTTTGGTTGATTGGGACCGTCTCCTACTTTTTAGGAGCATCCCTAGATTTTAGGGATGAGACTGCCAGTGGATCCTTGATTTTCGACTTCAGTCACAGACAGGTGACAAGATGTTTTGTTGTTTCGTGATGTCAGTTGGACATTTTGTGGCTACTTGGGTTATATTTTTAATATTTCCTAAGTTAGCGTTTAATAATTAAATAAGGCTAAGTTGTTAGCCATTTTGGAGTAATAAGGGGTTTTTGGCCTCATCTGAATACGCACCCTATGGTATGATAGCTCGTTGGAAAGGTCTCAAAATTCTCTAAATCTTTCTCTTTGGTCTCAGGGCAATTCAGTGAACATATTTCTATCTATGGGGAAAAAGGTCATTTTCTAGTAACATGACCACTTTAAAATAAGAAATTATAACACCTTCACTTCACAACGCCACTTGGAGACACTTAGGGTTCACTTTGCAATTGAGAGGGATCATAAGGAGATGGAAGCTTCATTGTTTGATCATCTTTTGCACACTTGACAACTTGATTTCGGATTTGCTCTGAGAGGGGCGATTTCTAGTCTGGGACGCAAACCCCAGGTTAGTGATTGGCTGGGACGTAGCCCTCAACAATCTTTGGCGCATCATTTAGACATTGGGCGTGGTGATTAAGGACAATGGCATCCATTCTCATTGGGGTTTCAGCGTGGCAGAATATCTTTCCAGCTGGGACGTGGTTCTTTGCACCCTGTGGGACGCCATTTACAGCAGTTACACCACGTGGTGTATAGATTATTGTTTGTATTCCTCTCCAAATGTATGCTGGGTTTGGGAACCTTCTTCACCTTCCAGATTGACAATCAAATTTGTATGGCACTTTGGGAAATATATTGGATTTATTGCTTGGCTCTATAATTCAGACAAATCTCCCTGGTACGGATTGCAATAATTCTGATTTTCGCTGCATACTTTATTTATTTCAGTCTTGTTTCATGTTTGTTGTTCTCTATTACTTTTCTATGTTATAAATTCATCAAAACACAAAAACAAAAGAAAAAAAACAAACCCTTCTGCAAATTTCCGTTTACTACGGAAAGAAAACATTCAGAAGCAGGAAAACATAATTTCATAATACAAATTACAACAGACCTACAGAAGGGATCCATCGGGGATCTTCTTTCAGGTTGTAGGTGGATTGGCTAAAAACATCAACATGTAAGCTCTCATTTTGAGATTTATCAAGAATGACAAAATGTTATATTTAACCAACCATCTGATATTTTATTAAAGATAATTTACAAATAATTTTTTTAAAGGAGGATTTAAAGAGGAATTCTCCTTTTTACACAATTTGTTGGGTTTTATTTGTCTATTTAATTTAAAAGATGATAAACATTGTCATTTTCATTATATTTTATTTAATTATTTAATTTATAATTTTTATTGATTTTAATATTATTTTTTATAATTAATTTAAATATTTTAAATTTATTTAAAAAATGTTGAGAGATATCAATTTCGAAGTATTTATTTTGGATTTGTCATATATTATATCGATTAACAATTTTATTGTTTTTAATATAATAATATCATTGCATCAAATGTAAATAAATATTTATAGGAAAAATAGGACTCCAAACTCCACCATATGTTTAAGATATCACAATTTTTTGATTGCTTTATTCAAACAAGAAGAAAAACTATCTTATAATAATCAAATGAACATCAAATTTAAGGTCGAATTTGCTAGGTTATGATAGTTAAATGAATGTCTAATTAAAAATTAGTTATATTTTTTACATACTCGCTCACAATAATATTACACTCGCTTCTTCCACCCATTTGGTATATGAATGTAAGTTATGCCTCTCAATGCAACAAACATCGCATAAAACACAACCTAACAATATTAAAAAAATGGAACATAAATATTGAAATAAAATGATTTTAATTACATTTGTCATAGCTATCTCAATCGCCTAAAAAGGCATAGCTTGAGAGATGTGTTTTTTGTTTAAGAAGGTTTTTCTTCTCCTATTGATTTGTGTTAGCAACTCTTCCAATCCTTTTATTCTCGTCTCTTTAAATAGCTCCAACGTGGCATCTACTCTTAATATTTCTGTGTATTTGACTCGTATGTCATTTTAAGCTGGACATTCTAGGATGAAGTGATTTTTTGTCTTTATTGCTCACGTAATACAAAACAAACATATATTTCCTCTCATTCTTCCTTAGGGGTCACCCATCTACTTTTTTTGCATTTAAACTTGTGGGAAGTGATTTTTATCTAAGTTATGACTATCTTCTGCCTCCATTTGATTTCAACCCTTTTGTATGATTTTTCATGATGTATATAAGTAGGGGTGAACTTTATAAGATAGTGTTATTGTATCATGCTTGTTTTCTTTCTCCACATAACTATTCTAAACTTCTCATTCACATATTTTTTTACTTCTTTATTAAAGTTTGGACATTCATTTATGTCAATATCACATCCACTCATCCATTTGCGGTTTCGCTTCATCCACATGCTCCTATGTAACTCTTCTTTCTTTACCACTTTAGGCCACCTTTCATTCTCCATGTTTTCTATTTTTTTCAAGTAACATAATACCCTGATAAGAGTTGTTGCCTCTAAAAGGAAAGTGTTAGTTTTAATAAGGAGTATTTTGTAAGGAACTGGGGCCTTGATTTTGAAGTTGTTTTTAATCAAGCGCTCCTAGATCATTTTTATTTTCCTCCATTCATGAAGTGCTGCAACTTTGTATCTCACACCCATATATGATAATTGGGGTGATAAGAAACCCAAATAAGACCTCAATGATCGTTCAATCCCACATCTCTACATTCCTGCACCTATTTTATAGTACATGAAGAGCTTTCCATCCATATTATATTATTTTCATTCCACATGCGTCCCCACTGAGTTTGTTGTGAAAGTTTAGGGCAAGATACTTGTATTTCGATACCACTTCAAGTAAGCCCCCCTCAATATTCGAAGTTGAGATGTTCCTTTTTCCTTTTTAAAGAGAAGCCCGATATCTTGGTTTTGTCAATGTTAACTACATCCCTACTTCTATATAGAAACACTTTAGACCATAGAGGTGGTCTTGCAAGCCTTGGATTGTTTTTGAAATTAGAACTAGATCATCAACATATAAGATGAGTTTCACCACATATTTGGACAAATAAACTCCTCCACCCCTGTACTTGTCTATCCATTCTTCTAGCTCGTTGATATATAACCCAGACCAAATGGGAGACAAAATCAAACACTCCTATATGCTACCAAAGTATTCAAACAACCCTTCTTGCATTTTGATTTTGGCTTCGACTTATTTAATTACTTTGTGGACTATTGCTCTTTATTGCACTAGGACCTTTAGTTATTCCATTTTGCTCTTTGGCACTATCAAATGCTTTTGTCAATTTTATAAAGCAATAATAGACTTCACCTTTTTTTATCCCAAACCTTCTCAACCAAATGTCTTAATGTGATACAATGATCTATTGTTGAATGCTTTGGTCTAAACTTGCTCCACCTTTTGCTCGCTTTTCTTTTCTTTCAATCCAATCATAGATTCGACAATCTGCCATACCCTCCAAAAAGTCTTGTAAAGAGAAGATTAACCATAATGTTTCGATAGTTCGAGGGGTTATTAGCATCCCCAATTTTGAATAGAGATATGGCTAAGCTAGTTGTCGATTATATCGAGAAGCTATTATGAATAATTGCGTTAAATGTTTCTTTAATGGTGGTAACAGGATCTTTACTTTCCATCTTAAATTTTCTACTTGTAAACCATCTATATCTCGAGCCTTCCCTATTACTCGCTTTTTAATCCCTTGTTAGACGTCTCTGATTGTGATTGTAAAAAAAAATTATTTGACATTCATTGTCAAGGGTCTATGTTTTTCTATAAGATTCAGAAAAGGAAAATTTCTTTTAAAATGAAACTTTTGCCTAAAAAAAAGGTCAATAGAAAAATATTCTTGTTTGACATTTTTTTTTGATTGTATACATGAAGGCATTACATGAAATCACTGAATTACATAGAATGTTGACATCTCTGCCCATATTTTAGAAATAAATATATAATAGATTTACAATATCGAATAAACATATATTTAAATTAGTGAACTCCTTTGGCTACGCAGTCATAAGGGACATCTACACTGTCAAAATCATTGAGGGAACAACCCTGGACTTAACCGCTTAACTCTCCGTATGAAATATCTAGAAAAATTTGTACTTCGATAGACGAATATAAACAACCATCATCCTCCCCAGTTAAACTACAACCTTTTCAATTTTATCTGACATTTCATTATCGAGGTCCATCTTTTTCTAATGACATACATAAAGTGGAATTTCCTCCATATAAAAAAGCATTTGTCTAAAAATGTTACTGGGAGGGAAATACAAACATAAGCCGAAATACCCTCCCGTGTGGGCCTTTTCCTTTGACAATAAAACCAGAATGCTCTGCATCTAATTAGATTATATCAGCCCATAAATTTTCAAACCTTCCGTTCCTGTGATTCGAACCAGTGACCTCAAAATGGCCAACCTCCCAACCCACATGATAGCTTCATTTTTTATTTGCCTCCTCGGCCTTTGGCACCTTATATCCTCTTTCAAAGCCCAGTTCAAAAACGCCAACAATTATTCTGCAAAACTATGGCATCCGTTATCCTCAAAATTTAAAACCCTAGAACTTTATTTGCAGTTGGTCGGAATACTGCTCGCCATTTTTTATTACCTCGCGATCTCCACCTATTTCGACCCGCTAGTAAAGGGCAGTACGCCGGTATACCGCCTCACCAACCTGCAAACCGCAGCCGTGCTGTGCATTTTCCTTGTCCTTGTCGTGGCAGTTTTAGTTCACGAGAATACCGCCCTTCTACCTGGGATACCGTCCGGATCGTTTTTTTTAATAGCCGCGCTAGGGTTTGGTCTACAATGGACGGTATTGGAATGGGGATCGGAGCTTACGTCTGGTATTGAGGGCAAGTGCGAGAGACTGCTTGGGAAAGCCGCTGTTATTTGCTGCGCTTGTTCTGTCCTCTTGGCTTATCAGCCAAAGCTTTTTGCGGCGGAATTGGTGCTGAATTCCGGCCTGGTTTTACAGGGTTTGTGGTTTTTTCAGTCTGGTTTGTCAGTGCACGTGAGGAGTTTTATACCGGAGGGGTGCCACCGCCTTTTGGATGTTCCCGGCGGGGTGGAGGGTTCTACTCAGTGTGATCTTGAGGTTTCCAGGTTGCGTGCCCTAGCACTTCTTGATTTTTTATTCATTGCATATGTGATTTGCGTGGTTGTTATTGATGTAATCGTTTGCGGTTTTGTGGGGAGGGTTTTGGGGGTTAGAAAGCATGGGGGATATGAGCCTCTGGATACCAATCACAAGATGCAGCCGTAGCGGTGTTGGTTTTGAATTTATACCCTACCCTGTTCAATTTGTTGTATAGGATTTGTAATGGTTTGATTCAAATGGGAATTTGTTTTTTTTAATTGTTTATGCTGTGGATGATTTGCTATTTGTTGATAATTAAGTTTTTTAGTAAATTTTGTACATGGGCCTAATACTGTAAAATTGCTGAATCCTAAGGAGGGGTATAGTTAAATTATAGAAGCATATCTATATAGAAAATTACAAAATATGAAAAATATATGCCTATTAAAAAGTAAATTGTAAAACAATCACTGCTGTGAATTAAACACGGAGAACACACTGGGCTTAGAGCACCATCTGGCCTTCTTATTTCAAAGTTTATGTGGGAGGTGAATCCAGGTCATCATCATGGCAATCATCTAGGTCCACCATGCCCAGAGAAAACTGAAAAGTTTCTATCTATTTTTTCCCATTTTACTTGGTGCTTCCCGTAGAGGCAGCTTGTGAGAAGAAGCTGGTTTTGGGGTGAAAGTCCCCTGGTTGATGTGTTAGCATCCTCTTTCTCACTCAGTTTCTAACATTGCTTCAATTTCAGGATTATGTATTGTCAGCCATCTCGAATCTGTGGCTGCTATCTATGCGATGTCCTATAAATGACTAGCTATATAATACAGTAGCATTCCACATTAACTCTCTATATCTCTCTCCGTTCCTCCATCCCTCCCTCCTTCCCCCATTATTTAGGGGCAGTATGGTCCAACAAGACATTATATTATCTGTTACCTCTAAATATATCAGAAATAATTTATCAAATACGCCACTGCTATGTGGAAATAGAGCCTGTAAGCTTTAGAGGCATATCTCTACCTCTTTCAAGCAGATGCCAAACAAATTGCTTTGAAGCAGTATTTGCCCTTAATTTTCAGTACCAGACTCTATGTTTGCATTTTTTAGAGTTGACAATTTCCAAGGGCCCATTGCAGAAGGATCCCCTTGACGGAATCCTCTTGCTGGCAAAGGCATTAGTAATGGCATTGGTTGGAAGAATGATTTGCTCTTGCAACTTCACCTATGAAGTGTGAAACATCCCAAAGGGTCTACGGTGCATGACACATAATATCTATTCAATTATTTAGGTGCTTCTGAGGTGGGAGAACCTCGAAAAATGGAAGTCTAGTGAATGGCCTTTCAAGCATGGTTTCCATAATCATAGATTTTGGTTTGGATACAGAGGGGTGGATGGAGGTTTGCTACACTTTGGGAATTTAAGAACGTTCAAACTTTCAAAGAGGTTTTGAAGAGGCTTGAAATTAAGAAACATATAAAATCCTACATGTCATTATGACAGAACCTTTATATGTTCCTTGTTTTATTTGTTTTCTGCATCTTCTTTTTAAAGAACTCTGAATTGAATGGAAAAAAAAAAAGTTCCTTTTGCAAGCAGGACTAATGGCTGCTATCCTTTCCTATTTGTCTTAAATTTTGCACAATTGAATGTATGTACCAAAACCATAGTTATCAAGTTTGGAAATCTGAATCCTTTCAGGAGAGCAAAAAAACAGGAATCCAGAATTTCTGAAAAAGTTAGGAAAAATCTTCTTGGAATTATATATATATATATATATATATATTGTACAACATGCAAAAATATTTCCATCTACCAAATAATAAGCATAAATTAGTATTCTCAAAATTGAGGAATGTATAAGACTTTGAAATTTGAATCACCCTGAAAAGTAGCAAAATATCCATCATTTAGACTCTAGAGCCTAAGCTCGAAATTGAAATACTTAAAAGTTTTAAAACGTTTACAACATTTTGTATTTAACTAAATAACTCACATAAAATAAAAAGATATCATAATATTATTAATTTTAATTTTGTTATATATTACACAAATAATTTATGTGCAATATATAATAAAATTTAAATTTAAAATTTTATATATTTAATAAATTTATTATAAGATATATATTATAAATCAAATATTATAACCTAAATAGAATTAACTATCTATATAAAATAAAAATAAGAATTTTATTAGTTTTAATTTGTTTGTAATATATAATAAAATGATAAAAACTAAAAAAATATTATAAACCAAATAAATTTAATATAAAATAAATAGTATAAACTAAAGTAAATAATAACATATTATAACCTAAATAACTAAATATTCAAACCTAAATATTATAGACATAAACTATAAAATAAACTTATATAATTACTAATTTCATAAGCTTAAATCTTAAATGAAACTTCAAAAAATTTAAACCTATCTCCCTCATGCGCTGCCTTTGCCGTCTGTGGGTCTGGGGTTTGCCTTTCGGAATTGCACGAATTGAACACAGGCTGCTGTCAATGGTCACCATCAATCTTGTTGCAGCTGCATATAGGCCGCTGTCAATTTGTGTACACACTAAATAGTAAACCGTGTCCTGCAACTCACGAATGTGGATTCAACCCATGCAGAGGTGCAGGCATGTAGCTTGGAACTTGCAAAGATAGAATGGAAATGACTGCAAGTCGCACCTTTTACATTAAAATTGCCTTCCCTACTCGTCACAGCTCTTTGTCTCACTTCTCTACCCTTCATATTGTACATGCAAGATTTTTTAGGGTCCGCTTTAATTCTCAGCGCCCTTTTTAGGGTTTTTTTCGTTTTTTAATTTTTAATGTTAAAAAAAACCTGAACCAGATCGGATAAATCCAGAAGACATGAAAAATTCGCATCGAACCGGATTCGGCCCAGATCCAGCCCAACTTGGTAACCATGCTAAAATCTGAACTGGGGTGGAGAGAGATAAAACGGTTGTTAGATAAAAGCAGAGAAATCCTCACAGTTAGTTGTTTTTGGCTAGCAATTTGAACCTCCTCTCTATCCTGTATATGTCAATTCCTTTTGATATTTTAATAAACATTTTGATCAGGTTCAGTTTTCGCTGATTGATCACTCAAAAATTTGGAATTCTGTGAACCTGTGCTAGGTTGGTGTGAAAGTGGTAATGCTTTGACATGCCATCAACCTCACCTTTGAACTAAGGTCCCATTTGCAGTGAAGGGAAAATTTGATGTTACAAATCAACTTAATTGCAAAAACCCTGGGAAAATTCAAATTTTTATTAGTGTATAATTTTTCTGGTTAGTTACTAATAATTGACAGAGGGAAGTTCAGATTTCTATGTGTACTCGAATGCTTCATTTAGATGCATTGCACTTGGGAAAATCTGGCTTCCGGTTGCCTTTTTATCTTGTATTCCTATATGACTCTATTTATTCCAACATTCTCCACAGACACGGAAGTTTAATCTCCTAGGAGCTTTGGCAAATGAAAAATTTACCATGAACAAAAATATTAGAACATAGAAATACTATGGAGCATAGTTTTAAAACTTGGACCCATCAAAAACTCGGCAGCCTGCAACTTTGACAACTTGCAAAACTCTAGCAAATTAAAATTATATATAAATTCATAAAATAAACTTAAATAACATGCAAAATATTGTTAAAAAGCATCATAATATCATGATTCATGGTAGCTGAAAATTGTTGAAAAATCCTTCAAATCTGTTGATGATCACTTCACAGCAGCAAAAAAAATTGTTCAAATATCTTTCAAACCAATTCAAATTCAGCAGGATTTTTTTTTTTTTAAAACGAAAAATTTGTTTTGCTTACTGCCGAGGTTTTCTTTCAACTTGCTTGACAATTACTTGCAAAGAACATGCATGTCGAGTTGCTCTCCAAGGCACTTTGGCTTGATAGTACTCGCAAGTCTGGTGAGTACCTTGCGAGTTTTAAAACTATGCTATGGAGAATACATTTTTCTAAAAGGATCATGCTAACAAGAGGTTGAATTGCCCTAATTCTATAATAATTACCACTAACACCTTGTTTGGTTCTACAATCAATGTTGTCTACATTCGAAAATTTGGTAATAAAACATGGATGCTTTTCCAACTTTTACCATATTTATATAATATTTACCGATTACCGAATGAAACACACAAAAAAAGGTAGTAAATTAAAGGACTTAAAAAATGCATATATATATTTTGTGTTTTTTTTTAAAGTTATCATTGAACGGGTCAACTTGATAAATATTTTTCAACTATTAACCTAAAATTCCCAACAATACACCTAAACTTGAGTGCGTATGGGGTGGATTTAAGCAGCATCCATGGATTTATGGGATTTTTCAAATATGCAATTACTGTTTTGGTGGGACACCCCCTTTTTTCCTGTTGTTTTATGATGTATGGAACTTTCTGTATGAAAGTTGTGATCTTGGCTTTAATTAGAAACGTGGGAATCAAGTTAACTTAATGACGCCGGTAAAAATGACACAATGAAAATTTAAAAAGACCTTATAATCGTAAATAACACAAAAGATCTGTATCCCCTAGATTCTGGTGACGTTCCAGGCGTTTTGGGGATGGTTACTTAAATGGGACACTCCAATATTTTTTTTCTTCTAATATTTTTACCTTAAAACACAACCCCCCATTAAAAGAAGTGCTCTTATTTTCAAAAAAAAATTGAACCCTAATCCGAAAAGTGCGTTGAAAAACATTAAATAAAATTTAAACTTCTAAATTTCATTGATTAAAGTTTAAATAAATAAATATTTAACTGTTATCTATTATCTTAATAGCCATACCTAAAATCTGGGATTTTTTGGTTGTCCTAGAAACCTTGGCCCATCCCCGAGACTTGGATAACTACGGAGAATCTTTATAATGCCAGAAACCCACCAAGGAACACTTCAGCGTATGGTACTGTCATCAACAGTAGGTGCATTTAACAAAGATCTCCGTAAGTAGAGAAATTTGTTGGAAACATACAGCTTTGGAGTCACAATAATTAAATTGTCTCAAATTTCTTTCTTGCAAATGATTGCCTCATCTATTCATATCTGCATTTTCAGTCTTGTTACATTGTTTTCATTGAAGCTTGTTCCAAATGAAAATGAGATTTGGGGAGGGCTCAAGCTTAAAGGAGGTAAGCAATCAATACAACTGTGCAAGTCTTGTTTATTTTGTTAAGAATCATATACAAACGGTTTGAGGGCATTTTGTTCCTTAAATATGCTTCAGCTGTTTACTTAGCTAGGTTCTAAACATTTAGTTTGCCAGCAAATATTACTGTAATTCACATTGAGGATGGATTTGTATTTGTCAAAATGGTACTAGGGCTAATCATAGTAAACTGTAATAATTGCCTGAAGACTTAAAGCTATGTGGGTATGGCTGGGTCATATTTATTTCCTTGATCTATTCATTTACCCTAAGATCTTGAACCCTAGCTGTTTCGTTCAAGGTTGATCTTGTTTTTATATTTCTCATCTTTGAATAGAAAATTTTCATTATTAGCGTTAGCTTTCCTTTCGGCTACAGAAGGAAATCCCATATGATCTCATTCTCTAATTCAGATAATGTTGTTCATATTTGTGACCCTAGTACTTACAGAGATGATCATATACACTAAGCCCATCATGGTGGTTCTTGATATCATTTAAGACTTAATTTTGAGTTTATTTGTTGAATCCATTTAAAGGTTAATGGAAGGAGAGACGAATGAGTGATATTGAGTAGTCAATGATATTCAAGCTTTGCGTTGGAAAATTACGGCATCTATTGGTAACATTACATTTTTTCCAAGTATAAATTAATAAAAAATTGTTGTTATTGATTTAGAGGACTCTATAATTTAATCTGCAGCCTAGAATTACCAATAAGCAGCGAAGGATATATAATGTATATGTTCTATTTTAGGTGGGCCACGTGCAAACAGACGATGTAAGTAGTTCCCAAACAATTCAAGTTTGATAGTTTTTCATTCTTTCTGGGTTATTTATCCCTTCCGTAATAGAGCATCCACTTTGGGGATTTATTAATAACCTTATGATGCAAAGGAAGTTTTCAAAATTTGCAATAGTTGAATTTAGAGGCCATTAGACAAAAGCTAAACTAAATTGTGTTATAATTGTTGTAACCACAAGATTTAGACCTCAACCATTTTATTAATAATCCTAAGTGGTTTTGGTTCTATGCGCGTCTTTTGAAGCGTAATAGATTGTGTTGATCAAATGATGGTCACAATAAATTTGATCTTTACTAATACTTGACTAGAAATATAATTTATAGAAAGCAAACTTTTTTGAAGTTCAAGATAATGTACACGTGTTCTTTTCCATCGTAGGATGTAATATGCACTCGAAGGCCCATTACAATATCTATGATGTAATATGTACTCCAAGACCTGTTATAGAAACTCATCCCCTTGTAAGATGGTGCAGGGATTTGCAGGGCTCATCTTCAACCATGTGCAATCCTCCACTCCCATTAGCTTTTGCATCCCCATGTATCATTTGTCAAGTGGTGGTGCTAGGAAAGTTAAGTATGATAGGGGTAAGGCCCCGATAATTGGGTGGATTCTAATAGTTGTGATAGTGATTGATGATAAAAGGTCCATTCTTTGTTTATTGATATGGTAAACATATTATAAAAAATTATCTATTTATGAAGTATTTCAACCCTACCCGTATACATTAAGGAGCCCATTTACGTATCAAACTACCTATCATTCACAACCACCTTGTGATATAAAATAACATTTAATAAGGTTTTGTGTTCCATGCAATCCCTCCTTACTCTTAATAACATGAATACTTACGCACAAGTATTCATCCCTAGTGGCACAAATATAGAATATCATACAATGTTACTCGAAGGAGGTACTACAAGTTTTGCTTACTGGACACAATGCTTCTTTAAATTATTTGACATATCTGCAATTGTTGTAGATACTCATTCAAAAGAACACCTATTAGAGCATAAATAAGCCTTGTTAGGGAAAAAAAATAACTCAATTTAACCAAAAAAGCAAGTCTTTGAGAGCCTTGAACATGATATTTGGCCTCAGAGCACATTCAAATGAAAACTCAAAACATTTAGGGAAGATATAAAGGGGTGTATTTGGCCCCTGCCCCTAACTACGACAATGCTTCTAAAATTTCAGGTACATTCCTTCCAAAATAGGTAATGGATAACTCTATTTTCAGAAGAGATAAAGGTATGCATGAGCAACAGATTGTAATGAGGAAGGACACAACAGGTAGCCAAACTACTACTATAGACGAAGTTGTGCAAGTCTCTCTCTGCATTGAAACAAAAACACCCACTTGTAAATGATGTGGTGCCTATTAAATTTCAAATTGAGTTACGAATTAATGGATGCTGCTAGAGAGAAAGACGATGCTATACGCAAGAAGGAAGCGACTCATTGAATGACAGAGTCCAATAAAGCTTGCTTACATTGCAATTCTATTTCTTGAACACTAACCTGGAATGAAATCTCACCGCAGGGATATACTATATTTATATTAACTAATTATAATTAAGAAATCACCTCCAACAAGTTAAAACAGAACAACATTTTATTTGAGAAATCCTCTAAAACGTAAAACAAGACAATTAGTAGCAATGTAAGCACCTTCCCACTAAATATTGAGACTATCAAACCACTCTTCTTAGATGTTGGCCTCCTATCCCAAAATCTAGACACTTTTTTGAACCCTATACTCAGCACAACAAACCCAAAGCAATTATTGCCATATTTTTTCATAAATATAAATCCACACCATGAAAAACTAAATCAATAACTACTTAACTTAGAATATTAACTAATCAACAATCATTTCTAATTTAAATATTGCCATTTTAGTCATAAATATAAATCCATGCACCCAAAAAAAAAAAGCAAAAAAACAAAAACAAATCAATGGCTAAACTTAGAATGATAGCTTAATTAAATTTAAAAAGCTCATTTGATATTGTCATTTTAAATCTTAAATGTAAATCCAAAATCCATATCATTTATCCACATTGGCCATCAAAGAA
Organism: Torreya grandis; assembly: GCA_037957365.1. Lineage (NCBI taxonomy): Eukaryota > Viridiplantae > Streptophyta > Pinopsida > Cupressales > Taxaceae > Torreya > Torreya grandis. Next base: position 1,796,735 of record JARHVA010001062.1, read on the forward strand.
ACGTGAAAACCTAAAATTTAATGATATATTAAAAAAAAAAAAAACATTCACTGAAAATCTAATCCTTAAAAATCTTACCAATAAACCAACAAGCATTATTGTAACAAATCATGATCTAACTTTCCACTAACTGAAAATCTTAATAAAATATCTTTTATGATGATCCATTGTAGTAAATGCATAGCTTTGACTGTATAATAAAACTATTCGAAATATAAAAATGGTTTTTATCATGTTTTTCCTTTAATACTTGCTATCTATGCACTCGATTGCACCCACAAAATGAAAATAGGTTTACATTTCTTGGAACATTTTAACTGCATCAGAAGTATCGGTCATGAAATTAATGAAAATAAAACCATAATGATAGATATCATCTAAAAAAAAATACTCTATGTGCAATATATTGGTAAATATATCATACAAAATCTCTCACTTAACTTGGTATAAAGCACCACCATCTATAATGTGGGGAGCGATTTCACAATAGGGGATGTAAATGAATTGTTCTTTCAACTTGGGTACTTGTGTGACGACTGTCATAGTTCAATCTTTCACAAAACGATGTAGATGATGGTCTCTTTCATCATGTGAGGGATTGCACTAACATCTCAGAATTTTCATAGGGTTACAAGGCATTTGCACAACAATAGGGTCTTGGGGTAAACAACACATCATTCACTTTACACACGTTAGTGATTGTTGTTTGGTAAATGGCATTGTACATAACATTTAAGTTATTGTATATGGTATTTAAGACGCATAAATACTATTAATGTCTTTCTCTTCATGTTAAGGTGCCAAACTGTATTTATAATAGTGATTTCATTTTCAACAATTAATTTAATCACTTCTAATTTTTGGACTATGTTAGAATTGTGTAAATATGATACCTTATAAGAAAACACAATTATATACTACTATCTCAAATAACAAAATCATAAAAACTACCCATATGAAATGCCAAGATCTTAAATTACCTAGACATGTTATTTTTATATATGTCAAAATTTTACACAATGATGGTCACTATGATACCTAAAAGCCTATATCATACTCTTTTACATTGGGATGTGTGTTACAATGATTGCATTAGGTTGATTTGCTTGAATCCATATACCTACAAGTAACCATTATATCCTTCAGAGGTATAACATTCTCGAATAATATGCTCCTTTGATCCTCTAACCATTTGGAATTAATTCTATCAACACGTAAATTAAAACATTTTCTTGGATCATAACAACATCTTATAATGAAATGGAAATATAAGATTGATAATTCATCAAAATGAGGAATTGATGTCAAATTTTAGTCACCTCAATTACTGTGTTAGTCATGTAGTCAAAATAATAGGTTAAGTCTTACTGTCTCCACATGATTCAACTCAGTCAACCATGTAATCAAAATATAGTATTAGAGTTTTGATTCACAGGTAATTCTATTGGCAAAATGATGTTGGTTTATAGATAATGTGACCATGCACTAAAGGAAGGGTGTCATCAAACTGGGACACTACAAAAAAGAAGTGATAGATGTTAGAAACTTAGGTGGGTTTATATTATGTGGATTTCGTAGAGGTTGCAAGATACATGAATAAGCAATTTCAAGATTATCACCCACAATTGTATATGCATATTCATAAAAAATTTAAAGCAAATAAACATATATATGTTCAATGTAAAATGATTACTAATAGATTGAGCTTAGATATGTAGAAGGGACATCATTTATACAATATAATGAAATGCAATGTATTCCCAATGGATCAAATTGATCAAATAGAGTAAAATGGGTCAACATTTGTCAATGCCCTCAAGATTCTTGTATAGATAAGAAATCTATCTATTAGAAATAGTAACTCAAAATAGACAAACTCTATTTTCATGATAACTTCTAAATATATTTTTATTTATAATAACTTATAAATAAATCATTATAAATAGCTGTGGATAATATAAATCACAAGTGCATCTTAGATAATACATGAGCGAATGTTTATATACATTAACAATGTAAAAAGGAAATGTCGGGTGAAGCTATGCTAGTCTAAGTAAGTTTAGTTAAAGAAATATTTGATAAATTGTCAAGAAGCAAACTAGCATGCTAAATACAACATCAACACAACCCCAACCCCCCTTAAAAACAACTTAGAGAAAGTGAGCAAGTGAGGCAAATCTTTTGATATAGGCCCTAACAACCAATCCATGTTAGATATCCATGTACAATAAGTAAAAAGAATGCAATGATTATGAGAACGACTTAGGTGATGATGATGTTTCTCAAAGTGTACTTCACAAAATATCTAATTTAAGTGTAACACAATGTTGTGGCACATTGATTTGCCATAGACTCCAATGTCTAGATGTTGATGAAAAACAAACAATATGAAGGTCCTATAGACACCATTACATCATATCAGAATACATGGGTGTTGAATCGTCATAACCACCAAGTCAAGAAGGAAATGGAACTAAATACGAGAACCTTGTTAAAATGATAAGATATTGAATATAAATGATGCACTTAAAAATGTAAGCAATATTTCTTAGATGATGAAGGCATGAGGAGAATGGAGCCTCTTCTCAATGAACCTAGTAAGTGGTTACCAAATTATCATGAACAAATTGATGTGCTCAAGTATAACCATCCTCATTAAGTGTCCCGATAAATTGATGTGTTGTGTGCACACATGAGGTATAAAAAAATTATTGGCTAAGCTGTATAGTGACTAAAAGAACATAAAATATTGTGAATTTATATAGTTGACATAAAACCAAGAAGTAGATTGCATGCACCACTATGTTCTTCTCTGGAAAAAATTGAATTATTTTTGTTTTATTTTTTCCATGCTCAAGAATCAAATTTGTTTCTAATTTTTTTTTTTTAATGATTTTTTTCGCTATGAGATTGCGGAGAGTTATCAAGGGCTAGCTTCCAAAACAGGTTCTTGAAAATGATTAGCAATTGCTAGCTTCCAAAATAGGTTCTTGAAAATGATTAGCAATTGCTAGCTTCCAAAATAGGTTTGTTGAAAATGATTGGCGGTCACTAGCTTCAAAACAATGATGTTAAGATAGTTAGCAACCACTAGTTTAAAAAACAAGGTTGCTGAAAATGGTTAGCGACCATTCAAAGACAATAAAAGGATGCTGCCATCAAATATAGTTGGTTGTTGATAACTAACAGACAACTCCTAGGGGAATCTAGAATTTGTGGGCACTAATTTGCTTATAACTATGTAGGTTTTTCAAAAAATTCAGCAAAATTCATGGAAATGTCTAGGGGGTGTCCAAAATTTGTTGTTACAAGCTTTGAGAACTAGATATATACACAAAAAGTAGAAAGGATTGGAATCCAAGAAAATTGGCTTGAGGAGCTTGTGTAACAAATCGCCTGGGTAAGATTTTAGATGAAATCACAATATGTGGCAACTCAAGGAGTAGAAAAAATTTGCTTAGGAAGAGGCCTTGAGGTTACCAAAGGTTATGTTTAGAAAGATGCAAGTTTCATGAAACATTTCATATATATACCTATAACTAGTGACCAAAAAGATGTTAGGTCCTTAAAAACCATAGCTTGCATCTATTCTAACCATTTTTATCCTAGTTTAAACCTCAATTGGTTGGCATGATGCATCACCCATATGAATGTATCAAAAACCTTTGACCCACAAGAAATCGACGGAGTAATATGTCCAATTTATCCTTAACAATATATAATGTTTTTAATTCATAAATGTCATGTCCCAACTATAGTATGAATGCAATATTGTACATGTTTGGGAAGTATGTCTGATCAATATGAATTTGTCATCGATAGGCACTCTCAATGTATATTGTAATAGTCAAGATTTCTTGTCATGGATGCTTACGTTTTTTGCATGTTGTATTTGTGAATTGATTTCAGTGATAACTTACTAATGATCGATCTTGTTGTAGTTGGATTACCTTAATTTTCCATTCATTCTTATTATTTTGAATTTTTTTTTCAATGCCACACAATTGTCTATTTCATGCCCAATTATTCTATGGTAATCATAATATGATTTTCTTTCTTGATGTGATAAACATCTCATAGTTCTATGTCTAGTATTTGGTAATGGAATCAAATTTTTATTAACATTTATACTATGATGTTTGGTTTATCCTAAACACTCATTATTTGTAGTGTTGTGGAAAGTTTTGTATCCAAAACTCCACATGATTCACTGAATTTTGCTCTAAACCTTTATTATAGTGTGAAATGTATAATTGTTCTTGTGTGCAAGTTATTACAAGGTTTTCCTTGATGGTACATTGAACATATGAGGCTCATGGTGTCAGATAACATTGCATCAATTGTTTGTATTCTAATTATGTTGATAATATTGAACTATTATCTTTCCTTTGTCCACTTTAGAGTGTTCTTGAGTAGACACCTTTGATTTATCAATATATTTTGTAAATGAATTACCTTGATACCCTCCTAGACTGATAAGTGTAGACATATTATGAGACAAGTACTCATCTAGATCAATAGGATTTAAATTTAGCTTGCCCAAATAATCATCTATATTCCCTTAAATTTCATTATCATCATTATTGGTATATGTGAATATGCGATCTGGATCTTCTAAATTGACCAAAAGAGGAAGATTTGTGGTAAACACTCATAATTTTAGAGTTATGCAGAATATAATGTCGAACAACTCAACACAAGAGATGTTGGTGGGCCAATATGCCTAAATATGCAATATATTCATAAACATAATGCTCCTTAAGGTACAGAAACACCATACAATACTCCTTAAAAAAGAATAACTCCATAGTTCCATTTCGAGGAGGATGCATCCAATATCCTTTTAACAAATAGAAGACTCAACATTTAATTTATATCCTTTACAATGATATTCATCACATTTATATGGACCTCTATTATTAAAAATGGATGGGTAAACAACTAATTCCAATGTAGGTCGACTCACTACCTAATGTAATTAATTCTCCAAGTTACTTATTTGACCCAATAAATTTTACTCATATAACTAATTAAGGGGGATATGTGCCACATGTCAACATCTTCATCAACCCACACATATTATTGTATCTTATTTTTAGGTACATAACATGCCATCCCTCTTTGATATGTTTCATCCCTGAAACATGAGAAGAAACTAAGCAATGAGTGTTCTTAAAAATCATTGCACACTTGTCTCTATTCATGATCATCCAACTAGCCATATTTCATCTTGGCAAGTGATAACTCTCCAACCTTACTTTCAAACTCTATTGTGCTAATCGGATTCGATTCATGATCATAGTTGTACCTCCTTCATGTCCATGCATAGTGATTCCTCCTCTGATTCCATGTTTTATAATTGGCCACACTATTTTTATTTCTTATATGACCATGGTAGTTCTTATTTGGCTTCTATGCTTAGCCATAGTGATTTCTCCAGTGATTCCATGTGACATAGTCCACTGTACTTCTCTGATTCCATGTATAGTCATAGTTTTTGCTCCATTGATTCCATATGTAGTTGTTTACCTTATTTTTAGATTAATGTTAATCATAATAGGATAAACTGGAATAATTAGTTCATACTGTAATATATGAAAATTAAGCATAAATCTAAATGTAACTGATCTAGACTAATCTGATAATGCAATTTATTATTTATGAAAACTACTAAGGAGATCAAGATACTTAGCTTTACTATCTGACTAATTGATTGTTATTGTGTTCTGACAATGGAAACAAACTAGAAGCAGACATGTGATTCATCTAGATCTGGAACTGTCTTTGTGCGCATAGGGTTGGTAGCATCAAGTCTAGACATAAACATTGATGGTAGTGACTAAGACTAACATTATTGTCTTGGGCAGATTTATCTCTATTTGACCATACAATGCAGTTTACATGTCTAATAAATATCTATATGTGCAATCTTGGACCCTTGATTGCATGTGCAACTCTAGAAATTAACTTCTTTCTATTTGAAACCTTAAGTCTAGTTGTGAGGGATGAAAACTTGTAAAAAGTGAGAAAGTGCAATTGGATTGAGTTGATATCAACCACCCTTATTGATGATTAATTGTTGCCTATGTATCTAATACTTCGAAGAGGGAAGTCAAGCCACACATAGTTCTTTCCCTTAGTTCGATTGTGCAATTGTGCTCTTTCGCTATATGGATGCACTTAGAAACCTGAATTTGATCTTAACAATGTTGGCACTTGACTTAGCTTAGTGTATTTCAGACTTAGTTGATGAATGCTCCTAGTGCTTGATTTACAAGGTGGGAAGAGTAGGGCATTTCTATCAATGTGCAATAGTATACTTGATAGGTACTCATAATTTTAGAGTTATGCAGAATATAATGTGGAAGAACTCAACACAAGAGATGTTGGTGGGTCAATATGCCTAAATATGCAATATATTCATAAACATAATGCTCCTTAAAGTACAAAAACACCGTACAATACTCCTTAAAAAAGAATAACTCCATAATTCCATTTTGAGGAGGATGCCTCCAATATCCCTTTAACAAATAGAAGACTCAACACTTAATTTATATCCTTTACAATGATATTCATCACATTTATATGGACCTCTATTATTAAAAATGGATGGGTAAACAACTAATCCCAATGTAGGTCGACTCACTACTTAATGTAATTAATTCTCCAAGCTACTTATTTGACCCAATAAATTTTGCTCATACAACTAATTAAGGGGGATATGTGCCACATGTCAGCATCTTCATCAACCCATACACATTATTGTATCTTATTCTTAGGTACATAACATGCCATCCCTCTTTGACATGTTTCATCCCTGAAACATGAGAAGAAACTAAGTAATGAGTGTTCTTAAAAATCATTGCACACTTGTCTCTATGCATAATCATCCAACCAACCATATGTCATCTTGGCAAGTGATAACTCTCCAACCTTACTTTCAAACTCTAGTGTGCCAATCGGATTCGATTCATGATCATAGTTGTACCTCCATGTCCATGCATAGTGATTCCTCCTCTGATTCCATGTTCCATAATTGGCCACACTATTTTTATTCCTTATATGACCATGGTAGTTCTTATTTGGCTTCTATGCTTAGCCATAGTGATTTATCCAATGATTCCATGTGACATAGTCCACTGTACTACTCTGATTCCATGTATAGCCATAGTTTTTGCTCTATTAATTCCATGTATAGTCATAGTTTTTGCTCCATTGGTTCCATATGTAGTTGTTTACCTTATTTTTAGATTAATGTTAATCATAATAAGATAAACTAGAATAATTAGTTCATATTGTAATATATGAAAATTAAGCATATATATGAATGTAATTGATCTAGACTAATTTGATAATGCAATTTATTATTTATGAAAACTACTAAGGAGATCAAGATACTTAGCTTTACTATCTGACTAATTGATTGTTATTGTATTCTGACAATGGAAACAAACTAGAAGCAGACATGTGATTCATCTAGATCTGGAACTGTCTTTGTGCACATAGGGTTGGTACCATCAAGTCTAGACATAAACATTGATGGTAGTGACTAAGACTAACATTATTGTTTTAGGTAGATTTATCTGTATTTGACCATGCAAAAATATCTATATGTTCAATCTTGGACCCTTGATTGCATGTGCAACTCTAGAAATTAACTTCTTTATGTTTGAAACCCTAAGTCTAGTTGTGAAGGATGAAAACTTGTAAAAAGTGAGAAAGTGCAATTAGGTTGAGTTGACCCCAATCACCCTTATTGATGATTGATCGTTGCCTATGTATCTAATACTTTGAAGAGGGAAGTCAAGCCACACATAGTTCTTCCCCTTAGTTCAAATGTCCAATTGTGCTCTTTCACTATATGGATGCACTTAGAAACCTGAATTTGATCTTAACAATGTTGGCACTTGACCTAACTTAGTGTATTTCAGACTTAGTTGATGAATGCTCCTAGTGCTTGATTTACAAGTTGGGAAGAGTAGGGCATTTCTATCAATGTGCAATAGTATACTTGATAGGTACTTGAGATTTCTAGATGGTAAATAAGCTTGACCTTAATTCATATTTATATGTGTTCAATTGGGTAATTTCTTGTGCCATTGACATGCTAGGTGAATGGGTTGACCTATGGGAAGGGTTTGATTATAAAAAATAGTCATTACTAGGTGAAGGACAATAACATTTGCCTTAAGATAGTAACATTGATGTTATTGTTTAGGAGACATAAATGCTAATATGGTATTCTGAGAATGTATAGTTATGATATTTCACTAATTTAGCATAGATTGGAATGTTCCTGTAGGTGACTAATAACAACTTACAATGAATTAGTCTCATAATTAGCATATAGGTGTATGGAAAATATTTTTTCGAGACACAAAAGTCATGTAGGATAAGTGTAGGTCAATATTGCATTGCGAAGTTTCAAATAAAAGATTTTAGTGTCTATAAAAGCCCCCTTTTTATTCTATTATCACAATGCAATGAAAATACTAAAGTAAAATGACAAAGGTATACCCTACTGTGGACAACATACTTTGTCTTTGGGAGAAGGTTCCAAATGTGAAAGCTAATCCAAGCAATGCAATGAAAATTTAATTGTCAATGTCTATAGAATGAAACTCTAAATTTGAAATATACTTGAAATATGAAACTTGAAAGAGCAATGAATGAGTACATATATATGTACGTAAAATCATGTTGTCCTATAACTTGTTTGAGATGATTCTTCCTTGTCAAAGCATTGGATAATTGTGCTTTCTTGTTGAAGCACATGGAGAACATGGTGAGATTGAGGGTGATGAATCCCAAAATTTAAATTTAACTAAGGCAAGGGCCACGGAATGGAAGACAAATGCTCCAACCCATATGTAATTAATCCAACACTAGTCTTATAACCCTGAGGTGATAAGGTGAGAACCACACAATGAGTTCACTATGATTAATGCCATGGTCATTGAACATCACTAAACCTCAATATAGTTTACCTCAAATTCATGAATAAACCATTGTAGATGAAATTTTAGATTCAAGTAGAGTCCTGATTGATATTTGTCAAATGTACAATACTAAGATGTTATAAATATTTAGTTTTAGTATCTACATTTGCCCCACCTTTAATCTAGTAATGAATAAGGATGAAATTAATAGTTTAAATGAAAGAAATGTGTACCTAGGTATGTACAACACACCTTGCCTTTGCTTAAGCCCACTTTGAGTGCTTTGCAGGTGGATGGCTTATAACCAAGAACATATTATAATATAAATAAGTGCATATAATATAAAATTTGAAATGATTAAAATACTTGAAAAGAACGTGAACAAGGAAGGGGTACACCTATATGTCGATGCAACCATGTTGCCTCTTGATGCTTTGACTTGGTAAAGATGCTTCTTTATGAAGCATTGGAGCTAGAGAAGGTTCATACCTAAACCTTGGAGAATTGAAGAGGGAGATTAGAAGGTATTATGCTCCCAATCTAGTATAAGGATGAGTTATGACGTGGCCATTGAGATCATTATATCTCAATCGCACAAGTCAAGTGTGAATATATATAATCTAGTGAGAATGAGTGATTTAATTAACTCATCCTATTAATTTGGTAAGATTGGATGATTTAATCACTCCAATCTATAAATATGGTGAGGTTGAATTATTTAATCACTTCAACTTATAAAATGAACCAATTGTTATAGTAGACTAGACACTATAATAGTACATCTAGGGGTAATCGGTGCATCCTGGTGAGTAGTATAATTGTTAAGTTTTGTAATTTTTAGTGCAATAGCATGACATATGCACCTCTAATATGTTTGCGTTGGAGTATATGTGTCATCAATATGAAATTTGTTTCAAATCTATGCAAAATTGGTGTAATATATAGGATTCTAACCCAAGTATATATATAAATCATGAAACTAAAATGGAGTTTGTGCAAGTGTAGAGGTCACGTCTTTGTGACATGCCCCCACTGAAATTTGGAGATACTGAGTAAGTGTATAATTGTGGAATTCTTGTTTTTATAACATGCCCCCATTGAAATCTAGAAATATTGAGGTGGTGTATAAGTGTGGAGGTCATGTTTTTATGTCATGCCCCCACTAAAAACTAGTAATCATGAAAATATGGAGGTTATGCTCCTATGACATGCCCCCACTCATATGCCCCCCTCGCCCCCTTTGAGGTGAGGGAAATATAATATGATAGTTATCTTACCTTAAAAGGATAAGGTGGTTGTATAATGTGTATAAATCATGTAGCATATAACGATAACATGTCAAAGTAAATATATCAGATTGTTGTATGTTTAATTTATGACAAGTTCACCAAATGTTTACCCTAAAATATAATATGGGGATATAGAGTTAAGATTATAGATGTGACAACCCGTCTAGTTGTACTTCGAAATGCAGTAATTTTTTTAGAAACTAATTATTGAACATTCATTCAACCACAATTGCTAAAATATTTTAGTTAGTCATAATCCACAACTTTAAGTAATAATAGTTTCAACATTCCAATATTGCAAACAATAGAATAAATGTATGATACATAAAGTTTATTATCTCACAAGGGACATTAACACAATCTGAAATCCCATACTAAGTATTGAGAATAATTTAACCATTCAATCAGATTGCTATGCAATCAAGTCTACCCTAACCTAGCCTAAGGATATAGACCTGATGCCCTCACCACAACATGGGCAACCTCATATCCGCTCCTTAGAATCAGGGTCTGATGTAGTTCTCCTTTCAAATGTGATGGTCTCCTCCACAAGATGTCACCACTGAAGGGGTTGGTACTCTAATCCAAATAGGGAACAAACTACTCATGAAACAAATGAGCTTCTAAAGCTCTGGTCTACAATCCCATAGCTAAATGTCACACTCAAATATAACACCTTACTATCCAGGGTTGTGCACTTACCCAAGCACTCTCACATAAAAACCTATATAATAGCAATGATGAATGAATTTGCATTCCTAGTTCCATAGAGAATCACATGCTAGACACAAAAGTAAGCTAAGTATACAAAATAAAGCAAGTCATACAATACATAACATTCGAACCTATCATTCATTTCTATTCTCAAGATTGTATACATGCATACATGTTGTCCTACTAACTACTATGAATATATTGCTTAAGTAATAGCCAACAAAATTGTTAGAACAATTAATTTAAGTTAGAGTCCAAACATATAGCTACATTATGTACCACCCAAGTATATACATCTAAGATGAAGTATCCTATGATATTTCATACTATTTTAGTTCATGATCACTCTATTCAAACATTAATAACTATAACTTATATATTATTTTAGGTATGGGTCAAGATATAATGAATACTATATTTACTAATTGGGTACTTTACATACTATAAAACTCTATGACATCCCATACTATCATAAGTCTTTGTGCTTGAGCATTCGACTCAACACCAACAACAATCTTACACCCAACCATAATAAGAAAGCAACTCAAGATTATACTATCTGAGTATACCTACAATAACAATCCGAAGAGAACATAATCTCTAGGCACATCTCACGATGCACTATGTTATTCTAGAAGTTTCTATCCATATACACAATTATTTTTTCATGAAATATATCACATATTAGTTTTCATCCCTACAAGATGCGACAAACTTGATTCTGTTGATAAGTTTGCATAGCAGTACTGTGCTACAAGAGGGATATTTGCTTTTACTAGCTTTCTAAGCAAAGCTATAGTAATTATCACACTAAGGAATACCTATTAGAGTTACCTTCTTATACTCGCGCTCACTCCTCGAGCTACTATACATATCTACGATGACACCTACATACGCAGAATCAGGGCTAGAGGTAGTTATACTAAAAACTACTAAAGGTATAAATGTTTACTCAATAACATTCTCACACGAGCACAAAAAGAAAGTAGATATAAATATGTTCCTTCATTACAAAAAGAAAACTCAATAGTCTTTACAACCATATCACTCACATCAAAACATGTATAATCTAAGACTAGTGATGTCCACCATCACTCTTGTGTCCACATATACTGTTAGACTATGGGTTTTAACCACATACAAAAAGAAATAGTTTGTCACTTAGACCAATATATATCAAGAACACCACTAAATAATTCCAAACCATAATACCATCTTTACAACCTTATAATATCTACATTTAGATGGGTTATCTATCCATAGAGTAAATATGTTTTTGCTCTTGCAACTATACGACTCGATAGTCCTTTAGATATATACCTCATCTTTATCCCAATATGACATTACTGAGGTTTATAAATAATATACGTAAAATGATAATTAGACTTGAGTATATAGGAGTATCACTAAGCAGTGAAATCATTTGAAGGCAAGCCATTTCAAAATAATGCATCATATATATTTTATGAAATCAGACATATATGCCTTATTATTTACTATACAAAAGGATGAACCACACATTTTCTCAAAGCAATACCATGAGAAGTGTTCTATTTACCAAAGTGCATCTCTAAGTTCACTTATCCTCTGATTAAGTGCATCAAGTTTCTCTATGAGCATTATAATTTCGTGTGACTTTGGCCCAAACTATTTCCTCATAATTTCAAGAGTCATTCAAGTTTAATGGTCTATTAAAGGCTGAAGCTAAATACGTCTTATTAAATTTGATAAGACAACCTCATATCAAGAAGTTGTGTTGTCATAGGGTAATATCTCTGGTAGTGTTTATTTACTTTGACATGCTTGGTTTCATGGACGTTATTAAAATCATTCAATCTTTGTTTTGATAATTACATGACATAAAAGGTTCGCCTAACATGAAAATTGATGTATCTATGATGTTATTCTTTGATTTTATAATCTTGATAGTCTATGGTAATTATGTTTAGTCAAATTCATAATAATGTTTTACATAAATCAAACTATATATGTATAATCGATTTATATCCTTCATACTAGGTTTAACTAGTTAGATAATGATATGCCAATAACTCCATATGATAATATGGTACATTCATTATTTTAACTCAATATCCAATTATCAATACTATCTATTACTCCAAACTTAGTGATTATCTATAAGAGTAATCCATGTGTCTAGTCAATACTTCCTTTTTCCTGTAATTCATTCATTAATATAACTCATTTTAAGATAATCTAGGTTTGATCTAGATACAAAAATCTTGCATAATCCCCTACATCCAATATTGCCAATATAGTTTAATTGATTTTATTAAGGGTAATGCATTCTTAACAAATTGTTATATCAATATACAATATTCAAAATACAATTCCTTAGAAACCCATTTTAGAGATTGTTTAAATATTGTTAAACTATTTATGAACAATAAAATAAATCTTTGTATATATACACTCAAGTAAAAGTTTAAAATTTCACTAGTAATATATATATATATATATATATATATATATATATTCACACAAATAGAGGTTTAACATTTGAATAGCTTTCCTGTTAGCTACCCCTCCTTAAAAATTGAAATTCTTCACCTTGATAATATATCATATTACAATGTGCATGTACCCATTGATAGACTTTATTTGTTTTGAAGATTATTAAACTAAGTTATCTCCTACACTGACAGGTCCAAAATAATATACAAGTGGACAAGTGATATAAGAAATAAACAACAGTTTGGCATGGATAAAATAAAGATTTATCAAGACTAAGTGCATCGCCTACCACAAATTTTGAACACAAAAACAAAATCAAAACAACTCAACCATGTTTGACCGAAAAACATGATAAAAAAGAGAAGGTAGATTTGAAGGCAAGGATAATTGTTGCAGGCATAGCGCACTACACCATAAAACCCCTACAAACCTTCATATTTTTCACATTGTCTGACAATCATATGACTTCTATATAGGCATTAGATCTTCATTTGGTAGGAGGGAATCCCTAGACCAACACCCCCAAATCTTAGCAAAACAAATCTGACATACCCTAAACAGTTTAAAGTGCCAAAGAAAAAATTTTTGGCCAATTTAAATCTGAAAACCGTAAGTTTAAGCACTCAAGAAACATGACCATAATACATATACATTATATATATGTTCTGTCCAGACATGGAGATAAACACATATTTATAGTCTATTGAAAATGCAGAGGGGCTTTCTAGGTCTGTTGAAATCCTTGACTAGAATGGAATGCAATTTCACTTGAGTTGAAATAATTGAGATAAAAGAATGGTGGCGGTCTTGCTCTTGAGCTAAGTTAAAGGAAATAAAAGAATAGAACTCGATATGGTAACAACATTAATGATGTTGGATGAAAGGGCTGCTTCGAGAAGTTCAAAGCCTAGACGTGGTGTAACAAGCATTGCATGATGGAAATGGAGATGGTAAAACCAACGTCCAAGGATGTATTGACCTAAATCCTAGAAATAAAACATATTGTAGTCTTGGGAAAGCATAGAGGCTAAAATAATTTCATTGAAATCCTTGATTAGAGTGAAATGCGGTTCCCTTTGAATTGAAACAACTGGGATAAAATAAATGAACAAATTCTTGCTAAAGGAATTAAATGATATCTATTCACACGATTCGCTAAATTTGGTCTCAGCTGTGATAAAAAATAGTCATGGTATAATTTTTTTTAGGTAAGCTAATCAAACTGCACTTTCGATAATGCCTCAATAAGGGAAGGATCTAGGTGGTTCTTGATCACGTGAGGAGAGGGAAAGTGTTTGTTTTGCTTAAAATACCTATCTTTCCTCATCATAATTTACAAACATATTTCCAACCAGTTTATACAAATATTACTCACAGTTAAAGCAAATGTACTATGTAAATATATTAAGTCTATCATCCAAACAATTTTCAATATAAAATACTCTTTTAAAATAATTACGGTACCCACTTGGTATGCTTTCCCCTTCGTTGTAGGTAAAATTTCTCTTCTTGCTTCTAAGCCTTATTTTTTCTTCCCACTTTCTTTTCCCTTTTCGTATATCTTCCATTTTTAAATCCCTTCTCCTTTCCTTTCCTTAATACTGGTTTCTCTTGATTTGTATGCCAATTGAACCAAGGCTATAGGCTTTGTTCCCAAAAAGTAACTAGGAGTCCCACCATTAATTATCAGATAAATTCTCTATTTATCACTCTTGATTTTTCAGTTAGTATGAATAACTCATCTTTATTTTCCAAGTAAAGCCATCGTAAGATTTCATGCATTACTAATTAATAGTCAATTTCACTTGACTAATACTAGATAAGTCTTTTAAAAGTATATGTTCATCCTAGTGTTTAATTAAGATTTATACTCATTTTTAATTAACATAATTATTATGTTAATATCATAAATTAATAATTATCTAATACAATAATTAAATAATTTAAAATTATAATAAATATTTATTTCGACAAATTAAATAGAACATTACTACTATTATAATTTCTCATTAAAAGATGCATTAATGACATAATTCATAGAGTACAATATAAAACATCTCACAACATAATAATCATTATAACCAATTTCAAATCCACGGAGTTAAAAGAAAAAACATAGATTGAAATCAGAATGTGACATCCTCCCCCCTTAAAATTGGTCATCGTCCCGATGACACTTATTCAAATAATAGTTTTAAAATATCAAAAGAGTTTATTAGAATATAAACATAGTATTTATTATCATGGCATTTAAATAATTACAAATTTTATCTTAAAAACTCATACTAGTGCATTCAAATAATATTATTCATACAGTATCGGTCCCACAAGACCTTACTCAATGACATTTTCTATTATGCAATTAAGTTTTGCGAATGTCACTTATGCTTATTGACTTAACATGACCACCCCAAAGTCCAACAACTTGAAAAAAGTCTTATTAAATTTCTAAATACACATGAGATCATCAAAACAACTAACCAAGAAGAGTCCCACAAATCTTTCTAGTCCCTCTGCACATCTCTTCAACCTAGAGAGTGCATTTCTCAAACCAGAAAAAAGTATTAAGGGCACCTGACAAAAATAATGTGTATATGTTAATACTATCGCTACTTCACATAACCTCGATAGGTATAACATATCAATACTATTATATCTCAATCGGATCTCCAGACAAGTATGATGATGAATATGAACTGGTAAAAATGTATACAATCATGGAATAATTATCCACATATAACATCTATCCAGTATACATGCGTATGGTCATACGTCTGAATTTGACAAGTTTTGTCTATCAAATCTCAGAGTTAACAAGTTCGTCTGTCAGATCCAACTCAGTACCAATAATCTGAATTAATATGAGGCTAAGTAAGATACCATCTTATCACTTAGAATTCATGTTCCCAATTCACTCCTCTTCCCTCAGGTCTCTATGACTTGATAATCTCAAATAAAAATGTACACAAGACTAAAAAAAATACAAATCTATAGTAACAGATCATAAAAAATATTACTATATGCTATAAGATTTTCATATGTACTAACATACATATAAGAAAATCATATAATCATCTTGAGATTCTATTAAGTTGCTACTAGCTAAACATAACTAGTATCATAATTTCATAACTTAACCTATTATACCAATAATCTCACAATTAACATAACATACTTAGGTGAAGGATTATATTTCCCTTCAACTTTATAAGTGAGACCATGTCTCTTGCTTGCATGACTAGCATACAACAAGTTTAAAAATTAATCTCTACCCTTACCAAGATGTTTTGTACGTCTAATACCTTACTTTCTCCACACAAAAAGGTACACATACTGTTGGGAGAAATAAACCGGAAGCACACAATTGATTACCAAACCAAGCAACTTAATATGCGGAAATTAACCAGATTCACCAAGTAACTAGAATTCAGAATAACACATGATATGAGAGACAATACACAAATTGTATTAACACTTTATACAGAAAAGAATACAATAAAGAAGATGCCACCTCTTCTCCACCACCTTACAGAGGTTTCCCACACCTCAAGTGAACAGTAATTCTTCTCCCCAAAGCTCTCCCT
This sequence comes from Torreya grandis, assembly GCA_037957365.1. Lineage (NCBI taxonomy): Eukaryota > Viridiplantae > Streptophyta > Pinopsida > Cupressales > Taxaceae > Torreya > Torreya grandis. The sequence goes on from JARHVA010001062.1 coordinate 1,813,736, forward strand.
CTCAGGTCCCAACACCCAACTCAAAATACAGAGTTGGTGTTTACCTCCTGTGCTCCACGCACACCACAAGTGCTCCACACACTCAAACAAGTACTCCACGTACTTCAAGTAGATCTCCCATGAACCTGCAATAACCTGCACTTCAACAGACCATACTTATGGAAGGAACTCCCTTGCCTTCTTCTTAGCTCTATCTGAGTACACACCTGTACTCCAAGTAAATCCTGCCTGATACTGCTCCCTGTTGTGTTGCTGTCTATATGATCATGCACACCTGCAAATCAAACACGGTTCTTCACCCCTGTGAACCTTGACCTTACACACACATACACCTGCAGATCAACGATCTTACTTACCATGTAGATCACTCTACACCCTGAAGAACCATTGTCCTTGCCTCACCAAGTCCTTATGATTCTCCAACCAGTACCAAGCTTGGCACTGATAGGGAACTAGGAGGAACACCCTTACTCACTTCACACACAGAAGGAGCAAACTTTGCTCAACTCAAACTAGAACAACTTTTCCAATACAACCATGAGTCTATTATATAGATCTCATCCAAACAATAATTAGACATCTAATTACAATAATTAGATCCGCAGCTCTCAGTCTAAAAATAGCTCTCTTCATGCAAACACTTGGTTCGTTAACTAACTGCCCGTAATAAGCGCAGTCCGAACCACACAGGCGACCGACGTCGGTCCCTGTCTGCCTGGGGGTCGCCGACGCCGGCCGATCCATGACCGACGTCGGTTGCTTCCTTGTCTAATACTGCCGACGTCGGTTGGCCAAACCAAATGCCAGTCTCCATGACACTTCTACAACTCTCCTGCAACCTCCTCCATGTCTGCATCAGTGAAGCTTTTAGCTCCACAACCTAACAATCTCCCACTTAGAGATAAACAGCTGCACTGTACCTGTACCTGTACCCTATCTAATCTGTTTTCTGGTTTGTATCCCTCTTCAAGCTCACTCCTGAAGACAACCCACCACACATCCTGTGATGTACCTCCTGTCATCCGAGTACCCTGCCACATCCGAACCTACAAACGCATGTAGTGAAGTCCTGACCCTGCATAGCATGAATCCCTGCTGCCGGTCCCTCTCAAGTACCTGAGAACCCACTTCCCCGAATTGGCTCCTAACTCTCTGACAGCTCCCACTGCATGAGAATACTCAGGTCTATACTAGACCTCATGTGATTTCGGACACTGTACCTGTCCAGCCCTTAATGTGCTCCAGCTCTGCATCCTGAACCTCGCCAACACCTGATTCACATCAGCTCCCACTCGAGACAAAATCAACCTGTGATCTCCATGTCTCCCATGTCAAAGAATTTTGCTGCTCCAAACTCCTCCTGACATGCCACTGAACTAATCTTACCCTTAGCTCAGCAAAACCCTGTATGTACAATCCTGCTAGCAAAACATACCATCCACATACAACAACAGAATGATGTCATGACTCATCATCCTCTTGGTAAGTCAAACCACAGTAGTTACTCTGACATTGACTGAAGCCATGCTTCGTCTTCCACCTGTCAAAACTTGTACCACTGTCCTGCAGTTCCTCAAGACCATATACCTGATCTTCCGTCTCACGTATCCGTTCTCTCTATTCTTCTACTAAGGTATCCATTCGTCTCTGTGCTTTCATACCTGCTGGCAACCCTACCCAAAACACCTGTTTGGTTCTCCTCCAAAGAATCACATCCTCATCCATGCTAAGCTCACACCTGTTTCCTGGATCCTTCCTGCTCTACAATCAGCAACATGTATAAAGAAGAGGAACAACAAATTTGAGGGCCTACTTACGCCTTCAGTCCTCCGTATGGGTGTTTGAGACTCCTTGACAGCGTGTTGTCTACCCAAAATCTGTTACAGTGACCGACCTCGGTCATCCCACAGTCTGCATCCGACCGACATCGGTTCCATGCGTCTGTCCCTGACTGCCGACCCTGCGGTGTCCCTGCTGCCGACGTCGGTCCTCTGACCGACATTGGTCTTACATACTACCGACGTCGGTCCCATGACCGACGTCGGTCTTACCCTACCCGACATCGCCAGCTTTGGTCTGCACATGACCGACATCGGCACCTATCTGTTCGATGCCGGTTCCTCCTGACTGACATCGGTACCTGTGTTTGCCTGTGAGTGATGAATTTTTACCCGCGAGCTTCTTTGAATCAAAACCCATGTCCAAACTGCCCTGCTCAGAAGTATCTAGGCACATCCACTGGGTTCTGTCTGCCATCTCCTCCATAAACACCAAGGCTTTCCAGTTCTTAAGCCTGTCAAATATATCTGTCTTCCACTTAAGAACATGCATCTCCTTCCTGCTCATGTGACCAAGCCTACGAAGCCACGCCTCCGCAACAGAAGAAGAATCAGTAATATAAACAAGTAGATAAAGGGTACCTGTTTTCTTACCACCAGCTAATTCAAGTGCATCCGTTGTGAGAGTTCTTGTGCATCTCTCATCACCCAATCTTTCTGAAGAAATTAGCCATATCTCCAAACCTGGGACCTGCATGACCTTCATCAACCCCTGTGTGTTGGCCGCCTGCAATTTCAGCTTCACTTCCCCTTTGCCAATTCTTTGGCAAGGCTTACCAGCTCCTCTACCTGGAACTGCATGGAAAGAGGCAAACGAATCTTTTATCCAAGATTCAACTTTATCCAAGAAACCTCCAAGAACATCCTGTGCAATAACCCCTGCAACATCTGCTTCTTCAGTTTCTTCATGCTGATCTGCTACCAACCAACAATAATCTTTTACCTGCTCTTTCTTTCCATAGGACCGTGAGTGACCATCTGTGCTTTTCAACTCCTCCATTCTTAGCTTACTTTGATCTGCTGTTGCTCTACTCCCACTTGATCAGAAACCCCTGAGAGTGCCCTGTAACCAAACATAAAACCTGCTTCCTCCAACCTTAGCTCTGATACCACGTATTGGGAGATATAAAACCAGAAGCACACAATTGATTACCAAACCAAGCAACTTAATATGCGGAAATTAACCAGATTCACCAAGTAACTAGAATTCAGAATAACACATAATATGAGAGACAATACACAAATTGTATTAACACTTTATACAGAAAAGAATACAATAAAGAAGATGCCACCTCTTCTCCACCACCTTACATAGGTTTCCCATACCTCAAGTGAACAGTAATTCTTCTCCCCAAAGCTCTCCCTCTCAGGTCCCAACACCCAACTCAAAATACAGAGTTGGTGTTTACCTCCTGTGCTCCACGCACACCACAAGTGCTCCACACACTCAAACAAGTACTCCACGTACTTCAAGTAGATCTCCCATGAACCTGCAATAACCTGCACTTCAACATACCATACTTATGGAAGGAACTCCCTTGCCTTCCTCTTAGCTCTATCTGAGTACACACCTGTACTCCAAATAGATCCTGCCTGATACTGCTCCCTATTGTGTTGCTGTCTATATGATCATGCACACCTGCAAATCAAACACGGTTCTGCACACCTGTGAACCTTGACCTTGCACACACATACACCTGCAGATCAACGATCTTACTTACCATGTAGATCACTCTACACCCTGAAGAACCATTGTCCTTGCCTCACCAAGTCCTTATGATTCTCCAACCAGTACCAAGCTTGGCACTGATAGGGAACTAGGAGGAACACCCTTACTCACTTCACACACAGAAGGAGCAAACTTTGCTCAACTCAAACTAGAACAACTTTTTCAATACAACCATGAGTCTATTATATAGATCTCATCCAAACAATAATTAGACATCTAATTACAATAATTAGATCCGTAGCTCTCAGTCTAAAAATAGCTCTCTTCATGCAAACACTTGGTTCGTTAACTAACTGCCCGTAATAAGCGCAGTCCGAACCACACAGGCGACCGACGTCGGTCCCTGTCTGCCTGGGGGTCGCCGACGCCGGCCGATCCATGACCGACGTCGGTTGCTTCCTTGTCTAATACTACCGACGTCGGTTGGCCAAACCAAACGCCAGTCTCCATGACACTTCTGCAACTCTCCTGCAACCTCCTCCATGTCTGCATCAGTGAAGCTTTTAGCTCCACAACCTAACACATACTACTCTTCAAAACATGTTTTTAAAAGAGAATTATATTAGTCTAACAAAGGTAGACAATAACATACTAATTATCATCAACTATAATTAAAATAAATCCATTGTCAGCCGCTCCTCGTAGTCAAGTTTACATTTTAGATAAAGTAGTAACTCTATAAATTTACAACTAGAAATTAGAGAGATAACATCTCAAAAAAAAACTTCTTACATATCCTCATCGGGTTAAAAAAAAACACCACAACTCAATTTTACCCAAACACTACCTACTTACCATATCTGTAAGTATAGTATCAAAATCTATCTCCATAACCGAAAGAGAAATAAAATAATTAATCACAAGATATATCAAGTCACAAAACTCCAATCATTGTGTGACATGGTTCCACACTAAAGTGCTATTAATCCAAAATACTAGTGTAATACTTCAGGTCACTAAGTTCATAAAAAGACATGAAAATGCTAATGGACTCATTAGGTCCTAGAGTTTAAGCCTAAGCTCTGATACCACATGTAACAACCCGCCTAGTTGTACTTAAAAATGCAGTAATATTTTTTTTAAAAACTAAATATTGAACATTCATTCAACCACAGTTACTAGAATACTTTTTCAGTCATAATCCACAACTTTAAGTAATAATAGTTTCAACATTCCAATATTGCAAACAATAGAATAAATGTATGATACAAAAAGTTTACTATCTCATAAGGGACATTAGCATAATTTGAAATCCCATACTAAGTATTGATACTAATTTAACCATTTACTCAGATTGCTATGCAATCAATTCTACCCTAACCTAACCTAACGATTTAAACCTAATGCCCTCACCACAACTTGGGTAACCTACATATCCGCTCCTCTGAATTAGGGTTTGGTGTAGTTCTCCTTTCAAATGTGATGGTCTCCTCCATGAGACGACACCACTGAAGGGGTTGGCACTCTAAGCCAAATAGGGAACAAACTACTCATGACACAAATGATCTTCTAAAGCTTTGGTCTACAATCCCATAGCTAAATGTCACACTCAAATATAACACCTTACTATCCAAAGTTATGTGCTTACCCAAACACTCACATAAAAACCTAGATAATAGCAATGATGAAGGAATCTGCATTCCTAGTTTCATAGAGAATCACATGCTAGGCACAAAAGTAAGTTAAGTATATAAAACAAAAATGTCATACAGTACATAATAGTCAAACCTATGATTTGTTTATAGTCTCAATATTGTATGCACGCATACATGTTAGCTTGCTAACTTCTATGAATATATTGCTCAAGTAATAACCAATAAAATCATTAGAACAATCAATTTAGGTTAGAGTCCAAACATACAACTAAAGTATATACCTCCCGAGTATATACATCTAAGCTGAAGTATCTTATGATATCCCATATTATCATAATTTATGATCACTCTACCTAAACACTAACAACCATAACTTATATATTAATTTAGGTATGGGTCAAGATATAACGAATATAGTATGTACCAACTGGGTACTTTTCATATTGTAAAACTTTATGACATCCCATACTGTCATAGGTCTTTGTGCTTGAGCATCCGACTCAACACTAACAACAATCTTACACCCAACCATAATAATAAAGCAACTCAAGATTATACTATCTGAGTGTACCTACAATAATAATCCAAAGAGAACATAATCTCTAATCACACCTCACGATGCACTATGTTATTCTAGAAGTGTCTAGCTATATGCACAGTTAACTTTCTCATGAAATATATCACATATTAGTTTTCATGCCTACAACATGCGACAAACTTGATCTTGTCGACAAGTTTTCATAATATTACTGTGCTACAAAAGGGCTATTTACTTTTACTAGTTTTCTAAGCAAAACTATAGTAAATATCACACTAAAGAATACCTATTAAAGTTAGCTTCTTATCCCTACACTCACTCCTCGAGCTGCCATACATATATATGATGTCACCTACATACACAAAATCATGGCTAGATGTAGTTCTACCAAAAACTACTAAAGGTATAAATGTTTATTCAATATCATTCTCAAATGAGCACAAAAAGGAGGTAGGTATAAATATGTTCCTTCATTAGAAAGAGAAAACTCAATAGTCTTTACAACCATATCACTCACATCAAAATTTGTATAATCTAAGACTAGTGATGTCCACCATCACTCTTGTGTCTACACATACAGCCAAACTGTGGGCTTTAACCACATACAAAAAGGGTATTAAATAGTTTGTCACTTAGACCAATATATATCAAGAACACCACTAAATAATTCCAAACCATAATACCATCTTTACAACCTTATAATATCTACATATAGATGGGTTATCTATCCATAGAGTAAATATGCTTTTGCTCTTGCAACTATATGACTCGATAGTCCTTAAGCTATAATACCTCATCTTTATCCCAATATGACATTACCAAGGTTTATAAAGAATATACATAAAATGATAATGAGACTTGAGCATATAGGAGTATCAATAAGCAGTGAAATCATTTGAAAGCAAGCCATTTCAAAATAATGCATCATATATATCTTATGAAATCAGATATATATACCTCATTGTTTACTATACAAAAGGATAAACCACACTTTTTCTCAAAGTAATACTGCGAAAAATGCTCTATTTACCAAAGTGCATCTCTAAGTTCAACTATCCTCTCATTAAGGGCATTAAGTTTCTCTAAGAGCATTATAATTTCATGTGACTCTGGCCCAATCTATTTCCTCATAATTTCAAGAGTCATTCAACTTTAATGGTCTATTAAAGGCTGAAGCTAAATACATCTTACTAGATTTGATAAGACAACCTCGTATCAAGAAGTTGTGTTGTCATAAGGTAATATCTTTGGTAGTGTTTATTTACTTTGACATGCTTGGTTTCATGGACATTACTAAAATCATTCAATCTTTGTTTTGATAATTGCACTACAGAAAAAGTTTGCCTAATATGAAAATTGATGTATCCATGATGTTATTCTTTGATTTCATAATCTTGACATTCTATGGTAATTATATTTACTCAAATTCATAATAATGTTTTACATACATCAAACTATATATACATAATCGATTTATATCCTTCATACTAGGTTTAGCTAGTTAGATAATGATATGCCAATAACTCCATATGATAATATGGTACATTCATTATTTTAACTCAATATCCAATTATCAATACTATCTATTACTCCAAACTTAGTGATTATCTATAAGAGTAATCCATGTGTCTAGTCAATACTTCCTTTTTCCTTCGTTATTCATTCATTAATATAACTCATTTTAAGATGATCCAGGTTTGATCTAGATACAAAAATCTCGCATATTCCCCTATATCAAATATTGTCAATACCTTTTAATTGATTTTATTAAGGGTAATGCATTCTTAACAAATTGTTATATCAATATAAAATATTTGACATACAATATTCCTTAGAAACCCATTATTACAATTAAATTATATATTTTAGAGATTGTTTAAATATTGTTAAACTATTTTATGAACAATCAAATAAATCTTTGTATATATACACTCAAGTAAAAGTTTAATATTTCACAAGTAAAAGTTTAATATTTCACTAGTAATACACACACACACACAAATAGAGGTTTAACATTTCAATAGCTTCCCTATTAGCTACACCTTCTTAAAAATTTAAATTCCTCACCTTTATAATATATCATATTACAATGTGCATGTACCCATTGAAAGACTTTATTTGTTTTGAAGATTTTTAAACTAAGTTATCTCCTAAACTGAAAGGTCCAAATCAATATACAAGTGGACAAGTGATATAAGAAATGAACAACAACTTGGCATGGATGAAATAAAGCTTTATCAAGACTAAGTGGGTTGCCTACCACAACTTTTGAACATAAAAAAAAAATCAAAACTACTCAACCATGTTTGACCAAAAAGCATGATCAAAAAGAGGAGGTAGATTTGAAGGCGAGGATAATCGTTGAAGGCATAGTTCACTACACCGTACAACCCCTACAAACCTTCATATTTTTCACCCTATTTGACAATCATACGTCTTCCATATAGGCATCAGAGCTTCATTTGGTGGAAGGGAATCCCTGGACCAACACCCCCGAATCTTAGCGAAACAAATCTGACATACCCTAAACAGTTTTAAAGTGCCCAAGAATGGCTTCTTGGCCAATTAAAATATGCAAACTATAAGTTTAAGAACTCAAGAAACGTGACCGTAGTACATATACATTATATATATGTCCTATCTAAACATGGAGATAAATGCATATTTGCAGTCTATTGAAAATGTAGAGGGGCTTTCTAGGTCCATTGAAATCCTTGATTGGAATGGAATGCAGTTCCACTTGAGTTGAAACAGTTGAGATAAAAGAATGGTGGCGGTCTTGGTCTTAGGATGAGTTAAAGGAAAGAAAAGAACAAAACTTGATATGGAAAAAAATTAATGTTATTGGACGAAAGGGCTGCTTTGAGAAGTTCAAACCCTAGATGTGGTGTAACAAGCATTGCATGATGGAAATGGAGATGGTAAAACCAACGTCCAAGGATATATTGACCCAAAATCCTAGAAATAAAACATATTACAGTTTTGGGAAAGCATAGAAGCTAGAATAATTTCATTGAAATCCTTGATTAGAGTGAAATACAATTTCATTTGAATTGAAACAGTTGAGATAAAAGAAAGGAACAAATTCTTGGTAAAGGAATTAAATGATATCTATTCATGTGATTTGCTAAATTTGGTCTCAACTATGATAAAGAATAGTCATGGTATAATTATTTTTAGGTAAGCTAATCAAACTGCACTTTCGACAATGTCTTAATAAGGGAAAGATTTGGGTGGTTCTTGATCACGTGAGAAGAGGGGAAGTGTTTATTTTGCTTAAAATACCTGTCTTTCCTCACCACAATTTATAAACATATTTCCAACCAGTTTCTACATATATTACTCACACTTAAAGCAAATGTACTATGTAAATGTATTAAGTATATAATCTAATTTCTTTCAATATAAAATACTCCTTTAAAATAATTACAATTCTCACCTGGTACACTTTCCCATGCGTTGCAGGTAAAATTTCTCTTCTTGCTTCCAACCCTTATTTTCTCTTCCCACTTTTGCTTCCCTTTTCGTATATCTTTCGTGTGTAAATCCCTTCTCCTTTCCTTTCCTTAATACTAGTTTCTCCTTATTTACATGCCACTTGAACCGAGGTTGTAGGCTTTGTTCCTAAAAATTAACTAGGAGTCCCACCAGTAATTATTGTATAAATTCTCCATTTATCACTCTTGATTTTTCAGTTAGTATTAATAAGTCAACTTTATTTTCCAAGTAAAGCCATTGTAAGATTTCATGCATTACTAATTAATAGTCAATTCCACTTGACTAACACTAGATAAGTATCTTAAAAGTATATGTTCATCCTAGTGTTTAATTAGGATTGATATTTATTTTTAATTAACATAATTATTATGTTTAATATCATAAATTAATAATTGTCTAATACAATAATTAAACAATTTAAAATAATAATACATCTTTATTTCGTCAAATTAAATATAGTATTACTGCTATTAAAATTTCTCATTAAAAAATGCACTAATGACATAATTTATAGAGTACAATATAAAGCATCTCACAACATAATAATCATTATAACCAATTTCAAATCCACGGAGTTAAAAGTAAAAATATAGGGTGAAATCGGGATGTGACAATAGAAGTAGTACAAGCACAAGGGTGATAAACTAATCTATACCAAGCCAATTAATTGCAAACTTAGATAAATACATATTATAAATTATAATATTGAGATATGTTGGGTGATAAATATAAATAATACTTAGTTGGGTTTACTGAGTGCAGATAGAATTGGACTGGAAATAGGTGTAAATTATGTAAGATCGATATTATGGAGCAATTGTCAAATTATGGAAATTGTACTTTTTTAGTCGTAGACGCTACCATCAAATTTAGAAACTACCATTGATGTTAGTGTCTGACTATGACATAAGTATCCAATATGGAATAATGACTAGATCTAGATGCAACCAACTTTGTTGTTTTAGATTTTTCACCTTTATAATGATGTATTCAAATATGAATTATAGGTTGTCACTCTTTGATGATTGGTCAAACCCTAGCTCTTCACCCTTTTCCATCTTTGGAATGATTTGTAAAATTTTTTTAGCGAGCTCACAGTGTTGAGCTAGCCCCAAATGCCCCTCTATCAATGGGTGATGTCTACATAGTCAATACTCTAAGGAGGGCCCCTCATACTTATGTAGTTCTCCTCTATGTGTGGTAAAGTGTGAGCACAAGGGGTGCATACATGTATATAAAAATGCATGCAATAATCTAACTTATAATTTAAAAAATAGCATTCATGGGATGCACTTTGAATGATTCAAACTTGTAATATGGATACTCCTATGTTTGATATGAAAATAGGGATTAATAGGTTAGAATATCTTGGTTGTGCAGTTGATTGATATAACTTTAGTAGGTTTTTTCTTGGTCTTTTCTAGATGGTCAATGAGAAGGTTTATTCTTGTATTTATACCACCTTGTGAAAAAATTCTCATGTTATGGTTCAATAAGACAAATAGGCTGACCCATAGGTTTCTAATCATTCACAATTTGGATGATTTTTAGCAGTTGGACACTAGATAAGGATCAGGGCATTACCGTCAGTGGTAGTGTCCCTTTGTCACTGGTAGTGTCCAAAAGGCTAAAAAATAGGGATTTATCTAAAACTAACAATGAATGATGTTTATTAAGTTTTAATATTTATGTGCAGTACAAGAGATTTGGGTCATCATAATGATATGGATTAGACTAAGAGATAAGCATTTAGGCACAATGAGATGGCGAATATGAGCCTTTTGGTAGCAGGGAGGTCTAGAACTGAAAGGTAGAGTCCTAGTTGACATTTGCCAAACGTAGAAGACTAAGATGCTATAAATATTTAGTTTTAGTATCTACAAATATGTGTGTGTGCGTGTGCGTGAGTTGATTTTAATTCAAATTTGGATAGATTCACACGTAGGTTGAACATGGAAAGTAGTGAGAGCCAAAATTAAAGGCATGGGAAATCAACATATGGTGGAAATAACCCAAAAAATATAGGTGACCATAATTGGTCACCACTGATCATTTTCAGACCATACTTGTCTACCGAAGATTATGGGCATGACAAGAAAAGACTCAGAAATGTAGATCAAGTTGGACTGAGGATGACTAAATTGATCCTATTGTAGACAATTGAGATATATGAGGTGCTTATGATAAATGCAGAAGATACAAAGCTATGAAGGGTCCAATGTGAAGGGAAAGTGTATGAAAAATTTAAATGTACAAAAATAAGCTAATTGTCACAAGGGATGACAAAAAAAATGATGAAACATGACTTTACCAAAATTAAGTGTCTACAAATACCATAAAATGGTCAATCATCCCTCGCAAATATTTTTTCATAAGAAAATCATACTATTTCATATATAATGTTTAACTATTACATGATTCAATATATTAAAAAACATATGGTAAGAAAATAAAAATCATAATTTCACTCATATTTATAAATCTATATCTCTACCCCCAAAACATAATACTAAAGTGGTTTAAAAATCAGCTAGAAATTGCTACCTTTGTGCAAACAATTAAATAAATGCACTCCTCACCAAGATAATTTCCCCTAGCCAACATGTACAAAAACAATCCTCTCCACAAGTTTAAACATGATACTATTATAAGGCAAAAAACCAATACAGTGGTTTTTTCCATATAGAATTAGGTTCAAGGATGTACCAAGACATAGATCCAAATCTAAAGTGTAAGCAAGGTTTACAGCGACTTCACCCACAAACATTATACATTTTAAACCTCCTCAGACATTCCACCAACTTTCATTTAAGAGAAGGCGACAACCTCTAAGAGGAAAACAACTTGTAACAAAGGTTGTAAGGTGTCCGTACTAATAAGCAAAAAACAAGAGTTGTCATTTGAAACTTATTATTCTCACTTGTCCTAACACAAAGAAGCTTATCTATTCTCACTTGTCCTTTAGTTAGTCTACATGATTCTAAGTAATTTTTTTTTTATTAATTAACCAATGGGTTGTATGGGTCCTCTTCCATCTATGACACAATTATGAGGTTCCATTTCTTGAACCACCAATCATTTAATACACCACCAAGTCAATAAGGCATTATATCATCAAGTGAATTTTAGGTATCTCCCATTGTAGGTCCCTTAATCACTAGTAAGATTTAATTTTGAATTGTTCATATATGAAAGTATCCTCTTAATGATTACATTACAATTAAAAAAAATAAATCTTAAAAAAATTATTAATAATTATTAATTTCACTGATTTTTTTGGTTTAATCATTCAATATTTGAATTAAACATAAAACATTCAATTTGATACTATCCCACATTGTTAATTCCAAAATGATCATCAAACTAATAAAAGCCATTTTAACACACTGTTAGTGTAACATATATAATGTTTAGTGTTGTCTAAGAGCGTAGTTTTAGATTACGGTAAAAGCAGGTTTTGAAGGGACCCCAAAACCGTAAAACAGAATCAAAAAAGGAAAAACATTAACAACCACCAGGAAAAGTAATCCTGAAACCTACTAAAGAGTAGCATCAAAATCAAGTTTTACAGGGACTTGAAACCACAATCATAGTCCAATAAAAATACCTAGGTTTTACAAGGACCTAGAACCTCAAATAAAGTTTAAGACCAAGAACCAAAAACAAGAACCAGTTACAACAACCTGCAAAAAGGACTTGAATAGGAACAAAACCAACAAAGAGGACCCTAAGCTTTTATTGCAGTTCCATGATCATCTTGACAGCCTCCTTCCCAATCATAGTAGTATCCTGGATAGAGTTAGCAACTGAAGTAGCAGCAGCTTGCAAGTCTTTCTTCCTCGAACTTTGCCTTGTCCTCTTACTTGGACCCTCCAAGGATATTATTTCTTCATTTGCTCTTTTACCAAGGCTAGCTGCAGCAACACAGATGCTTGATGTTACTTGCTCAATCTTTGTTCCACTTTCCTTGATGAGCATTCTAAGATTATGCTCATAATATTTAAGTTTTTTTGGGATATCTCCCATTTGCACATCCAAATGGTTGATTATGGCCCGATTAACATCCTAATTGTGTTGCATTGTTTCCACTTTCTTCTTTAGCCCCATTATTTCATTTTAAATCCAAGAATTAACTTGAAGAATCGAGTCGGCATTGAACTTGGTAGAATGCAGGAAGGAAAACTTGGTTTCCCTCTGCAGAGAGTCACAAATGTCTTCTGCAATCTCATGTGGAGGGGAATCAACCTTTTCAAAATTTTCCTCCCTATCCATCAGTTCCTCCTCTCTAGTCTCAACAGGGTATTCATGCTGAATAGGGTCCTCCTTTTCTTGTCCCCCAGTCTCCGTAGCAGGAATAAAAGCCAAAACCATGTGATCTTCCTCTCTCATAGAAGCTGGATCATCAATTAAGTTATCTATGTCTTTAACACCTCCCCCGAACACAGTCTGATTACCCTCATTTTTAGAATTGCCTCCAACATCTGTCCCTTCCTCTTCCTCCGAGACATCCTTCTCAGAGCTTTTAGTACTCTCTGACTCAGAATCCTCTTCTACAATTTGTTTTTGAGAACTAGAGGGTTTTGCCTTTTCTATCCCTTTAACATTCTTATCCTTCTTACACTTTTTGGATTGAGAACCCTTATGTTTGTCAGAAGAAGCAGTCGAAGCTATGGATTTATTTTTACAAAAACCCTCTATGAGAAGTATCAGACCTTCATGTAAAATGGGGCGAGACTCCTTCCTATGGGCATACATGCTTTGAAACAACGAAAATTGTAGATAGAAAGGGAAAGAAATTCTATCCTTGTACTTGAAGTGGTTGAGAAAAAAAAATGAAATTTGTGAACTCTTTTATTCCTACCATCAAGGATAAAGTACTCACGGATATAACATATCACATCTCACTAAATTCCTTTAATCTATTCCATGTCAAAGAAGTCTCCATTCTTTTCCAGTTGCTTCTCATCTGCATCCATCTTCAAAATTTTTTTGTAGGCTGCATTGAAAATACTGGTCTATTTTGAGAACTTAATACCACCCATGGGAAGCCCCGTGACCTCGGTAATGAAGTCCTCAGTAAGCTTCACAGTGACTCCGTGGAGAGTAACTCTGTCATCAACCCAATTTTTAAAGAAGGCGGTAGTGACATGAGGTTTAAAGCCATGCAAACACTCTAGATAACTGACCACCTTCCCTTTCTATATAATCTTCCATACATCCTATCGGGCCTTCCATTCATCACATTTTTTGGGCTCTTGTTTTCGTGGTTCACCCCCCATATTGCAGAGCAAACAAAAAAATAGAAGCACCCAAACACATAAGGAAAGGTTGAAATGGAACTAGTTATTTGTTACTTGAAATGAAGGTCGCCTTTTTGATGATACGTGCAATCACCACATTACATTCACATGAATGTACCTCCTCAGGGAAGGTAATCTAACAACCGTAAGGCCACTCCACCAAATCATTAAATTGCTAATCAAAGCAAATCTTTCCCACTTTGGAATGAATGGCATCATAATTGATAATCACTTTAAGATCAACGTGCTTATTTAATTCATCAAGCCACCTCACCTTATGCCCTATTTGAACAACATGATTGGCTATCCAGTTAGCGACCCCGTTGGCCTCTCGATATGTGTGGGATATGGCCACTTTTTCAAATTTTTGAATTAATGCTTTGATTTCCATAATCGTAGCCTCAATAAACCATGAGATTGAATTTTTATTATTTAGGGTGTTAATAATATTCAAAGAATCACCTTCCAACCATAATTTGGAATACCCCAAATCAACAACTAATTTAATAGTGTAGAGGGCTGCAGTAGCTTCAGCAATATGGCTATTTGAATTACCAATTGGGACAACGATAGTATCAATTACATTTCCCACATGATCTCTCAAGACCCCTCCACATTTTGCTCTTCCCAGATTTTCCTTAGCTGCTCCATCAAAGTTCCCTTTGATCCATCCATTAGGAGGAACATACCATTCTATGATCGATCTTGGATTATCAGTTTTCAAATTAGACCCTTCAGATCGTAAAGGGTTATCAAATTGAAAAGTTTGATCAGAATCCCTCTGGGATTTAAAGTTCTCCTTGATGGCTCTAATGATCTTCTGACCAAGCACCCATCCTGGAAGTTCTTCACTCCTAAATATTCTATTGTTTCTTTCTTTCCAGATACCCCACCAGAGATGAGGAAGAGTTAGTTTCCAAAGAAAATGAGCATCAGGATCCTTAGAGGGGCAGCACCAACTTTTAAAAGAGAGTTCCACATTGTTTTGATGGACCTATGTTATACCCCAAAAATTAAGAATCTCAGTCCAAACTTGCTGGGTGTAAGAGCAATTCAAAAACATATGGTCTCTATCTTCAAGTCCATATTTGCATAATGTACACCTATTAACCACATTTATATATCTTTTTTGCAAATTGTCAAGGGTCAAAATTTTATTTTGAAGCATAATCTAAAACAAGATATTAATTTTAGGGGTGAGACCCTTAATCCAGGCATAAGACCAAAAAGGTTGATTACCCTTTTCCTTTGAAGCGAAGATAGTAGAGACTTTAAATTGGCCACTAGGGTCAACATGCCAAATAATCTCATCCTCAAGATAAGGATAAAAAGAGACAACATTGAGAGATAATTGGATGTTACTGAAGCCTTGATCAACATCAGTTAAGTTCACCCAGGAATCATTCTGCCAATAATGACTAACTAATATGCCATATCTCTACTTGCATCGGTCAACTAAATCCTTGTCATGAAAATCTCCAATCAAGGGATGATCATTTAACCAGACATCTTCCCAAAATTTCACCTTAAGCCCATTACCAATTTTCCAGGAACATCCTTTTCCTAGAGTTTTCTTGGTCCCCTGAACAACCCCCCATATGGAAGAAGGATGAATAACATCAGGAGAAGAGAAGAAATCAGGAAGGGATTTAGCATTGAAGAGGTACTTATGTTTCCATATGGTACTCCACTCTTTGTTGTCATGGTAAACTCTCCAACCTAATTTGGCTAAAAGAGCTTTGTTCATACTTCTAATTTTCTTGATTCCCAATCCCCCTTCACTAAGAGATTTACAAACATGATCCCAAGAAATTAAAGGCATTCTCTTTTTTTCCTCAGTGCCAGTCCATAGAAAATTTCTTTGAATTTTTTCAATAGACTCAGCAAATTTAATAGGAATTCTAAAGAGACTTAAAGCATAAGTAGGTATGCTTTGAAGACAAGCTTTGAGAAGAGTTAACTTACCTGCCTGGCTTAAAAGATTTCCTTTCCATCCCATAAGTTTCTTGCTGAATTTGTTAATAAGATCTTCCCAGAAAGCATCAGGGACCTTCAGGCCAAGAGGAAGACCCAAGTAAGAAGAGGGGAGAGATCCTATAGAACATCCAAGGATTTTAGATATTTTATTTTGTCTCTGGATAGGGGTGTTGATAAAGAACACAACACTTTTATTCCAGTTAACCAATTGACTAGAGGCAACAGAATATAAGTTAATAGCTTGATTCAAATTTATGGCTTCCTTGACTTCAACCTTACCCATGAAGATGGTATCATCAACAAATTGTCCATGAGAACAAATTAGAGGATGGGAAGAAGGTTGTAATCCCTTAATGAAACCTCTATGGACCAAATCTCCAATATATCTCCCCAAGCAATCAGCCATAATAACAAAAAGGATGGGGGATAAAGGATCACCTTGTCTCAATCCCTGAGAGGGATAAAAGAAATGAGATGAGCTTCCATTAACTAGAACAACAATAGAGGAGGTAGAAATCAATTGATGAATAAGACCAACAACCTTTTGGTCAAAGCCAAAAGCTAATAGAATGTTTGAGAGGAGTGACCAATCAACTCTGTCATAGGCCTTAGCAATGTCAACTTTCATAATGAACCCTTGATTGTTAGAACAAGACAAAGAGTGAATATTCTCATGAGCAGAGATGATAGAGTTAAGGATTTGTCTACCTGGGATGAAGCCATTTTGTTGATCAACAATAATCAAAGGAATCAGTTGGATAAGTCTGGAAGTAAGAACTTTGAAAATAATTTTATAGAAAGAATTACAAAGGCTGATCGGTCTAAACTGATCAGGAGAATCAACACCAATTTTCTTAGGAATCAGGCACAGAAAGGTGGAGTTGACTTCCTTAAGCATCTGTTTAGCTCCATAGAATTCCTTCACAGCATCACATACATCTTTACCAACAAATTTCCAAAGTTTTTGGAAGAAAAACATGGGGAAGCCATTAGGACCAGGAGCTTTATCTCCTCCCAGAGAACAAACAACTTTGAAAATTTCATCATCCTTAGGAATTGACCTTAACATTTTATTCTATTCCTTCGAAACCAGAGGAGGAATCACTCTAAGGATTTCAGCCTGACTATCCAAATTGATGTCAGGATCAGCCTTCATTAGAGAAGAGAAAAAAGTCACCATTTCATCCATGATAGCCTTATCCTCTATAATCTTCAAGTCTCCTTTTTTTAGGTGTGATATGTGAATTTTGGCTCTATGCTTAAGAGTGGATAGATGGAAAAATTTTGTGTTTTTATCTCCTTCACTCAACCATAACAACCTTGATCTTTATCTCCAGTAGATTTCTTCTTTAGTGATGATGTCATGATATTGAGCCAACTTTTCATTTTCTTCAATGAGGAGGTCAGGAGTATATCCTTCCTTCTGAAATTTTTCCTGTGTTTTTAGAATATCCTCCTTAATAGCATTTTTGTTCTCAAAGATATTGCCAAAGCTGTTCTTATTCCATATTTTAACTTCCATTTTAACATTTTTATGCTTAGAAGCAACTCTAAAGAGGGTCGTGCCTTCAATATCAATACTCCACCATTCTTCCAATTTACTTTCAAATTGTGGGTGTTGCATCCACATATTCTCAAATCTAAAAGGAAAATTCTTCTTAAGATTAATCTTTGCAGCAGTGAAAATGAGGGGAAAATGATCTGATCCAATTTTCTGGTAGGCTTCCAACTTGCAAATGAATTCTTTAGTCCAATCAGGAGAAATAAGAGCATGATCAAGCCTAGCCTGAATACATTCATTACCAACTCTCTTGTTACTCCAAGTAAACTGAATTCCATGGAGTCCATATCCATTAAACCCTCTTTATTTATAAACTCCAGTAAATCCAATCTCCCTTCCAACTGGGTAGCATTACCTCCCATTTTCTCATGATCATAGAGAGGCACATTGAAGTCTCCTATTATAATCCATCGTCCAGAATAGTCCTTACTTTTAAAATTGGAAACAGACTCCCAGACCTTTTTCCTTAGGTGCTTAATGTTGGGAGCGTAAATATTCACAATATACCAACCCTCCTTTTTGTCAACACTAGTAATTTTGGCTATCATAAGATATTTACTAGCAATCATAATAGTTTCAAAATAATAATTCTTCTTCCATAACATCAGAGTTCCCCCTGATGCACCTTTTGAACTACTGGCATTTATAGAATAGTTTTTAAAATCTTTAATCTATTTCACTTTCTCTTTATTCATCTTAGTTTCTTGTAGTAAGAGAAAATCAGGCTTTTGTTCTCTAACAATATCCAGTTTATGAATACTATTCAGCCCCCTAATATTCCAATTAATGATTTTCATATCTATTTTTAAGGGGTAAAATCCAGAATAGTTGCCTGCCTACCATCAACAATATTCTGCATACTTTCTAACTCTCTGGTTTTCTTAGTGGATATTCTTCCCGGTTTGTCTGGGGAACCAACATCCGATTTCACCTTAGAATGTTGTTTAGTTCTTTTTCCAGATTTATTCAGAGTAGAAGCAAGAGGTTTCACCTTAGTTTGCTGATCTATTTTACTGCTTCTAGTTTCTACCCCCTTAGTATTGATCTTTTTTCAGCCATTTTTCTTTGGTTTAGTTTATGCTTTGAGTTTTCTCCATTATCTTTCACAACTTCTAGGGGAGGAAGCTCATCCAAAGGAAAGTCATTATCAGCCTGAGATAACACTTGGATCTCCCTGGACTGAGAAAAAAGATCTCCCCCCTCTGATTTATTTTTGGCTTCAGCCAAGAATTCACCTTCCTTTAGCACAATTTTGTCGTCTACATCTCTCCATCGATCTTCTATTCTTTAATAGATAACGATTTGTTTTGATAGATCTGTCAGATCCTCTATTCTTTGTTCAGGTATTATGGTCTCTGATTGCAAACCATGTCCTTCTTTCTTAGAGTTTACTTTCTCAAAAGAAAGCTCTTTATCCGCCTCAGCATGTAGAGCATTAGAATCTTCAAAAGAAGGCTCTTTATCCGCCTCAGCATGTGGATCTTTAGAATCTTCATTATTCTTTTGTTCTTGGCGATGATCTTCTTTGGGTTTCCATAGTTTCTTTTGCTGGACCTTGATCTTTTTCCCATCCAAAACACTACTAGGATGATTTTTACTTTTGGAGGGACAATTTTTAACCAGATGCCCTTGTTTCTTACAAGCATAGCAAGAGTTGGGCAAATCTTCAAAAAAAAATTCTTGAGTTTTTTTACCAAGCTTGGATATTAGTTCCACCTTTTCTGGGAGATGATTCAGGTCTGCCACTTTAAGATAAAGTCTAGCACTTTGAATTTTGGTTCTAGAAGCCATAGCATTATCCAATGCCACAAATTCACCAAAAGAACTGGCAATACCTTTAAAAATGTCCTCATGCCAAAATTCTAAAGGGAGACTAGGAAGTCTAGCCCAAATGGGAGTGGTTAAGAAAAAAAATCTGAGAGATCCATGTTAGGCTCCCATTTTAATAGTGAGAGAGCATTTACCAAAAGACCACGGTCTTCCACTAAGAACCATATTCATGTCTTCCTTACAGTTGAAGATAAACGAGAAGAAACCATTCGACATTGGTGCAATATCTACCTCTCCTCGAATAACCCAATTCCTTTTAACCATTTTTCTAAGAGATTGTAGATCTGGTCTTGCTCCTAAAAATTTGCCCACTAGGGTGAAATCTATGGAAGACACAGAAAAATCGACTAAAGGATCTAGAATAAAAACTTGAAACTCACCTTTCTCCTAGCAAGACTTAGCAGTCACTGGTGGGAAAAGAGATTTTCCAGTAGGTTTCTTGCCAAACAAAGATGACCAAGTCCTTCATTCTGAGAACCCTACCTTCATCCCTTCTGAGGACTTTTCCTTGTTAGAATCAACATTATCTTTCTCCTTTTCGAGATCCTGCCCCACCACATGATCCAATGGAGGGACACAGACCCCACAAAGAGGATCAAATATGCACAAAGACTTTCCATTATCCACATCGGCCAAAGATTTTGACCCAACATTCTTTTCAACACCCCCTATAGTTCCTCCAGGGTCTGTACCTCCTGCAAGATTCTCTCCGACCAGTTTCCCGCCTACTTGTGAACCAGCTAATTCAAATTCTGAAAGAGCGCCCATTTCCGTTAACTAGATAATTTAATCTCTTTGTAGTTGAAACCAAATTCTAAGAGTGTAGTTAACATTAATATATATATATATATATATATATATATATATATATTACATTAAATAAATATATAATATATAGTATATGTATGTGTGTGTGTATGAAATATGCGATATATTAATATAAAATAACTATAATATATGTTCATTCAAAAATTGGATGGTATGAGAACAAACTTCGAAATGAAAAGTATACAACTACTAGTTGACAAAATAATTCAAGAATCAAAACTACAATTAAAATAACACTTTAGTAACCTCAACCAAACAGAATAAAAAAACAACCAACTAACATTATGTTATAGGAGCCACCAATCTCGTAGAAAGAGGCGGTGATGATGGGTTATTAGAATTATCTCCCCAACCTCTCCCATGAGGGGGAGAGAGATCAAGGATGTTCTACCCATCATCTCTCTATCATTCATCTTCACCTTCCTCAATTTGCCCATGGGGAAGGAGAAATTACAAAAGCCAATCTACGAAACCACCTAGTAACTGAAAGCCAATATGACCAGAATCATCCTAAGATGGTCGCCCTTCAAAGTCCCCAGAAGGAGATAATGTAATATTTTATTGTTTCAAATATATATATATATATATATATATATTTTTTCACATTTTGTAATTTTATTTAATCATAAAAAGTGTTAATAAATTGTGTCATTATATTAAAAATGTGAAGCTTTAAAGCTATAATAATTTTTAAAAATAAATATTTTTAATTGAATTGAAAATGTTTTTTTTCAATTTATTATAATTAAAAATATAAAAGTTTTTAATTTTATAGTAAGAGAGTAACTTCACATTTTTTATGGCTAAAGTTGGAGGTTTTTTTTTAAAAAAATTAATGAAATAAAATTTAAAAATTGTGTAGCAAAAAATTATTAGAACAAAATTTTAATGAAATATTATTTTAATAGCAAATAGATATTTTTGATAGTGTGAAATCTAAATTCAAAATTTTAATGATAATACGATCTATTTTAATTGACATCCTTCATAATGCAGTCAACTTTAAAGTGTCACATTATGTATCTAATTATAATAAATAGATATTCTTGAAAGTGTGAAATCTAAATTTAAATTCTTTTATGATAATACAATCCATCTTAATTGACAACTTAAATTCAAATTCTTTTATGATAATACAATCCATCTTAATTGAACTGTCTGTAATGCAACCATTTTTAAAATGTCACGCTATGTGTCTAATAACTTTCACTCAAAAAAGTGAGTGTGTTCACTTTTATTTCTATGTTAAACTTCATATTTATTTGATTATTATTTAGAAATTATTTTTTGGAGAAGTTAATTGAAAAATTATATTATTTTAATTATACAAAGAATATAGAAACTATTTGTTCTAAAAATATCTTTTCAATAATATATTGATATAATTAAATTAACAATAAAATAAAATTATTAACTATTACCGTAGATTAAAAATATAAAATAAAAACCTTTAACTTTAAATTTTTAAATAAATATACTTAATATATTTATACTAATTATATAAATATTAAAAAATATAATACTTTAGAAATCTATCATATAAATATTGATGAAATATAACACCATATCTATTAATTAAAAAATAGAATATACATTTCAAAATTTAATTTGTTAATAGGTTATATATATATATATATATATATAAATGTACCATTAATATATATAAGTCTTTGGCCAAATGTGAATTCCTTCACGTGGAGGTTTTGTTCGTTATTTAAATCAACCATTAATAATGATAAGGATGACTAACATTTAATTTTGGTATTAATTAGTTTTTAGTAAACGGTTCCTTTTCAAAGGTTTTATGAGTAAATGGTTCCTTTTCAAAGGTTATTAGTAAATGGTCAAATAAATATATAAAAGAAATTATTATACTAAATAGTGCCTATCATGAACTTGAAGATGTATAATATAACATATAATTTAATTTTAATTTTATTTATTATATAAATTTATTTTTTTATAGAATAAATAATTTTCTTTTATCTATATAACTCTCACCAATTATAAATAATATTTTATTTTTGAATTTTAATTATAATTGATATTTTATTTTTGAATTCCAATTATAAATGATATTTTATTTTTGAATTCCAATTATAAATGATATTTTATTTTTGAACTCCATCCAAAACATATTGTAGAATAATTAAGGAAGATAATTATACCAAATTGTATAAGATGAAAGATAAAATATTATAAGATAATCATTTATCTTCCTTAATTATTAAAAAATTGTATAAGATATCATTTACAATTATAGAATTTATAAGATGAAAGATTTTTTTTAATAACTATTAAAAAATAAAATAAAACAATTATAAGTATATTTATTTAGTTTATATTAAATATATATTTAGTATTTGATGTTTCCCTTTCTAAAGAGGTATGGTCCTAACTTTTGAAGTTTGATGTTGAGTGGATAGTAATCATAATTTTTTTCCCTAGGATCAGTCATCAAATTTAAGGTCTGACAGGTTTGTGTCACATATAACATACCTATATTCAAAGTACTTGACACATACAAATGGATTGTGCAAATGGGGGTGGTGCAACCCATATGCCCTTTTTGTGGACATCTGGAGATCATCATGCACCTCTTCTAGTTTTACCCTAAGGCCTAGTGTGCCTATATTTAGATACATGATTTTTTCTAGTCACAGTCCCTGACCCCCTTTAGCTGGTTTCACACTCTATTGTAAGACAACCCATAAATGTCATTGTAATTCACCCAAGTCTTGCATGATTTCATAATCAAAATTCTTTTTTGGATGTGGAAGGAATGAAATTCAACTATATTTACCATCAATGTTGCTAATATTCAATTTTCTATTTATAATAGAGCTATGATTGTGTCTAATGTGCTTCTACAAATTCAAATTCAAACTAATAATGTGGTGATGGAATTGGATTACCTTCAGAATCTCCTCCACCACTAGGGGATGTCCCATGCGTTATTGTTCATGTGCCACCCTCCCTTCCTTAGAACTTTGCTCCTCAGGGTCGCAAGGGGCCTCTTCCAAGTGATTCTCAGTACAGCTTCTCCCACAGGTGATCTCGTGATACTGGTTCTCCTTAGAGATGCCACTCTCTCCCTTTGACTTAATGGGGAGGATGGGACTCTCTGCCCCTTTCTTCTCAACAAGCTCAGGGGTAGGGTTCTCCACCTCCAGCAAACCAACATAGGTGGAACTTTTCTCTTAGGAGTCCACAGGGTGGCAAACTTCATCCCTTATTGGATAAAGGTTTCCCCTGACTCTCTCTAGCTATCTCACCCTGACACTCTGCACATGATAATGCTGAACAAGAGGAAGGTGAACAAGATGCCACTAACTCTGGATGGGAACATGTTATTGATAGGAAAGATCTTTCAGGGTCTGAATGGGGTGATCCTCCTGATCATAGCCCTTCCTCAGCTGGTCTCTTTTCTATTGTTGCGTAAATATATATATGTTTTTTTATGTATTAGAGCTTATACTAGGTGAGGTCAGGCCTGGCCCAGGCTTAGTTTGTCTTTTGGTTATTTTTAGCTTGTTGTCTCGTGGTTCCTAGGCATGGCCTAGTGTGGCATGCCTTTTATTGCCTCTTTTTTGTAAATAGTCTTGTATGTTGATATTATTATATTAATAATAAGCTCTATTTCATCCCCAAAAAAATTACTAGACACATTTATTTCATTCTCTCGCTTGTTTATCTAAACCCCCAAATATACTTAAAGCTTATAATTTTAAGGTCTCTTCAATTTCTTTTGCACCAGACAAAATAGTAAGTATTTGATGAAAATACAAAAGAATTTACAGGCAAATTTACCTGTGTCATTATTATTGTTACTAAATATTTGATTTTTGTATATGTATATTAAATGCACATTCAAAATAATAAAATTATTAATTCATGAATGAAGCGAGGAGGGCAAGGCAAAGGTGCTACTCAAATTTGAGATTAAGAATTTTCGCTAAGTTATTACAGAGTATGAAAGTTAAGATGAAGATGCAAGATTTTTTTTTAGAATTTAAACTATATAAATGCAGGCAAATGAATTTATAGAACAACTAAAACAAAATAAATATTTTCACCTTCCACTTGATTTTTGCACCTACGCAGGTTTTTTAATCATGGTTACATGTGGGATTAAACTTTCTAATATAATATATTTTCTTCCTTCCCAATTTCTTTGTCCACATGGCTGCCCTAACTTTATCTCTCACATACTTTTGTATATCCTCATTAGTGTTTGGGCACTCTTTTATGTTGATGCCTCGTATATTCATCCACTTTTTATTCTGATTCATCCATGTGTTCTTCCTTTTGCTAAGCTCTTCCTCTATCACCATTTTGAGCCATTGATGATCCTCCATATTTTATGTTTTTATTAATAATTAGTGTTTAAGTCATTGTTTATGCCTCCAATAGGAAATAACTCATTTTAGTTAATAGAACCTCATATGGAAATGATGCTTTGACTTTGATGGTACTTGTGATTAAATGTCTTTGGATTCTCTCTATTTTCTCCATGTTAGGTCAGACACATTGTTTCCCCAGACTTCACATATGTATAGAACCATTGGCATGACAAACAAGGAGAACAAGGTTCTCTTGTTTTTCCAATCACACAATTTTGCAATCTTGCATCTATTTTGTATGAAGTAGAAATCCTTCCAACCCCTTTCTATTCTTTTTTCACTACAAGTTTTCCAACTAAGTTTTTTGGGAAAATCAAGCCCAGAGTACTTGTATTCTTCCACTATTTCTAGAGGGCTTCCTTTAAAAATGAAGATAATTTATTTATTTTTTATTCGTAGTGAAAAGATCATGACTTTGGTTTTGTTGGTATTCACTTGTATTCCAAATTCCTGGTAGAATATCTCTATATCCTTCAGGTGTTCTCATAAACTGTGTTGTTTTTACAATTAGAATAATATTATATGCATATAATTACAACTTTACTACATAGTTCACTAGATAAATGCCCCCTCGACCAAATTTATTTATTCACTCCTCTAGTTTATCTATGTATATCCAAAATAAGGTGGGGGATATCAAACATCCATGTCTGAAACCAATGTTGCTTTCAAATCATTCTAACCTTCCTTCACTCATTTTGATTTTGCCCATGAATTGCTCATAAAGTCTATGAATTACTTCTCTATACTCTTCTAGAACTTCGAGCTCCTCCATCCTGCTCCAAATTTTGACTTTGTGTACCATGTCAAATAATTTTTTGAAATTAATAAATCAAAATAAAGCTTTTCTCCTTGGGTATCCCATAATTTTTTGATCAAGTGCCTAAGAGTGACATAAGATGAGAATAAATTTTTAGAGTTGTAGGGGTACTTCATTAGGGTTAGTAATTAGATCACCAACATGTGTTTGTGGTGTCAATTTAGGTATAATATATAAGATCACGTAACTAATCTACAACCAACAACCGCCTAATGGTTTCAATGGCTAACGAATGGTTACCCATTCACCCTACACAAAGACAAAAATCTAGCTCACAATAAGATGACTTTGACATTATTAGTTGTCTAACTATATTTTTCTAAGGTAATATCACATCTTTAATTTTTTGATACTAAATAATACTTATTTTAATATTTAAATACTTAAAACTATGTGACTCATCTAGTCTCATGGTAATTTGGATTCGATTGATTATGTGTTGATCTTTAAAACTATAAAAAAAATGTATCAATACAAGAGGGTAGGGGGTCCCTCACCCCTTTCATTAATATCATAAAATAGTTACATCAATCCTTCCAAAAGACACATATGCTCCAAAAATATCTTTTCCAATGCATTATCCTAGCTAAAAAATCAAAAAAAAGTATATTCATTAAAAAAACCGCTTAGCAGATAAAATCAACTACAGTGTCTACAAACAATACATATAGAACTTTATATTTCAGTTATATTATTGTTATTATTTTTATTTTTATCAAATAAATAAAAAATACAATTGCAATTAAAATTATTTTAATACATTCATTTTTTTACTTTGAAATTGATGATTTTATCTTTATTTATTTAAATGATCACAATGAATGATGATTATTGTTGATAATGACACATGTTCTACTACTTTTTTTGGGTGTCAATTTTATGAAGTATGACACCAAGAGGCATTAAGAGGAATGGAAGGAAATGATGACAATGACATAATTACAAAAGTATAAAAGATATCGATTATTAAGGGACCATATGGTTGTCACATCATCATATATTTGATTGGTTTGTATATGCTAGTTTATTGTTTGATTAGTGTAGTCATTAACGATTATTATTTAATTACAATGCCTTAATTTAATAGTTATTGATAAATAAATGAATGCATAAATAAACTAAAAATGAATCAAATAATGGAAAATAAAATAAAAATAAATAAAAAGGAAAAAAGGGAAAGAAGAGAGAAGAGACATACATCTCATACAAAGAACACATGGCATAAGGAAAGAAAATGAGGAGAGCTTAAGAGGGTTTGTGGTGGTGTGTGGAAGAGGGGTATTACAATTTTTATAGTGAAACTCTACCAAATTTTGTAAGGAAAGAAAGAGGAGAAGAGAAGAAAAGGAGGAGGAAGAAGAGTTTGGAAGAATGGTTCCTACTACATTTCTTTCTCTCAAACAATATTTATCCTTTACCTTCATTAACATGATGAAATCTAAAGTTTTCATGGCTTCCATGGTTAAAAATTAATTTTCATTTTGGTTGTTTTCTCTCTCTAAATGCATAACCATTCATATGTATAATTTTAGCTTGCATACAAAGTAGATTCAACATAAAAAAGTCCTTACAAGTTGTAAAATTCAATAAGAAACATTATGAAAAGTTTCTCATTTATTTTTAATAGATAAAACTCTAAAAATAATTTTCCATAGTTAAGGAAACTTAAGGGGAAATGTTATTGAACTTAACATTTTGGATATGCCTGTTTGTGCTATAAATTTTGAGAAATTTTATGAGAAAAGAATGGAAATGAAATACTAGAAATGTCCTAAGAGAAATTTTAGATCTAGTTGTCCCATGTTGATAAAAAAGATGGAAATTATACTCAAAAAATTAAAAGGTTTTATATGCATTTTATTTGAGAAAAACTATGCAAATTTTAAGGTTTTTCAAGAGAACTTCAGAGAGGAATCAATTTGCCCCACGTGTAGAAAATTTATAATAGATTTTTGCTTTCATTTACTAGGATTTTTATGCAAAGATCCAAAGATACATTTATAGATTTGTATCTTAATAAATTATAAAATATTGGATAATTTTTAGATATCTTATAGAAGCTAAAATTGTGATGATTTTAGGTCTGATACATAAAAATAATTCACCATATACGTAAAAATTAAGAAGAAAAATTCTCAATTGAATTTATAGTTTTTTTACAAAATTTTATGTGATGGGTTTTGCTTGTTTCATTTATTTTTAATTCTTATATTGTTTTTAAAAAATGGCATGCATCTCCAAACACCCTAAATGGTTGTCAAAATCTGAATTTTTATTGGGTTTTTCAAACCAAGTAAGACAATCCTATGTGGATGGCAAGTTCCAAAAATTTAGTGGAAAAACTAATATGGGTTAGTTAAAAAAATAACTTATAATTAATAATTGTAAGTTTATGCTAAATATAGAATTTAATTTATTAATGAAATAATTCTAGGACAAAATTTTAGTTTGCCTACTCTCCTTATCAATGAAAATTTTGATAAATCAAATTAGTGTTAAATATGCTCTTTAGTTCCTTTTTTTACTAGGAAATAGTTAATATTATTTTGTTCTATTTTTAAAAATTTTCTTGTTGTGTATGTTTTTAATTTTTCAATAAAGAGTCTCCACTTGATGGGTCATGTAGGAGAAATAAAAATGCCCATTAAATTATAGGACAAAACTACCCTTTGTGAAAAATATCCTTGTAAAACCTTCTCAAAAGTGGTAGATTCTTATATAGGAATTTGGGAAAGGGCCAATGGATAAATGATGTTATCTAACAACTCAATGTTATGATATTAATAAGGACAAAATCTTATATGTGAGTCATAGATCCATAAGTAATTCTATTTGTGGACTTGAACTATAATCTTTATGACACTACATTTAATATTAATTAATCGGTTTGATACATTTCATAATTACTATAACTTGTAATTTTTTGCTAGTTTTTATATCACTTAATTTAACCTAATTATGATGCTCCTTAAAAACCCTTCTAAATCAATGACTAGTGTTGTTTGATCACTTAATGAAGTTTTGAAATAAGTTTCAAAAAAAATAGAAAACAAAAATTTGCTTGGAAAAACTAAATAAAAGTTAACCATCTGTAAAGGTAACCTATATGAAAAATAGGATTTAGTATATATGGTACTTGGGATGATCCATGAGGTAACCTATATGAAAAATGGGATCTAGTATATATGGTACTTGGGATGATCCATGAGGTCTATTAGAAAACATGACACTAAAGGACTAAATAAGACCATTATGGGAATCTATTCACTGGATAGTTCATAACCAAAAAGACCCTTCCCTATCCTAGGTGTACACCAAATGTAAAGCCAATTACCTAGAAAAATATATTCATATCTTAAACCAAATAGTAAGTTTGTGTGGATAAGCATTTGGTTTAATGTTTGTGCATGTTTTTGTGATGCTTGTCTCCTTTGAGAAAATAACAATGGCAAGGTCAGATGGATATATATAAAATGAATTGGCAAAGATAGCTAGTATGAGACCAATTGGGTACATTATCATAAGTTGTTGATTTTAATGGGCTGATGACTACTAGTTACACCTTAGTGATATAAACTAGACTGAACCTAGAACAATTATATGTTGATATTAAATGTGGTCAATTATCTATATGGGTAAATTACATAATATACATATTAAGGGTAGTCGTGCCAACCTTATAGAGGTAGACTCCAAGGGGTAGCACTATGTTAGCATAGCTATCAAGCTTATTAAATTAATAGGTGTGGTATGAATACATGGATAGTACTACATTTGGAAAATATTTTATGGGTTGGATCAATTTCCATAATATTAAAGGTAAAATTCCTAACCTTAGTCTAAGAAAATAGGCATGATATCGTGTCATCTATTGCATTCAAAAAATAACTTCGATTTGCATATCACCCAATGTTAAAGTTTGCATAGTGATATCAAGTGCTAATGCGAATTTGGTATGTCATCTAAATGTTAAATTCTACATGATGATTATGACCTGATTGAAAATCTTAGTATGTTACCTTTATGCTAGAGTATGCAAAGTGACATTATGAGTAGATAAAGGAATGAATTTTTCTTATCTTCATAATACAAACCATGGTACCTTTTATATAAAAATGAATGATGTTGCTATTTGGAGTTGTATCTTAGTCGTTATTAGATTGAAATTATTTTTTAGGAAGCATAATAAGAGAATCGCTTGTATGTGTGAAACAACTTGAATCCCTTGCATTTGTGAAATGACTATAAAATATAATGTACTCATTTGTTAAGATGAATATTTAGTTTGGATGATGAGTATGCCACATATGCTTATGAATTCTGTATATATCTTGTATGCTATTGATTGTCATACATGTTATGTGGGCATATTTATACTTCCATACATATGAATATTTTATGTTCATGTACAAATTTTTATTTTCATGTTTGGTGATAATATTGACAATACATAATCCCCTGTAACACAGAGTACACTTGTCTTATATGATTGTCATTGATGTATTGGGAAAAGTAGGGATTTTTTATTTGCCATTTGGTTTGGATCATCTTGCCAAAATCCATCCTTTCCATAGTAGGCTCCAACAAGATCCTAGTTGAAGACTAAAGACTTCCTTCTTATCTCCTATTTTCAATCCATGTAGTCATAATTTTTACATGAAGGCATAATGTAATTATAATAAACTTTGATGATCAACTTGTAATTCAAATATTATATTCAATTTTACTTACACATTGAAGTATGAAATTAATTGTATGTTGAATGTATTTGAGGATATTGTAATTTGAAACTTGGATATATATATATATATATATATATATATATATATATATATATATATATATATATATATATATATAATGTTTGAAGATAAAAAAATATTCTACCTTTTTACATGCATTGCTACAGATACTTGTGTGTTTGTCAATTATCAATTCATATTAGGATTTTATTGGTATGTTTTCCCAGTGTTTCTAAATGTTCCCCCTTTTTCCTCCTCATTCCTCTCTCTCTCTCTCATATTTCTCTCTTTCAATCCTATTTCCTTTAGTTCTTGGGATTTTCCCCCAAAACTTACACTATATGGTCCTGAAGCCAAGAATTTGAAGTATATAGTTCTAGGGTGGACCTTTCAAACCCTTGTTTTGAGTCTCATGTCATGTGCTCCAAATTTTTAATAAAATCAACTTATTGTGTGTATTTCTCTGTGTAAATATGGTCCCAATTTAGATTTGATAATTCTATAAATACACAGGTGTATTAATGCATATAAGACATGGTTTTTAAGAGAAAGACATTTACCCATTTAGATATCAATTATCAAATTGTAAGAGTTATTAATTCAATAATTCAATGCATAATTCAAGCATATCTAAAGAATTTATTGCTCCTCCATTCATTCAATCTATCTCAAAAAACATATGGGACTAGAATCTACCTCCACTAGACTTCTTGTTGAACATGTATTATATTGTAAATGATATTTATGAATTATATAGCACCTAAATCTTGTACTTTCGGCAAACTCAAACCTTGGTTGTTCCTCTCAATTCTATACCTTTCTCACTTCTAAAAGTCTCACATCTACTCTCTCTTATACCTCTTGGCTTATTTCTTAATATGACCAATATTATGTTGATGACCCAAGTCTTCTATCTTTCTTAGAATGCTTAAAACCTACTTATCTTATGCCTCTACAAGTTCTAAGCCTACACCTTTTTTCATGCTCCCTTGACATTTACATCCTAAAAATACACCTACATCGATGCATGTATCCTATTATGATGTGTCCAGTGCCCTAAATTCATCAAATTTGTAAATGAAATGTATCCTAATGGTTGGCCTAAGTGATGTAATGCAAGATATTATCCTGATAGGAGTGGTATATATACACGATCAATCTTCATTCTAAACTCACCTAGTATAGACCTATAATTCATACCAAAGAACATTCAATCAAGTGGTCAAGCGATTAAAGCTTCCGTACTTTATTCTATTTCCATATCAGTCATAAGGATATCACATATATAGGTTTGAAGTACTGAAGGAGTAGACTAAGAGCTATATTTTACAAGTTACAAGCTAGGTCATTTTTGTACTTGATTATCACATATTACATGATTCACACACAAGCCAACACGTATGAGATAACTACATAAGTCTGAGGCCCTCTTCAAAGTATTGGCTATGTAGGCAGTGCTCATTGACAAAGGGTTATTTGGGGTAACTTGACATCATGTGCCCATTAACCCATTTTTTCCACAACTAATATGAAGATGAAGAACTAGGGTTTTATCATTTGATAAGGAGAAATAGTCCATGACCCATATCTAAATTCACCTGAGTAAAGGTAGCAATGAACCTAGAATAATCTAGGTGGTTGCATACAATTTTAGTAGGTATTCTCTTTTGGACACCTACATTTGATCGAAATAGTAGCATTGATGCAACTATCCCAAGATGACACAAGTGTTTGTGGATATAGAGGCACTTAATCTAGAACTTGGTTACTATTATAGAATATTCTTTTAGTCTGTGTCTTATCTGTGCTATATCCAAATATGTATTAGCATCATAATTAACTATCTTATTTCTTTGTAATTACAATATCTAACATAGTTGTACTTATCATTTTTATCATATATCAGCATAATAAATTAAGTCTATGTTTTATCTAAGTTTTACAATTAATTAGCCTTCTATAGATCTATTTATCACCCTTGTGCTTATTCATTATATATTATTAACCTCATTTACCCCATTATTAGGATACATATCCTAATTTAGGGTTAAACATTTAATGAACCCAAAATTTGAGCTCTAAACCCTAGATCAATTAAGGTTTTCTAATATTTTATATTTATAATCCCTAATTGCTATAAAATATGTGCAATATGGATGCATCTATCACCTATTTTGGGTTCCAATTTGTAATAGTTATTGTGGTTTGTTATATCACCTACCTTTTCAGATTTATTACGCAAATTTGTAAAAAATATGAGAGTGTTTTAAAATGGAGACAACACTTGATCTCTCTTCATAATTCCTTTCGTAATAATATAGAGTCGATATCTATATATCACCATACCAAAAACTCTTTCAATGATATTAATGTGAAAAATTCACTCTTAGACTTGATACACCATTCATCCCATTACAAGGATGTCCTTTTAGATGCATTATGCATGACCTTTTTACCAATTAATGTGAAACCAATATATGTAGCTTTTATTTTAAATTAAATCAAATGAATTGAACATAATATATACTTTGAAAAGAAAGATCTGCCACTACAAGACCTCAAAAATTATTGCTTACCATTATATATTAAAGTGTGTATTTATAATAAAGTGGTAAAATGAGTTCTTGTGGACAATGGTTCAAGAATAAACATTTGAAACATATCCTTTCTCTCCTTAATTGGCATTGGATCTTTAGATTTAGAACCCTCTAATATGATAATTAAGGGGTTTGATAATATTTCATGATAAATATTAGAACAAATAACATTGAATATTACTTTGGGACCATGTACACTATCTACTTTATGCTCTGTTATGCTAAATGATTCAAACTACAATATATTCGGACAACCTTGGATACATGAAATGTATGTGGTTCCATCTAATTTACACCATGTTTAAAATTTAGACATCAGGGATTCATTTACACATATCCAATGGATACTAATCTTTTTAAACATCATGCAATGGTCCAATAAATAAATGATCCTACACCTCAATCCTATAAACTTGATTTTATCCTTTGATATTTTCTAAAATATGGATACAAAGGACAAGGGTTGGGAGAACATTAGCAGGGTATATCTCATCCCATCTCTCATACAAATAACACAACATCGGTTAATACACTATTATAAAAACCTAAGCCTATTATCTTATCCAGTGCACCACAGAGATAATTTACATGCTTACCTAAATCTCCCATTGCATTAATCTCATGGCTATTAGAGTATCATATTATATATCTCCCTCATCCTATAAAGGTTGATATGAGTAGACCTCTACCTAAAGGGTATGATGTAAGTACTTATTGTGATTATCATCAATGTCCTCGCCATTCTAAAAATAAATGTTTTACCTTAAAGCACAAGATCCAAGACCTTATTGATGAAAAAAATTACATTTGATGATCCTCTAAAAAAATTAATTTCACAACCTGATGATCACCAGAAACATAATATATTTAATAATCCTTCTCATGATCATTCAAAGAAGGATCTATAAGTGCAAATGGCATAAAATGCATAACAAAAACTTCAAAATAAAAACAAATCCAACAACATCCATGCCAATAGGATTTAACAATCACCTTATTCATGGGTGGTGCTTATTTTTGGTATAACCATAATGATTTGACACAAATAAAAACTACTTGCAATATAAGACATTTTCAACATGTTGGTTTTGATCTAAAAAACTTGCAAAGGAAAGTTAGTTGGAAAAATTCCTTGAGAAACATAACACTATCAATTACTTGTGGTCCTAAAATGATTCAAACAAGTGCTGGGGTTATGAATAACACATCTCCATATGTATTTAAACTGAGCACCTTTTGGTTATATCAAATGGAAGCATAAATTGACCAAAATCAGCAAGGTATTTATTTATCTCATGAAGGCAAATTGATCCATATTCCAAATGATATAATCATTTCTTCTACTACACATGTAAAATGTGAAGAAGAACATGTTATGTATCTTTTTCACTTATCCAAATACAATTTAGTCAATGTAAAAATCTAATGTAAGGTTGAAATCTCTTCCAATATTCTAAAAATAACAAAATAACAAAAATTCTAAAAATTTAGAAATATATTTAATATCTATATATTCTATTGGCTCCATGACATCCATGTTATTAGTTACATGTTGATGGATAACATATCAATTAATTCTAAATACACGTGTTTCATGCTTCTATTTGAGTTTGATACAAGTATACATAGATACGTGATCTTTGCACTTATGGATGTTAGGCCTTCCCTCTTCTCACGTCATAAGGATGTTGGGGGCATCCACCTTCCTTGATCACGATACTTCTAGGTTATATCATTCTACGGTTAGTTTACATTATCATGTTTGAGCTAATATGTACTTACACATTCCAATACCTATGCTTACATATTTCATAGTGTACTTGATATACTATGTACTTGACATTTTTTGCTAACATATTTGATCCATGCGCTAGTATGTTATGTTTATGTTGGTTGTTTATGTTTTGATTTATGCATTTCCTTGAGTGTTTTGCCTTACTATTGTCTTGTTTTTTAATCATTTGAATATGCTCCGTTATTTTCAACCCCCTCACCTTTGTTTGCCTCTTTGAAATATGAATATGTCATTGTTTGTTGTATGTTGACATTTGAATATGTCATTTCTTACTTTATGGATATTTGACAAAGTCAAATCCCTTTGATTATGCAGAATTTGAACATGCCTCTTATTTATAATCTCTTTGGACCATTGTCTATTGACTTATTTTTGAGTGCTCTTGTGTGTGTGCTTGGTTTCTTGTTGAGATTATACTGTTACTATCTATATGTTGTCATGATATTTATCATGCATTTTAGGCCTCAATGTGATCACATTATGGTGTTTAAATGATATATTTGCCTAGACATGTTCTCCTATATGCTAAATGGTTCATTCACATTTATATGGTTACTTATCATTTTAAGTGAGGTAACTACTAGTTTCTATTCTTCCCTTACCTCAAAGGTGGGGTCATATTGATGGGGGCATGTCATAGAGGCATGACATCCACACATTCACAATTTTAGATTTAGTGGAGGCATGTCATATAGGCATGGATTTCACACACTCATAATTTTAGATTCAGTAGGGGAATGTTTTGGAAACATGTTCTGCACACTTACTTAGTATGCATCATACCCAAATTATAGTGGGGGTATGTTTTGGAAACATGTCCTCCACATTGGAACTTATATTAGTTTATTTATATTTATCCATATACAGTGGGGGCATATTTTGTAAACATGTTATCCACACTTACACCAGTTTTAATTTCAAATATATAGTGAAGAGTGTTTTGGAAACATGTTCTCCATACTTACACAGTTATCAGATTGGTCAGATTCATAGTTATATAATTTAGATACCCATTTATGGTATAATTATATGCATTGGTATTGTTATACATAGCCTCAATATGAGACATATATAAGATGTATATGCAATTTAATGTGTGCCTAATATTGTAAAATCAAATCAGTTTCAGATTCTAAACACTTTCAAGGACTGTTACCACCCACTAAGTTGGACTTTTACAAAATATATTGAGTCAATTTACTATAATAGTTGGTTCACTTTTTGGTATGGTTGAGGTGATTAAATCACTCAATATTTCTAAGTCTTTATATTGTATTTGATTGTATCATCCAACCTTACTAGTTTGATAGTGTGGATTTATTTGGTTCACTCACACTCAACATGTTATAAGTTTGATTGGGTTGCACGGTTGAGCTAGTTTCAACTACCAAGTGGCAATCCACCTTTTCTTAAAGGTTGGTGGTATGGGCCCTGCTATCTCTTTCTCCCTCTCTCCTTATATTTATGCATTTTATAGATTTATATGTCCTAATCTCAATTTTAGTGATTCATAATGATGCATATTTCAAATAAAATTTCTAAAGGATAAGATAATTGCATCAATACATAGGTGTAATCTTAAACCTTACTCTCTTTCAATTTCAATGATTTCAATACTTTCAATTTCAGATTATATGCGCTAATTATATATTGTAACATGTTATTGGTTTCAAGTCAGTCACCAAAAAATCACTCAAGTAAAGACAAGATGTGTTATACACACTTAGGTACACATTCATTTTCTTTTAAACTAGCAATTTCATTACTAGATTAAATGGGGGGATGCAAATGATATTTATGGATTATATAACAATTCAGTATTATACACTTGGAAAACTTAGACCTTGGTTTTTTCTCTCAATTTTAAACCTTTACCACTTCTACAAGTCTCACATTTTTTCTCTCTTGTGCCCCTTATCCTATCTCTTAGTCAGACCCATCTTTTATTGATGATCGAAACCTTCTATCTTGCCTAGAATGCTTAAAACTTGTTTATTTTATGCCTCTATAAGTTTTGAGCTTGCACCTATTTTATTTCTCCTTGGACACTTGCATTTTGGAAATATATCTATGTTGATGTAGGGGTCATATTCTAGCACAAGTGTTCAGTGCCCTAAAGTCATCTAATTTATAAATGAAACATATCCTAATTTTTAACCTAAGTGTTATTCTTTAATATATTCTCCTGATAGGAGTGGTATATATGCATGATCACTCCTCATTCGAAACTCACCTAACATAAACCTAGCATTCATACCAAAGAGAATTCAATCAAGAACTCAAGTGAGAAAAGCTTCCCTATTTTTTCCTATTTTCATATCAATCGTAGGTATAACACATCTACAAGTCTAAAGTACTTAAAAAATAACTCAATATCTATATTTGTCAAGTTACAAGCTAGGTCATTATTGTAATTATCACACATTGCATGATTCACACATAATCCAACACGTATGGGATAACTACATAGGTTTAAGGCCCTCTTCAGAGTATTTCCTATGTAGGTAGTGCTCATTAATAAAGGGATATTTGAAGTAACTTGACACCATGTGCCCAATGACCCATTTTTATACAGTTAATATGAAGATGAAGAACTTGAGTTTTATCTTTTGACAAGGAGTGATAGTCCATGATCTAGATCTAAATGCACTTGAGTGAAGGCAATGACAAACCCAAAAGCATTCAGGTAGTCACATCTAGTTTCAATAGGTATTTCATACAGGACACCTGCATTCAATCCAAATAATAGCATTGACGTAACCATCCCAAACTAATGCAAGTGTCTATGGCTACAAAGGCACTTAATACAAAACTTGGTGACTCTTCCAAAATATTCGTCTAGTCTACTTCCTACTTGTTCTAGATCCAAATCTGTATTAACATCAGAACTAACTGTCTTGTTTCTTTATTATTGTAATATCTAGCATAGTTTCACTTTCTATTTTTAGCATATATTAGCATAATAAATTATATATATGTTTTATCTAAGTTTTATAATTAATTATTAGATATGTTTTTGGCCTATTATAAATCTATTTATCACCCTTGTACTTATTAATTTCTACATTCTTTACCCTATCTACCCCATTATTAGGATGCACATCTAATTTAGGGTTAAACATATACTTGGTATGTTGAAAGCAAACTTTTTAGAATAATTGTAAGGGTCTGGTAATGATTTAAAAAAAACATAAGCCTCATAATACATCCCCCATATTTGTTGTCTTTATAGATTTTTTTTTCCTAGTAGGGTTTTGAATAAGGAGATTAGTTTCCTAGAGATTCGAATAAAATTTTGCAAAAGAGAGCAAGGTTTTCAAAGCCTTGAACCTAAAAAATAGGATCATCAAATCATATTTAGTATTTTTGACAATTGCTAGAATTGATAATTTATGGTTCTAGAAGTGTGCACTGATATTACTAAAAGAGTGCATTAACACTTTTTGGGAGTAGTCTTTATTTAGTCATATTTGTTTGGTTTTTATTCACCTTGTTTTTTGGACCTACTCTATGCATTTTTATTTCTAACAATTTTCTAATGATTTTTTATAAATAATATATTCTTGTTAAAACCACTCTTGTCATTTATTGTTATATCATAACATTATTTTATGCAAATAAGTTTGATTTTACTACTTTAAATATGATAAAGCTTATTTACAATGTGTTATGGGTAGATGTCTTACATGTCAATATAAAATCACTTTCTCATACAACATTTGGTGAATCTGGGATATCTTATACCCCTTAAGGTTAGATCTTGATATTATTGTGATAGATATTATTATTTTATGGATTTAAAAATAATAAGTCCTAGCTCTTGTGTGTTACATTCAAACCCTAGGTTATTTTTCTTGCATAGTTCTCAGATCCTAGGCTCTTTTCATGATATGTTTGTTTTCAACTTATGCTACCTTAAGTAACTATATTTAAGTCCCTAATTAATAGGCTTTCTAGGATAAATTTCAACCTTGTTTATTTTTTCAAAATTACTAAGTCAATCCTAATTTTTTTAATAATTAAAATGGCCTCTCTAAATGATGCCAATGTTGCTTCCAGTATTGTATGTTCTATTAAAAATTATGTTGATATGCCTTTGAATGATAATATTCCAAATTTTTAATGCTTCTAATATTGTTTACCAAGATGAATTTGAAAGAGTATAAAGACTTGAACACTTTAGGAAACACATAATTTCTCACACAATTAGATAACATAATTGATTTATGTACTACGAGATGCTCAATGAAAAAACCTTAGGTCAAGAGGTCCCAAATGAGGCTAAATCCAAGATAAACCATATAATATTAACAATGGATATTTAAATGCTAACAATGTATATAAGACAGTTGAGGGGTCACCTTTCATGCCTAATAATGTACTCATTTATTAGTTTTTTTATGAAACCACTCTTGCTACTTTTATTGATTCTAATCTTGTTAACACTGCTTGTACTTCTCAGAATTTTTTAATTGCTTCCTAAGTTCCTTAAAATCACCCTCTTTCTTATTTTCAATTTATTCTAAATTTTTAACATGCTTCTCAAACTACATTTATTGTTCATACATTTCTCAAGTTACTTCTCTATGCAATTATTCTATTCCATCTTATTCCACTACAACATCTCTTCAAGATCCAAAAGACACTAATATAATGTATGCACTATGTGATCTCAAAATTAAAATTAAGTATTATTCCAAGGGTCTCAAAATATAAGTGATGTGGTCACTTCCAATAACAATTTTCCTTAACCATTACTTATGAAATAATTTTTTACCCTTTGCTAATAAGCTTTGTAGCTCTAAATTGTGAACTATTCAATGGAAAAGGAGGCCATCCTCTCCATATTAGATCATTTCATGGCTCTTTCCTATTTTTTTCTCACAATTTTTTTTTACTAATTTATTTTCAAGAAGTTTAAAATACTATGTGCTTGATCAGTTTTATGTTTTACCAAGTGGATATATGTATGTTTCCAATATTTGTTGAAGATTTATATTTTACTTATTTTAGATTAGGGGGTCCTAAAATAATATAAAACTAGATTTAATTAAGATTGTGTAAAATATATCAATAACATTCAAACAAGAATTGGAAAGGAAATATAGATTTTCCACTTAGAAGATTTGGAATTAACAAAATAGAGGGTAGAAGTGTACTTAGCTTATTATGATATTTTGTCATCCATATAAGCCATCACTTTGTCTAAAAATTATTTATATGTGCTTCATTACCACTTATATTATAAAAAAGTGGCTCAAATCTTATACGGATGCTATCGGTAAAGTCCAACTTCTGGAATAACCATTATTGTCAAGTACTATCAAAAATGTCAATATGTGTTGTGTAAATATATAAGTTTTGTAAATTATGTGCCTATTCCTATATATGATTCCTATAGGTCCACTCTCCTTCATTCTTATGTGTTGATCTATATTTCCCTTATCCTTTTGTCTAAACCTTAATTGTGATTTTGACCAAAAAATGTCATTGAATAAGGGTTAAGTATTTGTGGTTTGAAAACCCCAACCACTCCATGTTGAATGGATGAGTATATCATATGTTACAATACTATGAAGAGGGTCTAAAACACATGTGGTTCTCCCACTTATGTGTGTGTACAACATTGTTTTAAATTTAGAATGCAACACAATTTTTGGCTTTCAACATTTGGCACCATGAAATTTTGACTTTTGTGAATATTAAAAATTTGCTCTGGGGTTTATTTGAGGTGTTTAAAAATATTTATTCCTCTTTGATAATGTATCAAAAGAGTGCTATTGGATTTCTTAAGTAGTGATCAAGTAATTTCCAAGTTACCTAGTTTTCACGAAGTGTCTGTTAACCTTACGATTGATTTGTATTTATAATTGACTCTTCATTATTTCTCGCTATGAATAACCCATGAAACATTTTGATAGATGTATAAAAATAGTCTTTGAATGTTCCCAGAGACTACCAATAGATGAAAACACATGTAATAACCATAATTATCCTGTCATTATTGATATTGTTTTAAGAGTGTCAATCAATGATCTAAGATATGGATAACTTTTGGTTGAGATTCCAGAAGGTTCATTCACATATTTTTTTATCCTTAATATGTATATCTAGTGAATGAAATTTTACAAGACAATAAGTGGATAGACAGATAGAGAGAAAGTGGCACACGTGTAAAATGTGTACGCAATGTCTAAGCATGTCAAACTATGTCAAAGCTAATGTTTACAAAGTGTCTAATATAAAATTTTTGTGTCTACAAACACCCCCATTAATATAGTAATGAAATGTTGAATTAAAAGGATAAAATAAAAATTGTTAATTGTAATAACTAAATTTGGTGTTGATAAGGATGCCCCAAATATCTCCTCTTATCCATGTGAATCCTGCAAGATAACATGTATAAATCAATGACTTCTCAATATAAGCAAACTATAATAATCTATATTATTTAATCACTTTAAAATTTAAAATCTAGAGAATAGATACAACCGAGGGTATGCAAAACAAGCTTCCACTTGTGAAACTTATTTATAGAATATTATGGGATGATATTTTTCAAGGAAATGTAACCACTATAACCATGAGTATGAGGAATTTAAATGCCTCAATTACAATTCAAGGAGTGTTAGAATTTTAAAAATGTATAAACCTCAACCACACTCATTTTAATATCATAGTAACTCTTTTGTGAAACCCCAAAACTATGCTCATATGTCAAATAGGAGCCCAAAAATAGGTTTGTATATAAAAGGAGTAACCTTGAAATCAAGGTTGTATGTAAAATAATAAATTATTACAAATGGATAATACAATCAAAATACTTAGGAAGTACCATTGTTCCCCATCGATCCTCAATATATAAAGTAGAAAAGTGTTTGTATGAAAAACATCATGCCCCAATATGATCCACATGTATCTTAAACTGATATATAATGCTAACATCTATCTATCAAAATGTCATAGAATGCCTCAAACACTCCTCACAATCTTGTACAATGTCCCCCAAATGTCTCAATATACTCAATCTGACTAATATGAATCACATAATCTATCCAAAAATGAGAACTATATATTTGGTGTGGCCTAAATCTTTGAAACAAGTCTATTGTATGCCCCATTTTGATATGAGGGATGAAGCCTCCAAATCAATCATTTCAAAGTAATTATGTGCATCATGTAAAATATAATCATGTAAACTATATCATCTTATAAATATTTGATCATTACAACACATATGAAACATGTAATCCAAGTGTAGACACCTAAATTTTACCTTTTAATGTCAAATTCACTTTGACAAACTAACCCATCACCTTCCCCTATTCAAATTTAAATTAATATTATTTTCCTCTAAAATTTAAATGATTTATTAATTTTTAATTAATTAATTACACCTATTTTCCTCCAAAACTAATTAAAAATCTAGGTTTTCCACCTCACCTAGACATCCTCCACATTTGTCGAAACCATGTGTTGATTCATCCAACTAATTCCTCAACTTGCTCAACTACCTTATAAGTCATCTTAGAACATTTCAACCTCCAAGATGATTCAACCAACTAACTTGATCTGTTCTTGCTGACTCACTCAACCATTTCCTCTTTCTTCTCAACCCATTCAATTGATCATCATACTCATGGATGAGGACTAATTCCTCACCTTTTATTATTTCAATAATTCAATAAAATAATATTCAACTATTCATATCATCTCTCATAAGCCTATAAATTGACGTGCAATCTATCATTCTCAATCATCCACCTTCAAGCTAATGAATTGTTATTAAATTTTCAAATAGAATCAAAGTGAATCAAAATCATCTTGCATCCAATTTTTTTTCCCAATTATCTTGGCTTTGGAAAGGAGTTGAACATCCACATTAACACCCAAGAACAAATCCACCATTGATCACATAATGTAGAAGGTGACGAAAATGCATTTAATGTTGTAAGCATTTTATTTAATTTTCTCTTACTATTTTTTCTCTATATTTGAAGCTAGGTTTAGTTTAGATTAAAATTCATTTGTAAATAATTTTTTAGCTATCTTACATTCTATATTTTACACTTATACTTTTTGACACACTTGGTAGGACCTTGTCCCTCATTTTTCCCATCATAGGTGGATTTAAAAAGTTGTTTCAGTTGATTTTAATTATTGTTCTTTGTACATATACATTAACACTTGTCTTGGAGTTTATATTTGTTTTTTCATCCTTTTTTTCCTTTTTAAGCTTTATAGTTGTAAACCTGTAAAATAATGATTTTTTTTCATAACAACGGAATTATTGCAATAAACAACAAATTTGTTCATGTGTTGTTTTTACTTA
This sequence comes from Torreya grandis, assembly GCA_037957365.1. NCBI lineage: Eukaryota > Viridiplantae > Streptophyta > Pinopsida > Cupressales > Taxaceae > Torreya > Torreya grandis. Next base: position 1,857,119 of record JARHVA010001062.1, read on the forward strand.
TATTTTGTTGTTTTTTAGTTTTCTAATAGTTTTCATGTGTGTTTGGTATTTTTAACCCCCTTATGTCTCAATCTTTGGTTTTTATTTTTTATGTTTAACACTTTTTTATAGAATGGTGAAATTGTCAGAAACTTCAACAAAATCCTTTGAAACTTCGGTTAAATTATCAACATTGTAAGTGAATTCATTAGGAACTTCAATGAATTCATCAAAAACTATAGTGAAATCATCATAAATTCCATATAATTCGTTAAAAATAACAAAATCATTCTCTAAGTGTTTGTTTTTAGTTTTTTATTTTTTTTTAGTTTTTTGACTGATAACGAATTCTTTTTTTCTTTGACTACGTAATAGCAAAATCATTCCATAATGTTCTTTTTTTGTCTTTTTTGTCTTTTGTAGCTAACTTTTTCAAGTTACCTTGATATTTATCCACACCAAAACTTTTAACATTTCTATTGTAAGTCGATGGTCAAAGACAAACTAAAGAAAGTTAGCCAAATCAAACTTTACTTTTTTTTATAATAGTTTTCTTGCTTTATTCCAAGCTTTTTAACAATTTAAATTTCAGCATTTTAAATTTTAGTAGTAATTTAAATCACATTTTACTTTTTAGAGTTAATCAATCTTTTAATTTTCAAGTATTTATTGTGTATGCTTTTTTTTATGGCATTAAATTAGTGATGATACTTAAAAAATCAAAAACAATATTTATAGAAACTTTGTTACCTAAGACCCACTTACGTGTATGCTCTTATTTTGGTGTCACATTAGTGATGATACCTAAGAATCATAGGCAAGTATAATTCTTCTTTATTTTTCTTTTATTAGGGGCTCTATCGATCGTGGATTTCACCATTATGTGGTAGGCTAACCTCATATACCAATATGGTATATAAAATGAGTTAGAGTTGTCATTTTTGGCTAAGTAGTATTGTGTTTTAAGCACACCATGAAGTTGGGGGGGGGGGGGGTTCACCCTCCAATACTCAATCCTTAGACAGCATGGCTTGAAGTCCAATTTTTCCAACGTCAACACATTAAAATCTTATGATTGTGTTGGGCACATTGGGACTAGGCCATTTGTGTGCATTTGTTAAATCAATTTCTTCCATAGTTTTAGGCCTCAACGTAATGAAAGGTATATAGAGGACTCCCCTAGATAATTCTATTTAAACCTTAAATCTATGTAAGCTATTTTTACCATCTAATTCATAGTTCATCGATTAGAGGTTAGTGATAAGATATTATTTTATATATACCCTTGAAACCAGGTTTAGTGGAACATAGGAATAGAAAGATCCTCCATGGTTAGTTCCTTAAAATATTAGGCTAAAACTAATGCAATAAACAAGCAAGTGACACAAAAATCCTATGAGTTATTCAAGTCCCTTTGCCTAGTTTTTATCCCATTTTGTGCAATGCATGTGTGTTTAGAGGAGGACTTATTTGTTTGCTTCCTTGTGAAATACCACGTACTAAAATCGTTTGATTGAAATCCAAAATATTTTGAGAATTAAAACCAATAAATTAAGTCATAATCCAAAAGCCTTAAAAAATCACAAATTAAGCCCTAAAATCAAACTCATGATATTTTGTTATTAATCAATTTTTAGTCATTTTGGATTTTCACCTTCTTAGAGTCAAGTATTTATATTTTTTTATTTTTTTAATCAAAATCTTTCCCTTAGAAATGTTGCCTATCACAAGGCATATGGCTATGTTGAATAATCCTAGGTTGAGGGATGAGCCTTTTGGCAACAACCCCTTTCAATTTGGTAGTCAAGAAAACCAAGGTCACCATGTAGAAATACACAAAATCCATGACAACGAAGAATATGAAGGACCTTATCCATATGAAGGTGATCCTCACAAAATCTTAACTCCTTCCCCATTTAATCAATACATCTTGTCCAACAAGAATAAATTTTTACTCTAAGTCTTGTGTCTATGGGCAAACTTCCACCCAATTTTGATGTTCAAAATCTACACCATTTACTTGCTAGAAAAGATTCTTTATCACCCAAGAAAAGAGTATTTATCACCCATACAAGGTCAATCTACATCATAAGGCTATTTTAAATCTAGCAATGTTATCATTAGTTCATCTCATTCCAATCCCCAAGTCTCTCAAGATAAAGGGAATTCCATCCTCACTAAGGAATCATCCCTATCAAGTCATGGTTTATCTATGGAGGCCCATACTCATCAGATAAATCGAGAGATTTAAAACCTCCAAGCTGATAAGACAAACAATCCTTTGGTTAACCAAAGTTCTAACCCAAATCCAACTTCACCCTCATTTATCAATCCAAATTTGAGCTTGAATGCTCATTCCAACTCACCTATCGTCAACCAATCCAATCCAAATTTGAATACTCATTCAATTTTATGAATCATCAATCAAACTAATCCAAACTTAAATACACATTAGAGTTTACCAATTCATTCAATTTTACCAATCATTAATAAAACCAATCCAAACTTGAATGTTCAATCAAGCTTCCCAATCATCAATCCATCCAATCCTAACTTGAATACTTATTCAAGTTTACCAAACATCAATCAATAAAATCCAAATTTGAATGATTAATAAATTTTACTAATAAACAATCATTCAAATCCAAACTTGAATACTTATTCAAATTTTCCAATCAATCAAAATCCAGACTTCCATGGTTCACCAAACAATCATGCAAATCCAAAACAAAATCTGAACTTGAATACTCATTCTAGTTCACCTATCAATCAATAAACTTCAAATTTAATGTGAATGCTTATTCAAGTTTACCCATCAACCAACATCAAATTTTTACTTTAGGAAGTACACCAAATAAATTTTCAAGCTTTACCAATCCAAGTTATTTTTTAGGGTTAGTCCCATCACATGAAAATTAAACACCCACTCATCAACACTAATTCAATCCTCAATCAACATCAACCCTTTAACCCCAACACTCATTCAAATTAAATTTTTGGTTCACATCCTTTTTTCAAATCCAAACTTGAACCAAAACATATTTATCAATCCATCACCAAATCAAACAAACCCAAATTTAAATACCTTCACATAATCACATCAAAAAAATCCTCATTTCAAAACACTTCCTAATAAATTTATCAACAATCCACTCCATCATCAATATTCATTCTCACAATCCAACACCAATTCAAACCCATTTATGGGTTAAATTTACAACATGTTTACCTCTTCAAGACAAAACAATCAACTCTCACCACACTTAAAACAAGAGTGGAAAAACATGAAGGATATGATCCAAGGCTTGAAAGATAGTACCTTTTCAAGAGAAAAATAATACAAGTTTGAGGAAATTTATCCCTATCCATATGATGTAAACAATATGAGAACACCTTTCCCAAACATTTTGAACTTCCTAAATTTGACAAGTAAAAAAGGTAAGGGATATCTTAGGAAACATCTTAATTACTTCTATATGGCATGTACTGATGTTGCCTATAGTAATGAATATGTATTAAGACTCTTTTCATGCAGTCTAGGGGGTCAAACCCTAGAATGGTTCTCACATTTACCCAAAGGATTAATCTCCACCTTTGAAGACCCATCTAAAAAGTTTGTCATTTCTCATTTAATGTTGAAAAGGAATTATCAGTGCTCAATCTATATATCACCAAACAATGAAATGGTTAAACCTTTTCCTCTTTCTTACAAAGATGGTAATCATTGGCAAGTCATTTTCTATGGTATTTTTGCAAAAAGGAACTCATTGTTATTTTCGTGAACAACCTTAACTCAGAGTTGGCTCATCACTTTCAACTTCATTGTCCAACATCCTTTGGAAAAAGGATTTCAAATTGAATGAACTTTAATTATAAAGGGTGTTATCAAAATTTTCAAACACGACAATAATTCATCAAACCAAATAGAAAAACCCAAGTTTTTCACAAAAAATAAAAACATTTTAGGTGATGGTGTGATAGATTTCAAGCAATTCCAAAACTAGTTACCCATCAACATCTTCACAAACTCAATGGTCAACAAAAACAAAAAAACTTGCAAGTATATGTTCACCCAATTTGGAGACTCTTATGAATCAGTTATTTGAAAGTTGGCCCAAGCAAACATGATCATTTTTCCCAACACAAAAGCATTCAAATAAAATGCTTCTAAACCCAAGTGGTACCATAATGACAAATATTATGAATACCGTTGGATTAAGGGAAATTCAACCAATCAGTGTATGTGGCTAAAACATTATGTCCAAGATCTCATAGATCATGGGGATATAAACATTAAAAGTCAACCATCTATATCATCTAATGACCAAAAGTTGGGCATATATAAAGATCCATTTCCCAAACATGAGTAAATGCATGGTAAAAAAAATAGGAGCAACCTCAATCAAAATAATCACTCTTTTGATTCTATAGTCAATTGTGTTGATTATACAAACCATCATGTTTCTGTCGTTACCATAAAAACCCAAGATTATACCATTACCACAAGGTGCACCAAGATTACCATCCCAAGTGCTTCCTCACAACTATTGAGAGTAAGTATGATATCATAGACCATTTTGAGAATAAGCCTTCTCACATACATATTTTATAGCTTCTCAAAACCTCTTATATATATAAGATATCTTGAATAAAGTACTTCAAGATTCAAGATTCACTCAATACATCAATCCATAAAATTTTCAAGATTAGTTAGAAATTTATACACTAACAATCAAACTACAATCGATCATTTTGATGTCTCTCCTATGGGATCTGTATATAATTTACCTTTGTATATAGAAGTCATAATCTTTAGACACAAAGTAAAAAGGAATTTTATAGATAATGAATTAGATTTGAACTTGTGTACATTAAGATTAATAAAAAAATTGGGGTATCCTAAAATAACATTAGAGTCAAATATTATTACCATTAAGTCATACGATAATAATAAACATGAATCTATGGGCACTATTTATCTTCCTTTGATAATGGGGCTTGTCATTCAGGAGACATTAGTTCATGTGCCTGATTTGTATTTACCATACAACTTACTCATTAGACATCCATGGATCCACTCTATGAACATTATACCTTCCACCTTATACCAGTGTGTAAATTTTTCTCATGATGGCATGGAAGTAACCATACCCGGTGATCATCAAACCTTTTGATACTATAAATTATTAGAATGGAATTATCAAAAATCCTATTATCTCCCTTTTACTGAAGAAATATATGTTCTTATTGAGGAATCACCAAAGCTTAACAACTACGTCCATCCTAAAAAATTACCTTAAACACCCCCACTTGGAAATTGATTGAATACACCATCCACATCCACTTCTATGAATACCCAACCTATAATTCAAGCATCCAATCAACCTTCCACTTCATAAACTACACTGTCTCCTTCATCCCAATTCAAAATTGTTAATAGAGGCATGGGAGAATATGAAATCCAAAATGTGTATTACTTAGTAAAAATACATATGTCTCTAAACAAACATCAAATTTTTACTTTAAGAAGTACACCAAATCAATTTTAAATCTTTTCCAATCCAATTTATTTTTTAGGGTTAATCCTATCACTTTAAAATGAAACACCCACACATCAACACCAATTCAACCCTCAATCAACATCAACCCTTTAACCCTAACACTCATTCAAATCAAATTTTTGGTTCACATCCTTTTCCAAATTCAAACTTGAACCAAAACACATTTATAAATCCATCCCCAAATCAAACAAACCCAAATTCAAACACCTTCACATAATCACATCAAAAAAATTCTCATTTTAAAACACTTCCCAATCAATTTATCATTAATCCACTCCATAATAAATATTCATTCTCACAAGTCAACACCAATTCAAACCCATTTATGGGTCAAATATCCAACACATTTACCTCTTCAATCCAAATAAATCAACTCTCATTGCACTTAATTCAAGAGTGGAAAAACATGAAGGATAATATCCAAGGCTTGCAAGACAATACCTTTTCAAGAGAAACATAATACAAGTTTGAAAATTTTTGTCCCTATCCATATGATGTAAATAATATGACAACACCCTTTCCCAAACATTTTGAAATTCTTAAATTTGATAAGTACAAAAGGTAAGGGTGATCCTAGGGAACATCTTAAATACTTCTATATGGCTTGTATTGATGTTACCTATAATAATTAATACATGTTAAGACTCTTTCCTTGCAGTCTAAGGGTTCAATCCCTAGAATGGTTCTCATATTTACCAAAGGATCCATCTCCACCTTTGAAGACTTATCTAAAAAATTTGTTCATCATTTCCCATATAGTGTTGAAAAGTAATTGTTCTTGCTTAATCTATATATCACCAAACAATGAAATAGTGAAACGTTTGCCTCTTTCTTAAAAATATGGAAATCATAGGCAAGTCATTTTCTATGGTCTTTGATCGAAAAGGAATTTATTGTTATTTTCACAAACAACCTTAACTAAGATTTGGCTCATCACTTACAAATTCATTGTCCAACATCCTTTGATGAAATCATCAAAAAAGGATTTCAAATTGAATGAACTTTAATTATAAAGGGTGTTATCAAAATTTTCAAACATGATAACAATTCCTCAAACCAAATAGAAAACCCAAGTTTTTCACCAAAAATAAAAAATGTTTTAGGTGATGGTGTGATATATTTAAAGCAAGTCCAAAACCCACTACCCATAAAAAACATCATAAACTCAATGGTCAACAAAAACAAAAAAAACTTGCAAGTGTAAGTTCACCCAATTTGGAGACTCTTATGAATCAATTTATTAAAAGATGGCCCAAACAAAAAGGAGATATGTCCCAACACAAAATACTTTGAATAAAAAGTTCCTAAGCCTGAGTGGTACCATAATGATGAATATTATGAATACCACTAGATTAAGGGACATTTAACCAAACGATGTATGTAGCTAAAACATTATGTCTAAGATCTCATAGATCAAGCAAATATAGACATTGAAAGTCAACCATCCACATCATCCAATGACCAAAAGTTGGGCATATATAAAGATCCATTTCCCAAACATGAGTAAGGTCATGGTAAAAACAAAGGGAGCAACCTCAAGTAAGTAATGTCAATCAAAATAATCACCCTTTTGAATCTATAGTCAATTGTGTTGATTATACAAACCATCATGTTTCCATCATACCATAAAATCCCAAGATTGTATGATTACCACAAGGTGCACCAAGATTACCATCCCAAATGCTTCCTCACCCACTATTCAGAGTAAGTATGATATCATAGACCATCTTGAGAATACACCTACTCACATATCTATTTTAGAGCTTCTTAAAACCTCTCCTATATATAAAGATATCTTGTATAAAGTCCTTTAAGATTCAAGATTCACTCAATACATCAATCCATAAAATTTTCAAGCATTAGTTGGAAACTTATCCACTAAAATACAAATTACATTCAATCATTCTAATGTCTCTCATATGGTATCTGTACATAATTTACCTTTGTATATAAAAGTCATAATCTCTATACACAAAGTAAAAATGATGTTTATAGACAATGGGTTGGATTTGAAGTTGTGTACATTAAGATTAATAAAACATTTGGGGTATATTAAAATAACATTAGAGTTGAATATTATTACCATTAAGGCATATGAAAATAATAAACATGAATATATGGGCGTTATTTATCTTCTTTTGATGGTGGGGCCTGTCATTTAGGAGACATTAGTTCATGTGCTTGACTTGGATTTACATTACAAATTACTCTTTGGATGTCCATGGATCCACTCTATGAATGTTATACCCTCAACCTTATACTAGTGTTTGAAGTTTTCTCATGATGGCATGGAAGTAACCATACCTGGTGATCATCAACCCTTCCAATACTACAAATTTTTATAAGGGAATTATCAAAAATACTATTATCTCTTTTTTACCAAAGACACATATGTTCCTATTGAGGAATCACCAAAGCTTAACAACTATGTCCATCCTAACACATTACTTCAAACACCCCCACTTGGAAGTTGGTTGAATAATCCATCCACATCCACTTCCATGGATACTCCATCTAAAATTCAAGAATCTAATTAGCTTTCCACTTCATAAAATATATTGTCTCCCCCATCCCAATTCAAAATTGTTGACAAATGCATGGGATAATATGAAATCCAAAATGTGCATTACTTATAAAAATTCCATATGTCTCCAAACCAACATCAAAGTTTTACTTTAGGAAGTACATTGAATCAATTTTCAAGCTTTGTCAATCCAAGTTATTTTGTAGGGTTAGTCCCATCACATCAAAATAAAACACCCACTCATCAACATTGATTCAAACCTCAATCAACATCAACCATTTAACCCAAACACTCATTCAAATCAAATTTTTGGTTCAAATCCTTTTCCAAATCCAAACTTAAACCAAAACACTTGTATCAATCCCTCCTCAAATCAAACAAACCCAAATTCATTTACGTTCACAAATTAAAAAAATCCCAACTTCACCACTAATCCAAATCAAACAAACCCAAATTCAAATACCCTCACACAATCACATAAAAAAAATCCTCATTCAAAACACTTCCTAATAAATTTATCAACAACCCACTCCATAATCATTATTCTTTCTCACAAGCCAACACTAATTCAAACCCATTTATGGGTCAAATTTCCAACATGTTTACCTCTTCAATCCAAAATAATCAACTCTTGCCACACTTAATTCAAGAGTGGAAAAACAATAAAGATAAGATCCAAGGCTTGAAAGGCATTATCTTTTCAAGAGAAAAATAATACATGTTTAAGGAAATTCGTCCCTATCCATATGATGTAAACAATATGACAACACCCTTTCCTAAACATTTTGAACTTCCTAAATATGATAAGTAAAAAAGGTAAGGGTTGTAGAATAGGATTACGGGATAGGTTAGATCATTCGTTAGTCAAGAAATCTCCAAAATAAGCATAAAGACTTAAATTATCAAGTATACTCTCTTAAGGGGTAGTGCTAATGAAATAAAATAACTAGTTATGAAATTAAAACAATGTTATACCTTTCAAGTAGCTATTCTCCCGCACAAGTAGCCAAGAAGCACATTTTGAACTTCCTAAATATGATAAGTAAAAAAGGTAAGGGTTGTAGAATAGGATTACGAGATAAGTGAGATCATTAGTTAGTTAATAAATATCTAAAATAAGCGTAAAGACTTAACTTATCAAGTATACTCTCTCAAGGGGTAGTGCTAATAAATTAAAATAACTAGTTATGAAAGTACAACAATGTTATACCTTCTAAGTAGCTATTCTTCCGCACAAGCAGCCAAGAAATATGATTTTCTCTAGATTTAGTGCTCTAAATATTTGTTAATGATGTGTGGCATGAGCCTCCATCATATCATTGTTCACCAATGTCTTAGGCTCTTTGATTTTATCCAATTAGGTGAATAAAATGAAGCTTATCTATAGATAATTATGCATAGTAATTTTACACAACCAAATCTTAAAAATGATGGTATGGGCTCTCTTATTTATAGATTTTTAAGATTGAAAAGACTAATTTTCAACCCTTATATCAAAAAATATATGTGTGGCCTCATATGGATACAATTTTTGAGGTCACTAAATATTAAATAGGTTGCACATGGACAAGCATGGGTTGTACAGGAAAAGAGGTTACACATGGGCAAGCATGGGTGCAAACTCAAGTGCTTTCCTAATATTTTGAATGTTTGCATTTTTGAATTTACAATAAATACTTTGATGGAATTTCCACTTATATTTTGAATTTGGATTTTAAAAAAGGACTTTAGATTTTCAAAGTTATAAATGGTCTAGATTCAAATGGATAACATAAAAATGTTGTTTGAAAATACAAACACAATGATTGGATTTGAATTTTAAACAAAGTAAAAAGGTGATTTAGATTTGACCAGTGTAATGCCTCTTTGTTCAAAATAAATGGTGTATAACAAGTGTTTGGTTATTTGATGTATTTTGGTTTCACACAAATAGTTTTTAGACTCAAAAGACAATGTAAGTAAACAAGAATAAGAAAAACATTGAAGTGTATGTCCTATCCTAGAAAATTGATAAGGTGGATTCATACTCTTGGATTACATCTATATACACCTTGAGATGACATAAGTTATAAATCTAATAAATTTAGGTGCACATGAAAATTATTATTTTTAGGCTCCCTCTTCTCTCAAGAGATCGTATGACAACCTTTAACTTCAAGCTACTTTCCTGACACTAATAGTACTCTATGGCAAGTGGGATTTTTTTTTTAAACTCTCACTTTTCATACATTTTAAATGGTCCCATATGTGTGGTTAACACTAGGGCATAAAACTTTATTTGGATACGCATTAACTGACTTATTTTAAAAAGGTCTTGTCCTTTTCACAACCACTACATCCATCAATTTATCAATGTAGTGTGATGTTTGAGTTAAACTTATGTCCTGAGGAAGTCTCTTACTAATGAATCTTGTTTAACCTCTCAAACAAGCATCTCAGTAAGTTAACCTCAATTTACATACCCCTACCATGGAGTGGGGTTAAAGTGATATCAGGAGATGAATTCTTAGGTCAACACTTCCATAGAGAACTTGTGAGGGAGAAGCGAGCTCCCACCCACAAAATAAGAGGAAAAAGAAAAAAATTGTAGGAGTTTGAGGTTGTTTTAGAATCACCCAAATCACTCAAATTTTAGGAATGCCTTAACAAATTTACTTCCATGCTTTGGATAAAGTGACAAAAAAGTAATAAGTGAAGCATTTTTTATCACCCAAGTTATCTAAATGGGATGAGGGGATAACATACATATTAGAATTGGTTTGTAAAACAAACACAACCAAAATCAAAAATCAAAAGCTCTTAAGAGAATTTAACTAAAGTTTGAGTTATTTTTAGAACACCAAATGAGATATGAAGTGAAATTTTCCTTTGGTTGTTGTAAAATGGAGACTAAGTGTCTTAAAACCTACAAACATGGTGTTAGAAATCCAAAAGAGGGGCATAGGATTATCAAATAAATTTGTAACTTGCTATTTTAGCTCATTATTTTTTGATATAAGTCAATTATGTTATTTTATAGAGCATTTTTATTGTTCAGAATGGTGTTTCCATTGATTAGTAGGGTGAACTCACCAAAGTGATCAAAAATGATAGAAATGAAAAACATAATAGTTACCTGTAGGTTTTTGGTCTATGATGATCTTATTGATTTGTTAGCAAACCCATCATTCTACAGATCAAACCTACCAATCTCTAAATCAATTTTGTCATTATATAAAAACACATAAACAGATAGAAAATACATATATCAATTTTGTCATTCATGTTTATATTTTTTCTATTATACAGGTCAATTTCATTACTCCATAGGGTGTTCTTGCTAATGTTCAGGTCAAATTTGTCATTTTACAAGTCATTTATACCATTTGATCCAAAATTCACAAAACATATATTTTAGAGAAAAAGAGGATAAAAATAGCTTTAAAAGAGGATCTAAGTGCTAAATCAAAAGGGATAAAATTGACGTGTGAGGTATGAATCCCATCAGGCATGTCAAAATGTAGAATACGATTATGAGATAGTTTAGATCATGTGTTAGTCAAGAAATATCCAAAATAAGCTCAAAGACCTAGTTTATCAAGCTTGCTCCCTCAAGGGGTGATGTTAATGAATTAAAATAACTAGTTATGAAAGTATGATAATGTTATACCTTCCAAGTTTATGCAATCAAAATTGCATGGTGTGTATGAATCAATATTTGATCAAATAAGATAGAACACACCTACACTTGTAATTGGGGCACACACTTGTTAAGCAGGAGCATGACCAATATGAGGATCCGCTATACCTGATTAGGGGATCTCTTATATCATATATAATAACACATCATGCTAAGCAGGGTTCTAAAGCCTGTAGTCTAAAACAATCATACAACAACCCTAAAATATTCCTATGGTTTTTATAATCACTTATGATAATAAAAAAGAAAGTAAACTAATCGAGTGCTCACCAAATCTCATGGCACAAAGTAAGGGGTTAACTGCAAAGTAATCAAATACATATATAGGGAACTTCAAATAAAGTAAGTATGAATAACACCCTAATACATGGGATATGAGGAGTAATATTATTCGAGCCAACACTTATGCTACTTCTATATACTAAAAGAGAGGAAAACAAAGTTAGAATATACTTACCTGAATGTGAACCTGTCATGACTCAATCTCTTTCTTGGCCAATAGGGCTTTTCAAGAGGTTGTTGTGGTTTGTAATGATCACTTTATTAGGCCAAAGCATCCAAGAGATATCCACAAGACTAAGATTCTCCAAATAAGAAATATAAGCTAAGACTCCTCAAGTAGAATGGTGGAAGAGCAGATTGTGAAGAAGTGTGAGCGAGTAATAACTCTTGATTGCCTTCATATGCAAATGACTAAAATGACCTTGTATATATAGGAGTATCTAACCCAAAACTCACTTGGACATGTCAACTATGTTAGGTTGACTGGGTCGACCTAGCACATTATCGGGCTAATGCTTGAAGTTTGTGCTAGGTCAGTCGGATGGAAACTAGGCCTAAAGAGCTAAAGTGACCCCAGACTATGCTAGGCCGACGAGGTCAACCTAGCTTAATGAACAAGTAAAAAGGGTGATAAACAATGGAAAAAATGATAGAAATAGGAAAATACTAGAGGAATGTGCAAGGAAGGAGAGATAGCTTAGGGAAAGGGATAATATGGTAATAAGGGACAATAATCATGTGAATCACCAAATGTCTACCCACCCCTTTCCTGATGAACCCCTTAATGCATGTACTCAGAAAGATTGAATCATGATGGGTTATTGCAAGATGTAAAGCATCAATAACTGATAAAAGTGTGAAAAAATTATGTGTGTACATATGTCCCATTCAAAGCTCATCATGTGTCACTAAGGTATAACAAGGGATGGTGCTTTGAGAAAGAACATAAGGACATACACAATGTTGATGCTAATTTTTTTTTTAGTATTTTAAAAAGCATAAAATAACTAAAAGTAAATGATATAAAAATAAACTAACTAAAAATTAAATAACTAAAAATTAAATGATGTGTACCTTGACTTACCTTTGTCGCAAGATGTTTGTCAGCTATGTTTTAGTTTTGATTATGGAGGGTGTAGAGACTACTTTGGACAAACCCAAAAATACAAAACTAAGAAGCAAAAATAAACAAATGCAAGAAAATCCAAGATAAATGGTGCTATGTGGATGGGACATACTTTGAAATTTGGTAAGCTAGGTGACAAGTGTTATGCTAGACCAAATGACCATGTCAAACAAGAGTAAATTGGGTAACCAAAAAGCCAAAGCTACTAAAGATCGAAACACTCAAAAAAGTAAACTTCAAGTAAAAAAATGCATACTCACCAAATCAAATCAAAGATACATGTCAAACAAGATGGTAAAAAGAGGATTCAAAAAGAAAAATGGTAAAACAACATTGATGAGTGAGCAGTAACAATCCACATCTCAATCATCAATGGAAAATGGGGATGCATAAAAGAGAAAACAACATGGTTAGGTGAGCAGTAACAATCCACATCTCATGCAACAATGGAAAAAGGGTATGAACTCAGGTGTCCACAACAACAAAACAACAAAATCAAGATAAATGGGAAAAGGAAAGAAAAGTAGTTTTAGTAAATTATAGAACATGATGAAAATAATCCATAGTTTTTCAAACATATTGTTTTGCATCTAAAGATAGATAAAAATGAAATGAAGTAGTGTTAGCATGTTTTTAAGAAATAAATAAAAAAAAATTTAAAGAAGAGGGAAAATAGATTTGGAATCAAAATTGTCTATCAAGGTGGGAAATCAAATGGGTGGAGGGGAGAATGAAGGAAAAACCAAGGTGGAATAACTCTTTATCAAAGTCAAGACACTCAAATTTGGTTTGTAAAAATAAGAGGACTATCGACCTTAAGGACTCTAAAGGGCATCTCTTAGCTACACAAGTCTTAGGTCAGCAAATGGAGTATATAGATCATCCCATGAAGGCTATATGCATGAAAATTAAAATGGGCCTACCTCCTCATGAAGTGTTTCTCACTCCTCAGGACCCCTTATAGAGCCATCGGTCTACTACAAAGATTGGGTACTTGCGTGAGAAAGTAGGTAGCATTATAGGTTTTTTTGAAATCCCCTATTCTAATCTACTGGCCTACCACATCCCAAAGGACTTTGAATCTATGTGAAGTAAATTGTGGAGTTTGAGCTTTGATTAGATATAGGAGATGTGTTTTCAATCATGTCTTCTGGTGTGATTAGACTTTTAAGATTTATATGTTTCCTTTTAGATATCATTGCCTTTTGTTTTTAAATGATTGGCTTTTAAATTTATTTTATTTTCTAAATTCCTCCTCCATATGGATTTGGAAGACCAAACATGGGTACTAAAGATGAATTTAATTTGAAAACTTTGGGACAAGGTTGCTAAGAGAGAGAAAATCAAAGAGCATGGGGTCTAAGAGTCTCATAAATCTAGGTGAAATAAAAGTGCTATCTTGACTTGAACCTTATTTTATCCAAATGTGGAGGTGAAAGAAAGGGTGAAATCATGAGGAAAATGACACAAGTAACAAATTTAAATTCATTCAAATTGTAAAAAATGTGACAAAAGGAAAAAAGGAATAAAATGATAACAAATATGTGATTCATTATCATAAGACTATGAGAAGTGAAGCAAAACATGCTAACATAGATTGTTTACATATTCCATCTAGCAAAAGAAACAAAATTTAATGTTTAAATAATAAATATCACAAAAACCATGAAAATAAAGGTAATTTTATGAGGAGGGCCAGGTTTTATCCATGATCTTACCAAGAAACTCACAAAATAAAAACCCAAGGGGTGACAATAAACAAAAAGTGAGGGAGCCTTTGTATAAAGCACCTCACAAAGAAAGACCCAAAGGATGCCAAAATAACATTGGAAAGTAGAAAAAAGAGAAATAAGATAAAAATATGATTGTTTTATGAGGGATTTCAGGTCTTATCCATGGTATTACAAAGCAACTCACAAAAGAAAAGCCCAAAGGGCACCAAATCAAAATTGGTAAACAAAAGGAAAATGAAAAATAAGATAATGAAGACTATGATACATCAAGAATCCAAAATTATAAAAGGGGGACTAAAGTTTTGAAAAGAAATAAAATGAAGACTATGGTACACCAAAAAACCAAAATATCAAAAGGGAGGACTAAAGGTTTGAAAAGGAAGGAAATTGTTGCATAGGGAGAGACCTATGTTAATGTAACCTACAAAAAGATGTTAGATAGATATATAGAGAAAGCATGAAAAGAAGGGAATTGATTAAAAATGAGGACATACTCCTTACCTATATCATCTTGTTGGGAAATCATTGCTCCAACTGAAATAGGTCTGGAAGAAGTATAAAAAATCAAGGGTTGATCATTAGAAAGAAGACATAGCGTAGGTGGATGAAGCAATGAATCTTTCATGTCATTAAATGATTTTTGACATGGATCCATCCATTCCAAAGCTGTACCTTTCTTGAAAAGGGAATTGATGGAGTGAATTTGATAAGCCATCTCAGGAAAAAATCATCTAATTGGCCCAAGCTTGCCTAAATAAGTACAAATGTCAGGAATAGAATGAGGGATAGGCATGTTGATAATAACATTAATCTTGGTTGGATCATTAAGAGGAGGATTGATAGGAGGTACATAACCCTCAGGTTCTAAGTTATGACCTAAAAAAATGGTATGTACATCCCAATTGAAAGCATGAATTTGAGCTAAGATCTTTTGATAATGTAAGACATCCAAGTCTCTAGACTGAGTTTGGGTCATGATATAATTATCATCATATGTGGGAGAAATTGTGCATGCTTGGGATTCAGGAGGATCTTCAAATTGTGAAATCCCAAGATTACTGAATGTTCAAGGAGTCATGATGAGAGGGTCTTGAAATAGCTTAGCCACTCCAAATTCATTACAAGCAAAATCATCTTCAAGTAAAGATGGGTCTTGAGCATTACATAGAGGGGAAGATTGGTAATCTCATCCATGAGAAGAATAATATGATTTCTAGGTAAGAGGGAAGGTAGAATCCATTCTAAAATATATGAAGGTAATTTCTTAGTATTGCAAGTGTGTTGTAATTCATTAGGCTCATTATCATTAGAGTCTACAAGAGTAACTTGTAAATCAAGATTCATATTGATGAACTCAGGTAGATGAACACTATTAATTTTAGGAATTGTGGGAACATGATATTGTAATTTAGGATTAGGCAA
The DNA here is from genome assembly GCA_037957365.1 of Torreya grandis. Classification (NCBI taxonomy): domain Eukaryota; kingdom Viridiplantae; phylum Streptophyta; class Pinopsida; order Cupressales; family Taxaceae; genus Torreya; species Torreya grandis. Next base: position 1,873,425 of record JARHVA010001062.1, read on the forward strand.
TTGGATACTCCATGGGTTGGGATCAACTTCATGCTTATAACATTTTCCATTGTGTATAAATTTAATGCATTAACTTCCAAAAGAAGCAATGAACCTGATTTGATGAGTCTATGGATGATCGAGGAGTATGTTATAGGATAAAGGAAGATCAAGAACCATGAGTTTGGTTTGCACAATCTTAGGACCAATGGTTAAGGGAAGCCATATAAAATCAAGTGGATTTTGATTGTTCTTATCAAAACCATGACAAATAAGATGAGTTTGTTTAAGATGACTTTTTTTATAACCAAGTTGTTGTAAAAGCAATAAAGAAGTCACATGAATACCATAACCTTCATCAACTAGAAATTTTTGAATAAGGGTGGTATTAATGGCTATCTTGATGAAAAGAGGTGGATCATCGGTGAAAAATATTATTTCATAATTAATCATGTCCTCTTCAAGGAATTCAATAGAAGGTTTGGAAGGACACATAGATCAATAGTATTAATGTTGGTTGAGAATCAGTAGAAGGTGGTTCTTCATCTAAAGAAGATGGGTCTTCAATCTCTTGGAGTTGTTGCATAAGGAATTTATGATGATAAGGTGAAGTGTGAACCAACTCCATGAGATTAATTTTACATGAAATAGAGTTAAGTTCTATAAAATTACAGTGAGATTTGGAAGAGGAACCATGAGGTTTAGAAGAAGGCAAATTAGACTTTGGAGGAATAGATGTGGTTCAAGGATCAAAAGGAGGAAGTTGTTCCTCAGGTGCTTTTAAATCAATATTTATAGTGGTAGTATCTTTAAGTAATTATTATTTCAAAGGAGGTTTCTTAGGCTTGGTCACATGATCTTTATGTGTTGGCTTCTTATGATAATTAACCTTAGCTGTATTGACATATTGATAGTATTTAAGGTATTGATCATAGTCAGCGTCAATTGCACAAACATCCTTAGAAGTTGATTGATTATGGGAAGAATATTTTTGATTATTATTATATGTAGATGCTTTAGATGGTTGTAGTTTTTGAAAATTATTAGTCTATTCTTGATGATGGTGTTTAATCATGGTTTCATGGTCAAATGAATCACCAATCATGTATGAAATAACACATTTAGCAAGCCATCTATAAAACTCATGAGAATGTCCAATATCGGCATGAAACCAACAAAAGAGATTTGGATCATACCATTTAGGAGGAGCTTAGGATATATGAAAGGTTTAGAAAGAGGTAAAAATTGTCTCTTTTGATGAACTGAAAGAGGCAGGTGAGATAATGAAGGAACATAATTTTTGGCAACACTAGGTTTGGTTTGATAAGTGTTACTAGTGATAACATTGGATGCTTGGAAAGATACTTTAAGGATTTTAGAATTAGGTTTAAATTACTTCATAAGAAAATATTTCCATTTAGCTTGGTCAAGAGATTCATTAAGAGTTTGAGGAGCAAAGGTTTGATCCTTATATTAAAGAGTAGGGGTTAAAGTTGTGATAAAGAGATTGAAGAGGTTATCATCAAACATATTATGATCGTATTTATGAGCTAAGGATTTCCATATTTTAATAAAGTCATGAGCCGATTCATTAGGAGATTGTTTAGAATTTATGAAATGGCTAAGATAGTTTTCAAGAAGATCATTATGTTGAAACTCTTTAACTAAAGGATTGACTAAATCTTCAAGTTGCCAAATAGAATGTTGAGGCAATTGATTATACCATTCTAATACATCACCAGTTAATGTTTTGACTAAGATTTTAGTAGTGAAAAATGTATTAGTTTGGATCCATTCTTTGTATATATTACCAAATGTCAGGATCCCTACTCCTTAAGAGTACACTTGATTACCTTTGTATAAGCAACTAAACACATAATTTAACCAAAAGTAAAATGTAACTAGAAATCAGAAACAACACAGAATATGAGAGATAATACAATATTGTATTAACACTCTTCCAGAATGAAATACAATGAAGAAATCACACTCTTCCCACACCTCTTGGGTGTACCAGTAATTCTCCCTCAAGAGTTCTCTCTCTCTCAATTACAAACCAATCAACTCAACCACAGAGTTGTTTCCACCAGTTAGTAACAATACTACCAGTCCACCAAGTACTCAAAGTACTCCAAGTAGATCTCCCTGATCTTGCTCCTTGTTGAGTTGCAGATCTCCTTTGACCTTGCTACCCCTTAGATCTCCTTTGACCTTGCACACACACACACACCTACAGATCAACTGATCTTACTTACCATGTAGATCTTCTACCTGATCTTGCACAACCTGTAGATCAACCTGGTCTTGCACACTTGCAAACCTAGATCTTACACACCTGAAAGAACCCTTGTCCTTGCCTTTGCAAGTCCTTATGATTATACAAATTACAATACAACCCCATGAGTCTCTTAAATAGATCCCATGTAAACAATAATTAGACTTCCTAATTATAATAATTAGAAACACAGACTTAAGACTAAAATAAGTCTTTACATGCAAATTGACCATTCAACAAACTAACTATTTGTGTAACTAATAGTTTTGGAATGCACAAGCGACTGATGTTGGTCACTATCTATCTGGAGATGACCAATGTCAATCGATCATGACTAATATCGGTAGCTTCCTGTCTACTCGTGATCGACGTCGATTACTATGACACTCAATAACCTCCTCCATGTTTGCATACCTGTGAAGCTTTTAGCTCCACAACCTAACAATCTCTCACTTGGAGATAAATAACTACACCTGTACCTGTACATCATCTAATTTTGTTTCCTAGCTTGTATCCCTCTTCAAGTTCAATCTTGAAGACCAACCACCACATATCCTGTGGTGCTTCTCCTGTCATCCAAGTAACTTGCCATATCTGAATCTACATACCCATGTAAAGAAGTTTTTGACCCTGCATAACATGAATCCCTGCTGCTGGTCCCTCTCAAATACCTGAGAATCCACTGAACTGCTTTTCAGTGCTTCTTTCCTAGATTGGCCACAAACTCACTGACAACTCCCACTGCTTGGGTAATCTCAGGTCGAGTACACATGAACTCAACCTCATCATGTGATTTGGGACACTATTCTGTGAACTGTCCATCCATAGGTGTGCTAACCAATTCTGCATCCTGCATAATGAACCTCTCCACTACCTTATTCACATAATTATTTGGAGACAAAATCAACCTATGACTTTCCCTGTCTCTAAAAATAGTCATGCCAAGGATTTTTGCTCTTGAATCCTTCCTGGCACACCACTGAGCTACTTTTACCTTTAGCTCAACAATTTCCTACATGTATGAACCTGCAATAAACATATCATCTACATACAGTAATAGGATAATGTCGCGACCATTATCCAACCTGGTAAAATAAACACAGTGATTACATTGACATTAACTAAAGCCATGCTTTGTCATACACCTATCAAACATGTACCACTGTCCTAAAGCTTGCTCAAGACCATATACCTTGGCCTTCTATCTCACCTGTCCATTCTCTCCTTTCTTTAACTTGGGAATCCATTTATCTTTCAGTGCTTTCATTCTAGCTGGCAACTCTACTAAATCTCCCATTTGGTTCTTTCCCAAGGAATCAACTTCCTCATTCATGCCATGCTCCCACTGTTTCCTGGATTCTACCTGCATTGCCTCTTAAAAACTTCCTGGTTCTTGACCATCAGTGAGTAACAAGTTCAAGTAGTATAAATAAGGGGAATAATGAATTTGAAGCTTACTTACCCTTTCAGTCCTCCATATGGGTGTTTGAGACTCCTTGACAGCTTGCTGTCTGCCCAAAATCCATTCTCTGGTCAACCTTGGTCTGCACCCGATCGATGTCGATTCCCCCTGATCGCCGATGCCAGTTCCCTAACTGACATCGGTGTCCACATGGTCACCGATGTTGGTTCCCTGACCGACATTGGTCTCCACCTACTCGACACCACCGACTCTGGTCTGCACATGACCGACATCGGTACCTGCCTATTCGATGTCAGTTCTCACCTGACTGATGTTGGTAACTATGTTTTCCTATGAGTTATGACTTTTACCTGTGAGCTCACTTTGGATCATAACCTTTTCCAAACTACCCTGCTCAAAATTATTCAGCCCTTTGCACTGATCTCTGTCCATCATCTCCTCCATGAAAACCAAGGCTTTCCAGTTCTTAAGTTTGTCAAAGACATCAGACTTCCTCTTAAGAACATGCATCCCCTTCTTATTCATGTGACCAAGCCTACAGAGCCACATATTCACATCTACATCTGAAGTAGATAAACTAGAAGGAGAATCAGTAATATAAGTAGATAGATAAAGAGTACCTACTTTCTTACCACATGCTAATTCAAGTGCACCCTTGGAAAATTTCCAAGATTCTGCTGTGAGAGTTACTGTGCATCCCTCATCACCCAACTTTCCTATAGAAATTAGACTCCTCTTCAGGACTGGGACATGCATGACATCCTTCAACACCCATGTGTTGCCCGTCTGTAATTTCAGCCGCACTTCTCCTTTGCCAACAATTTGACAAGGCTCACCAACCCCTAAATAAATCTTTCCAAAGTCTCCATGGACATAATCATGGAAAAATAATCTATTTGGGGTTGCATGAAAAGAGGCAATAGAATCTAAAATCCAAGATTCTACTTTATCCAAGGAACATATAAGAGCAACCCGTGCAACAATCCCTGTATCATTTGCTTCTTTATTTCCTTCATGTTGATCTTCTACCAACCAACAATCTTTCTTTACCTGCCCTTTCTTTTCATAATTTAGTAATTGATCATTCTTGCCATTGAATTTTTCCATTCTTAGTGTACTTTCTTCTACCATTGCTTTACTCCCACTCAATCAGAAACCCCTGAGAGTGACCTATAATCAATAAACACTTAACACGCTCTGACCACCTGTTAGTGTACCTAACCAAGCTCTGATACCAAGCTCTGAAGAACCTGCTCTGATACCAATTTTCAAGATCCCTACTCCTTAAGAGTACACTTGATTACCTTTGTATAAGCAACTAAACACATAATTTAATCAGAAGTAAAATGTAACTAAAATAAAAAACAACATAGAATATGAGAGACAATACAATCTTGTATTAACACTCTTTCAGAAGGAAATACAATGAAGAAATCACACTCTTCCCACACCTCTTGGGTGTACCAGTAATTCTCCCTCAAGATTTCTCTCTCTCTCTCAATTACAAACCAATCAACTCAAACACAGAGTTATTATTTCCACCAGTCAGTAACAATACTACCAGTCCACCAAGTACTCAAAGTACTCCAAGTAGATCTCCTTGATCTTGCTCCTTGTTGTGTTGCAGATCTCCTTTGACCTTGCACACACACACACACCTGCAGATCAACTGATCTTACTTACCATGTAGATCTTCTACCTGATCTTGCACAACTTACATATCAACCTGGTCTTGTACACTTGCAGACCTAGATCTTACACACTTGGAAGAACCCTTGTCCTTGCCTTTGCAAGTCCTTATGATTTTACAAATTACAATACAACCCCATGGTTCTCTTAAATAGATCCCATGCAAATAATAATTAGACTTCCTATTTACAATAATTAGAAACAAAGACTCAAGACTAAAATTAGTCTTTACATGCAAACTGACCGTTCAACAAACTAACTATTTGTGTAACTAACAGTTCTAAAATGCACAGGTGACCGACATCAGTCACTATCTATCTAGAGATGACCGACATCAGCTGATCATGATCAATGTCGGTAGCTTCCTGTCTACTCTTGACTGATGTCATTTTTTCTAATCGATGTCGGTTACTATGACACTCATCAACCCCCTCCATGTTTGCATACCTGTGAATCTTTTAGCTCCACAACCTAACACCAAAGGATTTAAGAAATGAGGTGGGTCTTTAGTCCCATCATATTTAATAGTTGGTGATATGTTACCAATGCCAATAGATACAATGAAGGGAGATAAAGGCTCATTTTGGATAGTTTGATGCATTTTGTTATTCATTATTGGTTGAGGAATAATGTTACCTAAGGCATATCTAAGAGGTGGAGGAATGTAATTAAGATTATCTTGAAGACTCATGATTGGAGGTTGATTAGCCACATTGATCAAATGTTGTTAAAGTTGCATCATTTGATTAATATTAGAGTTTTGCATAATGTTCATTTGTCAAATCACTTGGGATAATTGATATGTATCAAGTGGTAGGTTGGTGTTGGAAGGAACATTTATCACATTGGTATTGGAGGGAATATTAGAAGAAGATTATTATTGGGATTATTTAATAAATTTGAGTCAATCACTCCCACATTAATTTGAATATTTTGAGAAGGTTCTTGGTAGGTGTAGAAAGGATTGGATCCATTAGCCTCATCTTGAGGTGTTATTTGAACTATGTTGCAATTTGTAGATGAAGGAGGAGAAGAGGTGCCCCAAGAGTGATGGTGCTCTTGGGAGGTAAGAAAGGGAGAAATGAACACCCCATATAGGAGTTAAATGAATTAAAACTATCCAAAAAGATTATGATAGGGGACCTCATTTTGATCAAAGAGAAATGAACATAATGTAGATCGAAAAGGATGAAGAATCAAGCTAAAAATAGGGAAATAAGGAAATAAAGCTAGGTTGACTAGGTTGACCTATTGGAAAAACTAGACCTATAGACTATGCCAAGTTGACCAAGTCGACCTAGTGCAGTAAACATAAGCAACATAAAAAGTCTAGGACAATGCAAAGTTGAGATGGTCAATGTAACACAATAGATAGGGAAAGGGAAAGGATTGCTAATAAAATGAGAAATAAAATAAGGTATGCCTATAGCTATTCTATAAAAATAGATACTGAAATGAAATACACAGTCAATTGAATTGATGTTGGCCAATCCAATTGGCACATATAAATAGATTATAATTTTGAAATAAAAGTACAAATTATAGTAGAAATAGAGAAATAGAAACTGAACTTAGTGTTTTGGAGATGAAAACAAAACATATAACTGACATGTAACCTTGGAGAGAATTGGTCCAATCTGCAGAGCTGGGTTGAGCTGGTCGACCAAGTGAGATAGGAACTTGTTGCAAAAGATAAAAAAAGTGTTCTAAGTCAACTTGGTCGACCTAGTAGACTAAAATGGATGTCTGGAAATGTGCTTAGTCAAGTTGGTTGACCTAGTTGACTAGACTACAAATTTGGAAGTCTAGAAACTGGAACCTACATTGTGAATCCTAAATAGGAACCTACTGCAAAGTGGTTAGAACTATGCTAGGTCAACCTAGTCAAACTAGTAGGCTAAATAAAAGTCTACAAAGTGTTGAAAACCTATGCTAGGTCAAGCTGGTCAATCTAGTTGCATGTTCCTACATAGATAAAAATAGTTGGGTCGATAGAATTGAGCTAGCAAATCAAAATATATGATAAAAAAGATGACAAAATGAATAAAAATAAGTGAAAGAAACCCTATAAGGGTTTTATTCACGTCAGGTTCACCAAAATGTAATGAAGGTGAATCCAAAGTGGAGCTAATGTTGAATAAAAAAGTAAACAAAAATAAAAATGTGAAGATAATCCAACTAGCAGTGGGATAGGATTCACATCAGGTTCATTAGAATGTACGAAATCAAAATTGCGTGTCACACATGAATCAATCCTAGATCGGATAAGATAGATCACACCTACACTTCTGATTGGGGTACACACTTGTTAATTGAGAGCATGACCAATATAAGGATCCACTAGACCTAATTAGGGGATCACTTGTACCATCTGTCACAGTACATCATGCTAGGCAGGGTTCCAAATCGTATAGTTTAACACAATTGCACAATAACCCTAAAAGCGTCATATGGTTTCTATATTCACTTATGATAATAAACAAGAAAGTAAACTAATCTAATAATAAGAAAAGTAAACTAATCTAGTGCTCACCAAATATTGTGGCACAAAGTAAGGGGTTAAATACAAAGCAATCAAATACATATATAGGTAACTTCAAATAAAGTAAGTATGAATAACACCCTAATACATGGGATATGAAGAGTAATATTATTCGAGCCAACACTTATGCTACTTCTATCTACTAAAAGAGAGGATAAAAAAGTTAGAATATACTTACCTAAATGTGAACCCATCATGAATAAATCTTTCCCTTGGCCAATAGGGCTTCACAAGAGGTTTTTATGGTTCATAAGGATCACTTTGTTAGGCCAAAGCATCCAAGACCTATCCACAAGACTAAGATTCTCCAAATAAGAAACCTAAGATAAGACTCCTTAAGTAGAATGGTGGAAGAGCAAATTATAAAGAAGCACGAGTGAATAATAACTCCTGATTAATTTCATATGGAAATGACCAAAATGGCCTTGTATATATAGGATTATCTAACCCAAAAATCACTTGGACATGTCGACTATGCTAGGTCGATCGGGTCAACCTAGCACATTAATAGGCTAATGCCTAAAGTTTGTACTAGGTCAGCTAGATGGAAACTAGGCCTAAAGAGCTAAAGTAACCCCAGACTGTGCTAGGTCGATCGGGTTGACCTAACTTACTGAATAGGTATAAAGGGTACTAAGTAAGGGAAAGAAAGATAGAAAGAGTAAAATACTAGAATAATGTGCAATGAAGGAGAGATAGCTTAGGGAATGATTTTAGGAGCTGAATGGATAGGGAATAATATGGCAATAAGGGACAATAATCCTGTGAAGCACCAAAGGTCTACCCACCCCTTTCTCGGTGCACCCCTTAAGGCATGTACTTAGAGAGATTGAGTCACAACGGGTTCTTGCAAGATGTAAAACATCAATAATTGATAAAAGTGTGAAAATATTGTGTATACACTAAGCAGCTATTATCCCTCATAAACGGCCAAAAAACATGCTTTTCCCCATATTTAGTGTTCCAAGTCTTTATCAATAAAGTGTGGCATGAGCATCCATTATCTCCTAGTTCACCGTTGGCTTAGGCTCTTTAATTTGATCTAATTGGGTGAATAAAATGAAGCTTCTCTATAGATTATTATGCATAGTAAGTTTACATAATTGAAACTTAAAAATGGTGGTTTTGGCTCTCTTATTTATAGATTTTTAAGATTGAAGAGACTTATTTGTAACCCTTGGATCAAAAAATAGATGTGTGGTCTTAGATGGATTCAATTTTTGAGATCAGTACATAGGAAAGAGGTTGCACATGGGTAGGCATGGGTTACATAGGAAAAGAGATTGCACATGGGCAAGCATGGGTACAATCTCAAGTGTTTTATTGATTTTTTGAATATTTTCATTTTTTAATTTCCAATAAATATGTATTAAATACTTTCATGGAATTTCCATTTAGGATTCTAATTTGGATTAAATTACGTAAGTGACTTTGATTAATTATTTGTAATTCTTTGGAAATGAGTTACACACTTAATCAACCTAGTAAAAAATGTCATTTTACTAAGTTGTAATTTGGTTGGAGTTTAATTAGAAGGTGTTAATTGTGTACAAGTTAATACCCCAGTTAAGGTATTATAGACATGAAATAACACATGCACGTGATGTGTGTTGCCAAATTAGAAGAATTCAATGGTCCACAATATCATTTTGCATGGTCATAATTCGACTTGAAATGATTTAAGAAAATATAATAATAACATAAAATGCATATTCCCATTTAGGGATACATTGGCACAAATTGGCACATGTGCATGACAAGTTTGAATGATTTAGATTATTTTAGTGATTTTGGTCTAGATTATACGTTATCACATAATATCATTTAGATTGACAATTTCAACACAATAGTGATAAGAATTGGATGTCTACAAGGGTGATCATAGGGAACATATTAAATACTTATATATGGCATGAACTGATGTTGCTTATAGTAATGAATACATGTTAAGACTCTTTCCATGTAGTCTAGGGGGTCAAGCCCTAGAATGGTTCTCACATTTACTCAAAGGATCAATCTCCACCTTTGAAGACCTATCTAAAATGTTTGTTCATAATTTATCATATAATGTTAACAAGGAATTATACATGATCAATCTATATATCACCAAACAATGAAATGGTTAAAACTTTACCTCTTTATTACAAATATGACAATCATTGGCAAGTCATTTTCCATGGTCTTTTCCTGAAAAGGAACTCATTGTTATTTTCACAAACAACCTTAACTAAAATTTGGTTCATCACTTGAAAATTCATTATCTAACATTCTTTGATGAAATCATCAAAAATGGAGTTCAAATTAAATGAAATTTAATTATGAAGGGTGTTTTCAAAATTTTCAAACACGACAACAATTCCTCAAACCAAATTAAAAAAACCCAAGTTTTTCACCAAAAATAAAAATTTTGTAGGTGATGGTGTGATAGATTTCAAGCAAGTCCAAAACCCATTACCCATCAACAATATCACAATACTCTATGGTCAACAAAAATAATAAAACCTCAAGCGTATGTTCACCCAATTTGGAGACTCTTATGAATTGGTTTTTTAAAAGTTGGCCCAAGCAAACCTGAACATATGTCCCAACAAAAAATCCTTCAAGGAAAATGTTCCTAGCCCAAGTGGTACTAAAATGATGAATATTTTGAATACCATTAGATTAAGGGAAATTCAACCAATTAGTGTATAAGGCTAAAACATTATGTCCAAGATCTCATAGATCGTGGGGATATAGCCATTTAAAATCAACCATCCACATCATCCAATGACCAAAAGTTGGGCATATATAAAGATCCATTTCCAAAACATGAGTAAGGGCATGTTAAAAAAAATAGGAGAAACCTCAAGCAAGTAATGTCAACCAAAATAATCACCCTTTTGACTCTATATTCAATTGTGTTGATTATACGAACCACTATGTTTCTATCATTACCATAAAATCCCAAGATTATACTATTACCAAAAGGTTCACCAAGATTACCATCCCAAGTGTTTCCTCAACCATCTTGAGAATATGCTTGCTCACATATCTATTTTAGAGATTCTCAAAACCTCCCCTTTATATAAAGATATCTTGTGTAAAGTCCTTTAAGAGTAAATATTCCCTCAATACATCAATCCATAAAATTTTCAAGTGTTAGTTAGAAACTTATCCACTAACAATAAAATTACATTTGATCATTCTAATGTCTCTCCTATGGGATCTGTGCATAATTTACATTTATATATAAAAGTCATAATCTCTAGAAACAAAGTAAAAAGGATGTATATAAACAATGGCTCGACTTTAAACTTATGTACATTAAGGTTAATAAAACATTTGGGGTATCTTATAACAACATTATAGTCAAATATTATTACCACTAAGGCATATGACAATAATGAATGTGAATCTATGGGAACTGTTTATCATCCTTTGATGGTGGGGCCTATCATTCAAGAGACATTAATTCATATTCTTGACTTGGATTTACCATACAAATTACTCCTTGGACGTCTATGGATCCACTTTATGAACATTATACTCTCCACCTTATACCATTTTTTGAAGTTTTCTCATGATGGCATGGAAGTAACCATACTTGGTGATCATCAACCCTTCCAATACTACAAATTATTGGAAGGACATTATCAAAAATACTAGTATCTCCCTTTTACCAAAGACACATATGTTCTTATTAAGGAATCACCAAAGCTTAACAACTACATCCATCCCCACACATTACCTCAAACACCCCCACTTGGTAGTTGGTTGAATATACCATCCACATCCACTTTTATGGATACTCCATCTATAATTCAATCATCCAATCAACCTTCCACTTCATAAACTACACAGTCTCCTCCATCCCAATTCAAAATTTGTTGACAAAGGCATGGGAGAATATGAAATCCAAAATGTGCATTACTTAGGAAAAATTCAGTTGTCTCCAAACAATCATGGAAGGCCCCAATCTCAAAAGGATACTCAAATGATTCACAACTTGGGTGAAAAATAATTTATAAAAGGTGGTTTTCTTTCTGATGAACAAATTGAATATTAAATTTCCTCCTAGATTTATTTTGAGGAACAAGTTACTTGCTTCCTTAACATCCAATATCCCATAGCCAAATCCATCATGTGTAATATAATGAATTATAAAGGCAAGGGCTTTGGCCTCCACGTACAATAAATAATAAAACCAATCATGCTTAAATCCAATGAATCTTTCCATGGTATAGGATTTAACCCACTTAATGTGTTCACAACACTTTACCAAAGTGACTCTTCTAATGAGTCTAAGACAAGCTCTTTAGACACTAAAATGGGTTCCACCTATAACCGATTTGAATATTTCTCCATGACAAACCCATTCCATGAAACCAACATCTTAACACTTGACCTAACATATCCAAACCTAATCTAGTGGGACCAATAATCAACACATATGCTTACTCACTTTGAAAATGATGAAGTAATATCTAAATTCTTAAGCACAAGAGATCATATTCTGATATGTGATCATAATAAGGGTTTTTCCATCCAGTTAGATGATTCTAAATATTTTGAGGAGTTATTATCACATCATCAAAGCAGTAAAATAATAACATCATAAGCATAATACCATGAGGAAGAATGTAACCTTCTGTAACCACCCATAAAATATCAAGAAGAATCAACTCTCCTAGTTGAAGACACCATAATAGTTAACATTAGGGTAGAGTAAAATCTAAAAATAGTCAAGCTTGTTGCATAATTAACTTAAGAAGAACATGAAACTTTCACTTGTTTCTTAAAGAAATATCTAACGTGTTTGCATGGTCTTATGTAGACATGCCATGGATTTATCCTTCACTTGTTTTGCATCAACTTGTGGTTCATCTAGATGCAAAAATTATAAAACATAAACTTATAAAAATACATCCCAAAGTTTCAATCTTATTCAAATAAGAATTAAAAAATAAATTAGAGGTTGGCTTCATCCATACCATAGATTACTCAGATTGGATATCTAAAGTTATTCCTGTATCAAAGAAACCAACTAGAATCAACATATGTACAAAATTCAAGGATATAAATAAGGCATGTCCCAAAGATAAAATTCCATTATCAAACATAGATATGACTTTGAATTCCACCAATGGTCATGAGATGTTGTCTTTAATGGACAATTTCTCAGATTATAACCAAATAAAAATAGCTCATGAGGACCACCATAAGACAAGATTTACAACACCTTGGGGAACTTTTTGTTGTCAAGTACTGCCCTTTGGTCTCAAGAACATTGGAGCCACATACCATAGATAAATAATAGTTATATTCCATGATATGTTTCATGGCATCATAAAATACTATGTTGACAACAATCTTGCTAAATCCAAATCTAGATCAGAACATCCTGAGATACTACACATATTTTTTGATAGGATGAGAGTAAAAGATATATTTGAATCCAAAGAAGAGTGTCTTCAGAAATAAATTAGGCAAGTTATTGGGATTCATAATTTCACACCATGGCATAGAGGTTGATCCCTCCAAAGTTTTAGTTATCATGAATATTCCTCTACCTAAAAATATCAAGCAACTCCATAGTCTATAAGGTTAAATTCAAGAAATTCAAAGGTTCATATCATAGCTTGTAGATATTTATCATTCATTCACATTTTTGCTTAAAAAAGACACTGTGTTAAATTTTTAGCCATCCAATTCCTATCACTATTATGCTAAAATTTTTAATCTATAAGATATTTTGTGACAATGCACAATCTAGACTAAAATCACTAAAACACTCTAAATCATTTGAACTTGTCACATATAGGTGCTAATTTATGCTAATGTAACCCTGAGTGGGGTAATGCATTTTATGTGATTATTATATTTTCTTAAATAATTTTGAGTTAAATGACGTCTTAGACCACTGAATTATTATAATCCAGTAGCCCATGCTTGTGCATGTGTTATTTCACATCCATAATACCCTAATAGGGGTATTACCCTATATGCAACTAACACCTTCTGATTCATCCCCAATCAAATTTTGACCTAGTAAATTAACATTTTCAACCAAGTGTGGGGGATAACTTTACATAAATTTAGAAAATGTAATTAACCTGATCAAAATTGATTAAACCCAATTAAATGCATAGTTGAAAGTTCCATGGCTAATTAGTGAATTTCTATTTTTATAAATTCATAAATTTAGATTTTGATTACATCATCATGACATCACACAAATATCTAAAATCTATAGCTTTTATAATTTCCTATTTTCTAAATGTATTATTTAAATTTATTCCTCGACTCTCATGATAAGTGGATAAGGGATCATGGATAATTAATGAATTTATATTTTTTTAAATTCATAAACTCAACCAAAAATATCTTCTATGAATTGTCAATTCACTTGTAAAATATCAATAATTGGGTGGAATACATAATCATTTAGACCTATGTCTCTCACATGGACTTCAAAGTTAACCTAACTAAAATCAAGGTTAGTTTTGAACTCTATTGCGGTTAAATCTAACCTAAATACACTTGGGTTAGATTTAGTTTTGTAGGATATAAATACAAGGCCTCACCCATTGATCTTTAAGCTTCAGTTGTGCAAACTTATTATACAAAATTATCTATAGATAAGTTTCACTTATTCAACCAATTAGACCAAAATCGAAGATCCTAAGCCATTGGTGAACTAGGAGATGATAGAGGCCCATGCATAAGCCCATTGACAAAGATTTAGAACACTAAATCTAAGTAAAATCACATTTATTAGGTGATTTTGGAAGGAGGGATGCTACTTAGAAGGTTTGATTGTATTCCTTTATTAATTAGCTCTTAAAATTTATTAGCAACACCCCTTCAGGGAGTAAGTGTTAGTGTTCTAGATTGCACCATAGCTAAGCAAAATATTTTTCAAGTCATTTACTTAAATCTAGTCTAACATGGGACTGATCCTAGGCTATGATTATCCTAATAATGGATCATACCTCTAGAGAAGGCTGACTTCCTTCTGTATCTATCACCTAAACTAAACCTAAACTAGTACTTACTTGGAAAAGGTAGAGAGATTTTGATAATAACTTAAGAAAGCATGTAAAAATTGGGTGATGCACCAATAATTAGATCACCTAAACTCACACAAGACACACTATGAGACACATTCAATACCAAATAATATCAATCTCACATAAATATTTTAGAATAAGGCATTAATCAGTTATCAAATTAGCATGACAAGGCAAATATGCACTTTCAATCTAGACAACAAACTATAAATTACACACAATATGACCTGTGAGAACTACTAAGCATTTTTTGAAGGTGATAAAAACTTAGACATAGACAAGGAACATACACTCACTTAACCATAGTACATGAATTCATGGAACACACTTCAATTTAGCTTAGAAAAATGATGGAATTTAGTCTTTATTTCATAAAAAGGTGTTACAAAACAAATTTCAATAGAGTTTAGTCATACAAAAAAGAGGGATATTATTTAAGGCTTATAATCCTATATTTATAGGAAAAAGGAGAGAGAGAGAACTGAGTAGATAGAAAACATTGAATGAGGTCCAATTGAGCTTGATGGATTAAGCTTCTCAAGGATGTTGACTTATGACCTTATCAACAAGGCACAAATTTTTTAAAATAATTAAATGATCATTGCCTTTATCCAACCACTAGGTCTTCTTCTTAGAACTCTATGTCATTGTCTATCTGATCTACTAATGAGGACCATGTCTTGGAATTGGCAGAATTATGCCACTTCTACCTTAGATGGCCATCAATATTTGCTTATTGAAAATATGACCCTGACAATAGACGAGACACCTCTAGATGATCATGTTTACATTTATATTTACTCTAATATTGAACATAGGTCTATTATAGTTAAAACCAATCCAATTATTGGTTTACACATAGTCATAATATCCATAAAAACCTATAGACTAATTGTACTTACTTCACAATCACTGGTCTATCTTCATCCTCTGTATTAGGCCCAAAAGACCTATTTTACCTATATGAAACTTTGTTGGTAATTTTTGGTCTCTGAAATGTGACCCTGGTTTAACCCTGGGTTACCTTTGATCTTAGCTCCTTGAAATTTTCTTTGCCTAGGCCCAAAATAACTTCTTAAAACTTTCATAAAAAATGTCCCAATCTCACTTTTATTTATTAGTTATTGATTACCAACTCATACTATTTACATTATGCCCAACTATCTTTATGCTTATTGGTCTAATAGATACACTGAATTATTGACTCTACTCACACCTTTAGATCTAGATGTATGAATGCATGCAAGTCCTTGATATTTTACTAGGACCCACTGACTTTTGACACTTATCTTCTTTGTATTCCTCATCAAGATCCTCTTACCCTTTTGACTCATCTCAATCCATCAATCTTGATGTATGATTAAATGCTCTCCATTGATCTTCTGGGAACCCATTAACACTATTAGGATTCCTCACTCCATTGATCAAGGTGTACGATTGAGTGTGATCCATTGATCTTGGACCTATTTGAAACCCCAATGGCTACTTTATGGTGCTTAATTTTGACATTTACGTGAATGCCATTTGACATCCTCATGGATGTATTTGACATCTTGTAGACCATCAAATTTACGCTCCAATGGATTTTTTCTCAAGCTTTAATTTGACTTTCACATGAATGTCTCCCATTATTTAACCCACTCTAAAGATTTATATCTTAAAGTGCAAAAATCATGGAGGGACCAAATTTGTTAGAGATGTCCCTGAGACCAAAAACATTGTGCCCACTTGATTTGCTTGCTTTGGGAGCTTTTTAAGAGGAGATAGAAAATGTGCAAGTAAATTGGTTCATTTGTTTCCTACATGACATCTTGGTGATAGTCTAGTTTCTAAAATTTTTAAAATTCATTCTTTGATCATTCTTTCAAAGTTTTGATGATTTCCTAAAGTTTGTGCAACCTTATTCATGTTCCTAGACACCATGCAAATTGCTTAGACCCTTCACCTAAAACTGTAGGTCCATCCCTTGAATATCAATTAGATTAGACTTTAAGATTACTCAAAGTGTTTCCAAATATTTTCAAAAGCTACATGATCTCCACTTTAGGTCTATCTTCTCCTTGTGACATTGGGTCACTCTTCAATCAAGATCCTACTCCTTCCACTGGACTCTTGGACTAGGTACATTTTTATTATATAGACCAAAATTGGTCAACATCTTTGGTGACTTGGCTAGGTAGCATGCCTACTATGCTCGAGAACTTAGACTAGATACATGACTCTTAGATAATTTACATGATACATGGACCATTTACATGATTGCAAGACAGTGTTTTGACTTGCAAAAACAAAAAAATTCAACATACAGGGAAAGAAACAAACTTGAAAGGGAAACTAACTTAATAAAACAAAGACAACTAACCTACTAAATAACTATACAACAAAGAACTTATTTGGGATAAGACATAAATAAACTAATGTGTTAAAAAACACTTAGATAAAATCCAAACAACTATGTATAAGGGACTTGGTATCCTTAATAGAAGTGCTTTAGATGTATCCCATTGATTGGGATAGGAAGCTCTTCACTATTCATCCTCATGAGTTGAAAAGCATTATGTGATTTGCAGCTAGATACTGTATATGGACTACTATAGAGAAAATCAATTTTTGTGTGCTTTCCTAGCCTAGCTCTGTCCTCATCCCACTTGAGGACCAAATCTCCTTATTGAAAACCTCTTGAAGAAGATCCTTTATCAAACAATCTATTTATCATTGCTTGATGGGATTCCATGGCCAACATGGACAGATGCATTATCTCTTCTAGCTCCATGAGCTTTTCATATCTTATTTTCATTGGCTCATTTTCCAAAAACTCAAGCTAATGCATTAATTCTGAAGTAGAGAATTTAAGAGAAATAGGCTCTCTTGCTTCCTTACCATATACTAGCTTGTATGAATAATTGGCTATGGACTTTTTATAGGTAATCTTGTTAGCCCATAGATATGAATTCAATTTGAGATGCCATGATATTTGATTATCTTCAATAGGCCTCTTGATGATCTTTAATAAATTCTTGTTAGTGGACTCAGCAAGTCCATTGCCTTGTGGATAATAAT
The DNA here is from genome assembly GCA_037957365.1 of Torreya grandis. Lineage (NCBI taxonomy): Eukaryota > Viridiplantae > Streptophyta > Pinopsida > Cupressales > Taxaceae > Torreya > Torreya grandis. The sequence continues at coordinate 1,891,442 of JARHVA010001062.1, forward strand.
TTGAGGAGGTACTGAGAAAAACACTATGTTGAACTGCCCACTAGCTGATCTTAGACCCTAAAAAAGCTATAGCATTATCATAAATTATAGTTAAAGGGACCCTAAATATGGTAAGTAAACCTTCATAAAATTTCAAAACATTAGTTTCATAGGCTTCTTTTAATGCCACTACCTTTGTCCATCTAGTAAAATAATCTACGGTAGTTAGGATCCAATTGTGTCTTGAGCTTGAAGGGGGATTAATAAGACCAATAAATTCCAATCCCCATTGGACAAAGGGTTGATTTACTTAAATTGGTTGGAGAGGTAAGCCTACAAGCTTTACCTTTCCAAGAAATATGGCACATTATCTGCATGTTCTGGTCTATGTATGACAATCACCAAATAAACTTGGATTATAATACCCACCTCTCATTATCTTATGGGTTATAATCCTTGCTGAATAATGTCCTCCACCATGTCCATCATATAATTACTTAAGCAACCTCTATGTTTGACCTGGTTCTATGTATCTTTGAAATATGCCATTGATATCCTTTTTGAACAACACACTATCAATAAGAAGAAAAGGAATTGACTACAATCTAAAATATCTCCTCTTTAAATGGGTCAAATGAGAAGGATAAACACCATCTTGTAAATATCTTACCATATCTTGGAACTAGCTTGAAGATGGGGTCTGATTAGTTGTAACTTCTTAATCATTTGAAACCATAACCACCCCATTAGTCTCTCACAAGTATTGGGCTAGATGTTCACAAAGTCCTTTGCCTCTAACTAGCTTTGTGACCTTGATCTCAACATCATATTCTATGAACTTGATTATCTAACCAGCTCTTTTATCATTTATATGTTTGTTTAAGATAAAATCCTTAACACTTGGATGTGTAACCATCAAATGTCTCTTAGTATTGGATAATAAGTATCTAAATTTTTTAAGAGACCTTATGACTAAAAGTACATACTTCTCAACAAAATAATATCTTGTTTCATATTATTTTAAGCCTTGATTGAAGAAGGATATTGGTTGCTCTAAATTTTATTTATTCTACTACGTGAGAATATCTAAAATTATGTCAATGTTAGCATAGGTTTATAATAAGAAATCCCTAGTGATTTCAGGGTTTAGGACTGTAGGAACACTGGCTATAGCTTTCTTTATCTCTTCAAAACTTCTTACTCCTTCCTTGGACCAACTAAAACTCAGACCCTTCTTTAGCATGGTTTTTAGTGGCCTAGCTAAATTATCAAAATTTAAAATGTATCTATTTATAAAATTGATCTTACCTAAAATCTTTACAAGGCTTTCTTGTGTTTAGGCAAGGAAAGTGAAAACATTGAGTCTATCCTATTAGGATCTATGCTTGTACCATGTTTTGAAATTACATGTCGAAGAAGTCTACCTTCATAAATAGAGAAAACACACTTTTTTAGATTCAAAGACACTCCAAATTACTTGTAGCTTTCAAAAACTTGTCTGAGATAAATTATATGCTCATCTACACTATTAGAGAATACTATAATGTCATCCAAATAAATAAGAATAAAATTGTTGAGGAGACCCTGAAATGCCATGTCCATAGTTTTCTAAAAAATGGCTCCAGAATTAGATAAACCAAAAGGTATTTTTCTATATGAAAACATCCCCCTCTTTATGGTAAAGGTTTTTTTGAATAGGTATTCTTCTTTGACCAAAATCTTATTAAATCCATTGTAGCCATCCAATAAAGAGAACCTTTATGAACTTGTAACTAGCTATAGAATCTACTCCATTGATGGCAATGGATAATGGTATTTAAGAGAGGACTTGTTCAAGTCATGGAAGTCAACACATAGCCTTATTTCACCATTCTTTTTCTACATTGAAACAAGGTTTGCCACCCAAGTCGAGTGCTTAATTGGAAATATTATAGTTGACTCAATGAGCTTATGTTGTTTAACTCTCATTAAAGGTTCAAGCTTTAGATTAATAGGCCTTTATCTCTATCTGGCCATCCTAGTCTCATCCTCTAACTCAATGGTATGTTTAGCTAGACTTAGATCGAATCCTTTAAGGTTATTGTATTACCATGTAAAAACATCTAAAAAACTTGAACATAACTCAATAAAAGTTTATTTCTCTGAAGATGTGTAAACTTTGCCTAGTTTTAAACTCTTACTAGTTGAAATATCTACATTTGTATTGTGTTATTGTTTGGTTGATAAAGTAAAATTTTCTTTTCTCAATTCATCATCATCTCTACTGAATATGTTTTTAAGGGTGGCTAACCCTTTAGGCAATTTGTTTGTCTTTAATTGCACAATCTGGTCACCATACTGCTACAAATGATTGTCATGGTTTCTTGAGTAGAATTTATCTTCCTCTTGTAAGAATATGAATATCTAAATATCATCTTCAAATACTTACCAATTATCATTATTGTCTGGGATGGAAGGTCTCACAATTACCTTGATGTGTGATTAAATCTTTTCATTTTTTATGTCATCTGAGATGTTGAATTATGATCCAATGGTAGCCAACCTATCTGCATGCTTGTTCTTATTTATTGATATAGCCTAAATATTGAAAGCTTGAAAGTATTCAAATAGGTCCCATACTCTATGGTTATAGGACCTAAGTAGTGGGTTCTTGCATATATTAAGTCCCCTTACTTGGTGAACTACTAGTTCACTATCTCCAAAAATTTGTAAAGTGATAATCTTCATCTTTCTTACCCATTGAAAACCATGCACTAGTACTTCATCTTCAGTAACATTATTAGAACAACCAAACTAAAACTTGAAAGAAGAGAAATACCTTTGACTGGATAGATAAATTAACATCATTCCATATCCATTATCATGTTTGTTTCTAGATCCATCAAAATATAGTTACCACAAGCCATCACTAGGGTGATCATCTTTCATTAATGTTTGAATGGTGCATCATTTTCATGAAGACAATAAACAATAAGCCCTTATTTTTCAATTAACTTGTATGGATCATGTCCATGAAAATCAAAGGACCATTAATCAAAGAAAAGATCTAGGACTCAATCTAGAGGTGATTCAAATTCTTCCTCACTATTTTCTAGTACCTTGTCTGAGATAACACAATTAGTGTTCACCATACTTGGCATATATGGCTCCAAATGAAATCTTGTAATAGGTTCAAAATATATTATCACCTTAGTACCATACCTAGTCTTAAACATTAAATAGGTTTAATTAGCTGATAAATATCTTTTGATATTTAAAGTAAAGTCTCTTGACAGACACATGGTAAAATAGGGAGGCAAGTCCATTACTACTACATCTTGTTGAATAATAATATTGGGGCAAGCATGTAATGTTAGTTTTAGATATTTGATTATTCCTACTATCTTTTTTGGTGAACCATATTATTTCAATACTCCTTTGGTATTTGGCTCATAGACAAGACCAAATTTGTTTGCAATTTGTTTAGACATGACATTGCTAATAACTCTACTATCTACATATAATCATGTACTAAAAAATCACCTAATATCAAAGAGAGATAAAAAAGAGGGGGTTTTGTTTATTTTACATTGGTTTTATCCACCTTTGTCATGTTATATACCTATTGATCAGGTTGCTTGATTTGTTGGTCTGAATTGGCCAAGATAGCTCCTTATTTCTCAACTAGTTCTTTAGATACCTTGATATCTGAAATCTCTTGAATAAGCACGTATTTTTGTCTTGGAATGGAAAGTGAATATTGCATGCTAATTATAACATTTTATTTCTTCATTTTATCTATTATGCTAAAATATGTTCCACTAACCTTTAGCTATAACTTTTGAGCCACTGGTTGTTCTCTAGTTAGAGGCATTTGGGGAACCTTCACTGTCTCTACATTTTGAATCTTTTGTGCCATAGGAACAACAACTTGATCCTTGACATTCTTGGAAATAAAATTAGGAACACTATAAGTATTTCTCACATCTTGAGCTTTCTTAGTTTCTCTTCTTTTATCTCTAGTCAGAGCTGTAATTTGACCATTTGTGTTACTAGTTTCACCAACTTGGTTGAATGTAATATGATCATCCAATTACCAACTAACATTGATGGCATCAGGCTGCCATAAAATTTGTTGAGATTTTCCTTAGAATGTCATATTCATGTCTTGATACTAACCACCTTGAATAGATAGCTCTCCCTGTGTCATTTGTGGCATAGTAATATCTTATGATACTAAGGCTTGATTTTGAGTGTCATTTGGATTAGAAGACTGCCAACCTGAATCTTACATCAAGTTATTTTGAGGAACAATATATTTTGAAATGGAAGGTAAATTAGGATCAAGGGATGTATATGGCTTAGTTTGAGTTATGGCTCCTTAATTTTGATAAGGATGTCTATTATCCTTGAAACCTTAATAAGGAGGTCTTTGGTTATTAAAGGACTGATAAGTATTCTAGTTTTGTTGCTGATAAGGTCTACTTTGGTAATGTTGTCTCTTGAGTTGAATAATCTCATTTCCAAAAGCTTGTAACATGCTTTTCAGATCACCAATATCAGTAGCTTGATTAGGAGGGGATACAACTTAGACTTTTGGAGATGGAATAGGGGATATAGATGGAATTTGGGGAACTTGAGGAAGAGGAACATGATTCAATTCTAGGAATATGGGTGTTAGAGGCCTTGAAGCAAGTTTACTAGCTTGTATTAAGCTATTTTCTACTCTTATTGTAATTTCATAGGCATTTGGTAAGGTATTACCACCCATAGACTATATCATGACACTTATATTAGAATTAAGGGCCTTAAGATAGTACAAAAATGCATACTCTAGAGATGGTCTAACCAATGCAAGGATCCTAGTCCATGTCTTTTGGAATCTGAGGTTAAAATTAGACATAAAATCATGGGTGTACCTTTATATGGTAGTCAATTATTTAACCAAAGATAGATGATCAGACTTATCTTCAAATTTCCTAACTAAGGCTGCACCCAAATCATCCCAAGTAGAAATGGAAGTCAAAGGGAGGTTCTTATACCATTTTAATGTTTTTCCCTTGAAAGAAGCAATAATTACTTTGATAGCCACATTATCTTGAGTAATATTATGAAAGAACATATATTGGAAACATCTTAGATATGCTCAATAGCAACAGTTTTATCCAATTCTCCTAAGAAGAAAGGGATACTTTTTAGGGAAAACATAGGGATTTCATCATATTGGGATAAATTAAGGGGACTACCCTTATTGAATAGAACAAACACTTGATTCTTGATAGCCATTTAGGTAAAAGGGATTTAGCTTATAGGGATAATAGTTTGGACTAAAACAATAGAATGACTAGGAGATGAATGTTGATTTGGAGGATAAGGTCTTGTACTATTGAATCTTGATCTTTTATAAGTAGAAGCAATTCAATGTGTTTAAAAGGAGTACCTTTACTTGATGATCTTGTTGTAAGCTTTGGCATGAAAGGAATTTTTGGAAGATGTTATGAGACACTAAAAATTGAAGGGTCTTCAAATTTTGATGATGGTAGATCTCTCCTATTGCTGTAATTTCTTATTCTTAATCTTTAAACTTTAATTATGCCAAAGAAGTTGTGTCCCACTAGGCGTGCCAAAACTATTGGCATTCTATATTGCACCCTAGCTGAGCAAAAGATTGTTCAAGTTTTTTACTCAAATCTACTCCAACATGGGAATGATCCTAGGCTATGTGTATCCTAATAATGGATCAAACCTTTGGAGAAGGCTAGCTTCCTTCTAGATCTATCACCTAAACTAAACATAAACTAGTACTTAGAAAAGGGAGAGAGATTTTGATAATAAATTATGAAAGTATGTAAAAAAGGGTGATGCACCAATAATTCAATCACTCAAACTCACACAAGACACACTATGAGACACATTCAAAACCAAAGAATATCAATCACACATATATATTTGAGAATAAGGCATTAATTAGTTATCAAATTAGCATGAGAGGGCAAATATCCAATTTCAATCTAGACAATAAACTATAAATTGCACTTAATATGACCTGTGATAACTACTAAGCATTTCTTGAAGGTGATAAAAACTTAGACATAGACAAGGAACATACATTCACTTAACCACAATACATGAATTCATGGAACATACTTCAATCTAGCTTATAAAAATGATGGAATTTAGTCTTTATTGCATCAAAAGGTGTTACAATATAAATTTTAGTAGAGTCTAGTCATACCAAAAAGATGGATATGATTTAAGGCTTAGAAACCTATATTTATATAAAAGAGAAGGAGAGAGAGAACTGAGCAGATAGTAAACATTGAATGAGGTCCAACTATTCTTGATAGATTAGTATTCTTGAGGATGTTGACTCATGACCTTATCAACAAGGAACAAATTCTATAAAATAATTAAATGCTCATTGCCCTTAGCCACTTACCAAGTCTCCTTGGAACTCTATGTCATTATCTATCTAATTTGCTAATGAGGACCATGTCATGGAATTGGTAGAATTATGCTACTTCAGCCTTAGGTGGCCATCAATACTTGCTTATTGAAAATGTGAACCTGATGATAGGTGAGATGCCTCTCCATGATCACATTTACATCTACATTTGCTCTAATATCAAACACAAGTCCATTATAAGTGAAAACCAATCCAATTATTGGTTTTCACATAGTCATAATATCCATGGAAACCTGTAGATAGCTTGTCCTTGCTTCATAATCACTGGTCTATCTTCATCCTCTGTATTAGGCCCAAAAGACCTATTTTACCTATATAGAGCTCTATTGGTAATGTTTGGTCTCTGAAATGTGACCCTGGTTCAACCCTGGTGTTTCACAAAAAATTGTCTATTTCAAGTCTAAATAAAAATAAAGAAGAATGATAGGGATAAGTGATTAGAATGAAACTAGATTGGTTTGTGCACCGTATCTAGATGTTGTGAGTACTCCTTTTTGGCTGGGGAAGACTAATTATAAATAAGAAAGCACTACCACAAAATGTTTGTTAGTAGATAAATGAGTGGGATGCCAAGCTAAGTGCTTGTTCTAAGAAGTGTGAAACTTTCTTAGAGATGATAGTCCAATTTTGAGAGATAAAAGAGTAATAAATAACTAAAAGAGAGTTAAAAAGAGAGTGAAAGAGAAATAATGTTATCATTATTTGTAACTTGACTGTAGTAGAGAGTAAAAAAATGTAGGTAGTATATTTTGTTTGTATTTTAGAAGTTGTTTGGGTAGGTTTTGGAAAGGTTAGGGAATCTATAGTCACTAACATCAGTGGGGAAGTGATCGATATTGGTTATGCTATCAAGGTCAGTGGGTGAAGGTGACTGATGTCAGTTAGGCTACCAAGGTTGATAGGGGTAATAATTACCTAGGAGCTTGCAGAAGGATTTTATAGGTTTGGGAAATGGTTTTGATCTGGTCTAAGAGGTTAGAGAGAGTTATGAGAGAGAGATTATGATTTGAGTAGATCTGGTTAGAGGTTTTGGTGTGTCAGGTCAAGGGGAAATAAGTAAGAAAGCTTTATAACTCCCTCATGAGGGTTTGATCAAGAATGTGTAAAACAATGAATAATAGATATAAAGTGATAACAAAGTAAATGCTTAAAAGACCTATAGAATAAGTGATGTACTTAGTTGTAGTGGTGACTGAATGATAAGTGCCAGATTGATGGCTCTTATCAGGTAGTCCAAACTGATGGCCTAAATAGAGAAAACAAGTGGGTGTTTCTAGTCCTCAAGAGCTTGGTTTCTAATTATGATTGACTTACGCAAGATAACAGTAAGCTAGAATGTCAAAAGTTGAATGCCAAGAGCTTGAATACAAGAATGAATTTTCTTGATTTCTACTGACCTGAACACCATGTTGGAGTTTGGCTTATATAACTGACATTAGCGACTTTAGAATAGGTAAAACTACTATTTTTGGCTAGTTTTTTGTTGTTCCTCATGCCAAATGTGGAACCCATTACAAAATGGTAAAAATAGGAGGCTAAGAAGGATGTAGTTGATTAGGAATTTAGTTTTGAGGTGAGAATAAGTCTTGGGTAGCTAGGATAAGGGGACTAAGTCTTGAGGTGACTCATCAGGTGAGAATACGTTTTAAGATGAGGTGGCCAGGTAAGATGGCTTAAGGGGTTTTTAATTAACTTAATTAAGTATTTTAAATTAATTAAATGTGTGAGGGGTAAAATCATGGGTTAGGGAGGCTAATTGTTATTATTGAAATGAGGCTCAAGGAGGATTTTGACACAGGTATTTACACACACATGTGTGATGTAATTTTGGTGTCTACATTTGTCCTTTTTTATTTTTTAATTTGTACTGACAAGTTTGCAAGACAAAAATAGGAGTTAGATGCTCCAAGTATTAGATGAGGTTACCCCGCTTAAAATGGGAAATGATGAAGGAGAAATCAAAATTAGGTATCGGTTTGATAAGAAGTGAATTGGGTAAGTAGAGTAGAACATGGTATTACTACTGGTGCGTATACTATTATGAGCTATAGTTGACAAAGTCAATAATAGGTAAAGTTGAGGAGGACTCATATAGAAATAACTAAAGCACAACTTGTAAGTGATAGCTGAAAAGGTCAAAACAATGAAAGTTATATCTCCAATGGTCTATGTGTGCTAGGTATCTGAGGTAAGAAGTGCCCATAGGAAACATAAAAGGGGTACAAGTGATAGGATGAGCTTTGTTACCATCCAAAATACCTAATATACATGCATGTGTACAATATCTAACTATAATAGAATAGCATAAGTGGTCAAGACAAGCAATGGAAGGTTGGTCTAAAAGGGTTAATGAGTGAGGAGATATTCATGATCTCTAAGCAAAGTCATCATGGGTGGAGATTTAAGTGATCTCCAAGGGTGTTTGTCATGGTTAGGGAGATATATGTGATCTCCAGGTTGGTGGTCATGGTCAGGGAGATATACTTGATCTCAAAATTGCCCCAAAGTATGGGTAAAGTTTAAAAAGTTGGGGTTGCTTGTTGGGGAAAACACTAATTCAATGGTGCTAACATCGATGACATTGCTGATATCAGTAATAAATAGTGCTAACATCAGCATATTAGGGAAATATTTCTAATGTTAGTAGGCAAAAGTGCTAACATCAATGGATTAGGTCAAGCATGTCGATGTCGATGACTAACCAAACTCAATAAAAGGGGGTTTGATGGCTGACTAAATCATTTACAACTTGTGATTGGAGAAAAATAGAGATATGAGAGTGATTGAGATGGAAAAGTAAGGAGGGGACCTAATGGGAGGTGCACCATCAGAAGAGCTAGCTGTACTAACCTAGAGGAGATGTAAATATGAGGTAAGAGTCTCTATAATTTATTTTGAAACTTGATTTGGTTATTTTGAGTTTTTAGGCTAATTTAAAGGTGGGGAGATAGAATATGTTAGTATAGGGGTAGGAAATGGGGTAGGGTATGTTTAGGATAAGTTAGGGGGAAGTTGGGTTAGTTTTTTAGGTTAAAATTATAGTTTTGGGGATGGATCATTTGGCCCTAAGGCCGAATCAGTCACTGACATCAGTGGGGTCCATCGACATTGACCAACACGGTACTGAGGTTGGTGGGTGTCTACTAATGTTAGTTGACACTTATGCCTACAAAGTGCTGATGTCAGCATTAAAACTAATGTCAGTGACTATGAAGAACCAATAAATTAGTAGAAAGGGTCAATTTGGATCCCTAATAGAAGTAGTCAACTATCCTAATGGTTGAGCTAGCCTCAGAAGACCCTGTGTCAACTAAGTGCTACCTACATAGCCTACTTTAGGGCCTCAAGCCAATTTAGTTCTCCCAAAGCCTAGGGAAAAATTTCTAAGGTATGACTAAATGTGTGTTTAAAAAAGAAGGGTTGAGATAGGTCAAGAGACCTAGGGCTTAAAATATAGGGTATAGAATCAAGGGATAGGGATAAAAGTCATGAGGCATACAGTTGTGATAGGTAGTTAGGTCTAAGGAGGATAGAGAGAGGTAGTGAAGCCTAGGGTAGAGAGGGAGAGGTAGTAAATCCTAGGGTAGAGAGGGGAAAGTAGGGTATATAGTTAGGTGGGTATATGGCTGAGCTAACCTCAGAATACCTCATGTCGATTGAGTGTTGCCTACATAGCCTAGTGGAGGGCCTCATACCAATGTAGTTCTCCTAAAAAGAAGGGGAAAAGGAGGTGATATATTATATTATAAAGTATGTGACTTGAGTTGTGTGTGTATGGATGTAGGCAAGGATGGAACTGATATTATAGGATCATCTACTAAGGCTTTTAATGCATATGAGGAGGGATGTCACTCTAGATGAGTGGGAGCATATGGAAACCATGGGGTTAAAAGGAGTATGATGATATTGTTGAGTCATCTGAGATGTGAGCCTTATGATATCATTGATCGAGAGGTGGAGTCACACCACCAACACCTTCCATCTATCTACCCGATAGCTGATAGTAACCTAGGAGGATGTCTATAGGATTTTATGGCTACCACTCTAGGGTGAAGAGCTCTTCACATGCTTGAGAGAAGAGAATGATATCCACATGGTGGTATTATATGGCAAGCATGTTAGCGAGGTGACTTATCATTAAATGAGTTTTGCCTATGAGCCACTATATATGGCCGATGAAGAGCAACATCGACTGAGCATCCTGACGATGATAGGGATCATATCATATGCATTAATAGATGTAGATCATGGTAAATTTTTGATTGCATTGACAGGTGTGCTTGCACAGATGGTTGAGCAATAGACTATTTTTACATGGGGTTCAGTGTTTTTGGCATAATTATATAGAGATATGGGGTTTGAGACTATGATGATGATATAGTTTATGTGTCATCCATCTACTACACTATTGGGCATACGAGCACATCATGGTGACATGACCATTGGGGTTACCTACCATGATTCTGGCTGACTTTAGGGTTGGTTTCAGATGGTCGAGAGAGGGCATGGCACAAACATGAGTGGATAATGTAGTGCATGACATTGCCTATTATAGGTGCATGATTGAGTGTTTGATCCCTGTAGATATTTTGTGGAGACCCTAATTGACATACCCCATATTTAGAGGATAGGCACAACAGTTGGTTGGATTATAGAGCTCACTATGGGTTAGGGGAAGATGAGCCAATGAGTTGGAGATGGTACCCATAGCATGGGTCAAGAGGCAATTCAATATAATATAAGATATACCACTTGCCTTCCCTTGATATAAGAGCGATGACATAGAGGCACCCCTACCATTTCCCCTGGAGATAGATGGGCTATATTTTGAGGAGCTATCAGTAGGGCCAGGTGTTGGAGATCTAGGGTACACAATGGTATATATAGCTTGGTGGGTAGGTTTACATCCCATGATGGAGGTCAGGATGCCACCACTAGATTTATAGGGTTTAGTGAGAGAGAGGGATGTATTTGTATAGGCATGAGATGTAGAAGTGTAGGCTATAGATTAAGTACAAGTATAGGTATTAGCCTTACAAGGGTAAGTGGTGATGTTGCAAGGCTAGGTTAGGGCACTACAGGGCTAGGTTGTAGTATTATAGGGCTAGGTCAGAGTGTTATAAGGTCAGGTGACTATAGTAATAGTGGAGAGGGATAGCCTAATAGAAGTAGGTCAGGATGCTCCACCTCCACCACAAGGACCAGTACAGGGTGGGCCATCAATAGGTATACTATTGCCCTTGATGAGATTGCCTATTACGAGAGGGACATCAAGGAGTTTACATAAATTTAGAGGTCCTCTAAGTTTAGAGAGCAAGAGAGATTAGTGACACAGGCCATGGCTTCTAGCTCATGTAGATGTAGACAAGTAGAGAGTGGTGATGACACTGCTTATTCACGACCATATAGAGAGCCTTGAGGACTCTAAGTGCCATAGTTTGTGTTTTTGTTACATATGTTATATATATACTAGCCTGCGAGCTGAAGATGAGATATGTATTATTTTTAGAGAGAGATGATATTGTGATGATGTATATTTGTTGTGATCACATATATATATATATATGAGATGTTTATTTATTATGATTTTGAGATGTATTTATTGTGATTGTGATGATAATATTGATGTAAATGAGGATGTTATAGATGATGATTTTATGCTATGTTAATTTGATGTTAATGTTGAGTATGTTAGTTGAGGTGTACTTAGCATTTTCCATGTGTGATGATATATGCATAGTTGGTTGGTTAGCTTTATCTTAGTATTTTTCCATATTTGTGATGGTGTGTATACTTAAAATGAATGGGTTGGTTATGTTATTTTATTTTAGTATTTTTCCATATTTTTGATGGTGTATGCGTAAAATAAATGGAGTAGGCTTTGATAGTGTTGGTATGACATTGTTTTTCATCTCAATAGAGAGATCGACATGTGATGTGAATGGGAAAATAAAGAAGCAAAATGCTCATGCACTAGGAAAGACCATAATCAAAACATAAAGAGGCTCAAGAAAATGAGCCTCTTTCATACCTTATATCTTTGAACCATTATGTCTGTTAGAGAAGCATCATGTTTAACTTATGTTAAGTGAGCTTCACAGTCCCTTGAAAGAGTATGAAGTGAAAAAGGGTAAAATGAGGGAAAATGTTTAGGAAGCATAACCTATGAAGTGGGGATGAAATGCCCTTGTTGTGGGTGACCTGAGAGCTACTATAGGCAAGTCCATGACTTAGCTTCTTTTTTTTGTTGTGTAAGCTGATCAATGTGGGAATCCTACAATGGGATTTTGTATGGGTTAAGGTTGTATAAAACTGATCAATATGAGAAGATTTTTTTATTTGTATTTGCCTTTGAGAACAAATCTTGGCTTAGACATCCTTTAAGGGAGTGGTCTAAGCATTTGTTTTTCAGTTTAAATAGTTGTCCTTCAGGGGAGCAGTCTATTGATAGTAGTAAAGAGAAGTTACGTAGTTATCTTTTAAGAGAGCAGTCTACGTTGAGAAGCATGACCTGAGAGTGTATAACTTGTCACATATCCCATTTGGTTTTTTTTTTTTAGCTTTTAGTCATGGATAAAACTATAGAGACTTAGGGGTTGTCCATTTTGAGGGCAAAACCATACCACTATGTAAGTTAACTAAGTGTATAGGAGTAAGGGTGAAGAGGAAGGGAAATGAATGTAATAGGGATGCTCAAGGGATGAGATCAAGTTAAACATGAGGTAAAGTGATGCTTGGTTAACAAAATAATGGTCATAGGTGTAAGGTATTTAAAGGCTCACATTCTAGCCTTCGTTCGAGAGAAGAAAATTGATAAGTTTTTGAACCATACTTGTGAGTTATGATATAGGGTCCAATTTAATTAAGATAAAACTTACCCCGTTTGCTTTTCTCCATGTTCATCACATGTTGATTTTATTATAAGATGAGATCTCCAATATTGAAATCTCATTCTTTAAGTTTTTTGTTATAAGCACATTTGATATGCTCTTGATAGATTTGGAGGTGGTTGAGGGCTATGAGATGACGCTCATCAAGCAATTCAAGTTGAGCCAAACATTCTTGGTGAAAATCATCATTAATAAGTATGTCTTGTAGATAAATGTGAAGAGAAGGAATCTGAACCTCAAGAGGCAAAACAACCTCCATCCCATATACCAAGGAAAAAGGTGTAGCACCTATAGGGGTTCGAATGCTAGTATGGTAAGCCCATAAAATAAAAGGAATGTGTGTGTGTTAATCCTTGCTCGTATCATTGATTACCTTCTTGAGAATTTTGGTCAATGTTTTGCTATAAGATTTTGCCTATCTATTTGCTTGTGGATAGTAAGGTGATGAGAATCTTAATTTGATTCTAAATGTATCATAGAGATTTTGAATAGTCTTATTTTTGAAGCATTTGCCATTATCTATTATAATTTTATGGGGAACACCAAAATGATAGATGATGTGATGGTTGATAAAGTCAACAATTTTTTCAACTTTAGTGGAGATGAGAGGGATGGCCTCGACCCACTTGGTGAAGTATTCAGTGGTAGTAATGATAGAATGATGATGAAAGGTTGAATGAGGGTTAATCTCCCCAAGTAGATCTAAGCCCCATTGGGAAAAGGGACAAAAGTATTTGGTGACTTATAATGCATGAATTAGAATGTGAAGGAGGTTAGCATGTTGTTGACATTTGACACAACACCAAATGTAATCAACATAATCTTGATGGAGTGTGGGCCAATAATAGCCAAGTTGAAGGATATACTTTATAACTATGTGACCATTGAAATGTCCACCACAAATCCTATCATGGACTTCCTTAAGAGTGAAGGGAGTCTTAGCACTAGTGAGGCATCTAAGAAGAATACCATCAAAACCTCGCTTGTAGAGAAGTCCCCCTAGCATAGTGAATGAGTGGCATGTTTTATGAAGGCATGTCTCCCATTATTGGAGAGATCAGAAGGGGTAATAGAGAAGGAAAGGTAATTCATGAGTTGCTTGTACCATAAGTCATGTGGGTTAGATGTGACATTTATGATGAAGAGGATGTTAGTTGATACATAGGAAGGTAATATTAAGTGATGCACAATGACATATATTTTTGAGGAAGAGGATGAAGAGGGTATGTGTGAAGCAAGTGAAGCCATTATGTCAGCAAACTTGTTTTTAGATCGAGGAATAGTTTGTAAGAGATAAGAGTCAAATGATCCTAAGAGTGTATCTACATGATGTTTATACTACTAAAAAAATTTATTTTTGCATAGGTAGAACCATTAACCTGGTTAACCACTAGCTGTGAATCACTAAAAATGGTTATGGATTTGGTACCCAAGAAGAGAGTTATTTCAAGTCCTAAGATCAAAGCCTCATATTCGGCCATATTGTTAATGCATTAAAAATCTAGTTTAAATGACAAAGGCATAGGCTCTCCATCTATAGGAATAAAAATGACTCCCGCACCCCCACCGTATTAACATTTATATCCATTAATGAACATCATCATTTGATAGGAGATTTCATCGGTGGAGAGTGTTACAATGAATTCGTTAGGGAATTTGAGGTTTGAAGGTTGGTTGTTAGGTAAAGGGGTAGCAACTAACTGATCAATGATTATTTGCCCCTTAATATACTTTTATTGAATGAATTCTAAGTCAAATTCAACAAGAAGCATGAGCCACAGAGCTATATATTGGTTATGATATGGCTTGGAATGCATGTGATTGAGGAGATTAGTATGGGTGACCACATAGGTTTTTTGATTTAGGATATAATGGAAATTCTTGGTGGTGGAAAATACCAACATGAGACAAATTTTTTATTATGGGTATATCAAGTCTCATAATCAATAAGTGTGTGGCTTATGTAATAAACTGCCTATTCTTGATGTGAAATCATAGCACCTAGAGAAGGGTCTGTTGCAGAGATGTATAGGTAGAAAGGTTGATTTTCCCTAGGTGGAATACGAAATAGTGGAGAAAGGATATATTATTTGAGTGCATCAAAATCTTCCTAGAAATCTATATTCCAATGGAAAGAAACATCTTTTTTGAGGAGATGGTGAAAGATTTGGCAACAATTTGATAGATAGGAGATGAAGTGGCAAATTGATTGAAGTTTGCCCTGTAGGCTGTGGAGTTGTTTTATATTAGTAAGGGGAGGAATCTCTAGGATTGATCTAACCTTATCAGGATCAACCTCAATACCACGGAGATAAATGATAAATACTAAGAGCTTACCAGAAAGAACACCAAAGACACATTTCTTTGGGTTTAGTCAATTGTTATATTAGAGGAGATGAGTGAATATAGTTTTGAGAATCATCAAGTGATCTTGGAAAAGTTTAGACTTGCTAAGTAAGTCATCCATGTAATCTTCCATAATTTTATGTAGGAGATCATGGAAGATGTAAGTCATAGCCCGTTGGTAGGTGGCATCCGCATTCTTCAGGCCAAAAGGCATGACCCAATAACAAAAAGTCCCCCATGGGGTAATGAAGTTTGCCTTATGTTGATCCTCAGGGTTGACCAAGATTTGATTATGTCAAGAGAATCCATCCATAAGTGATATCATCTCATGGCTGGTTGTTAGATCAACAAGTGGGTTGATGCTTGGTAATGAGAAGTCATCTTTTAGACAAGCAAGGTTTAAGTCATGATAGTCGGTATAAATATGGATTCCCCCAGTCACTTTTGTGATAAGAAAAATATTGAAAATCCATTGTGGGTAGTCAATGAGTTGGATAAAGTTAACAAAAAGGAGGTGTTTGAGCTCTTTTTTGACAAGGAGAGCAATACTAGGATGCATCTTGCAAAGCTTATACTTAACAAGTTTAGCATCTCAATTAGTGACAATGTTATGGGTGATGATAGAGGGGTCAATACCAATTATGTAATTATAAAACCAAATTAAGGATTTGCTATGGTCATTAAGAAATGTGTCATAATCAGCTTTCTCAGAGGAATCTAAAGATTGGCCAATCTTGAGGATGCAAGGGTTATCATGAGAGGGTAGATTGATGTCAATGGTTGATTTATTTAACATAGCTTATGTTTTGAATGGGAGCAATCATTGGATATAGGAATAATCCACACCCATATATGTGAGAATTGCATCATCATCTTGATATTGGATAGTGTTAATAGTGGGAGAATCTTCATCAATTATTTCAGGATGAACGAGAGGAAGCGACCTTGTTTCCCTACCCTGGTGATAGGTGATTGGCCCCCCAAATGGATGTCTTTTATTGAAAAAAAATTAGGAGGTATAGATACCTCTGATTTGATAGGTGATGGTGGAGAAGAAGGTTGAGAAGGAGAGATTGGTTCTTCCATAATTGGTTCATGGGAAGTTTTAGTGAGTTTATTTGGTTCGTCATAACCCACTCCATGCCTCTTTTTGGCATTTTCAATGGTGTTGATAGTAGGATATTCAATAGGTGTATGGACACCTTGTTCGTAATGACCCAAACCAAATCCTTTATAGGCACACCTATAGAGATAGGTGTGAGTGAATCTAGGGCTACTCAAGAAAGAGAAGTCAGAAGTAAATGGTTGTGGCAAAGAAGATGGATTGTTGATAGCGAGATCCTGATCAATTCCCCCATATGTGAAATTAGTTTGAAGGTTAGGGGGGACATAAGGGATGACCATACCAATGCAGGGATCATAATTTGGGTGCATGCAAATCTTTATATACTCTTTTGGAGTATATAACATGTCAAGCATCAACAAATAATATTCATTGAGTGACAAACATTGAAAAGTCTCCTCCATGGGATCCTTGTCAAGAATTTTTGTTGCCAATATCTGTATAACTAGGGGAGTGGAGCTTGTGGAAGCTTCATAAGTATCATGTAGGGAATATGATGTCTTCAATGGAATGAGAACATCATTGGGAATATAAGCTATGTTTCATGTTTTAAATGGAGGTAAGTCAACAGGTATAACATGCACTTGTCCATAATGCTCAAACTTGACACAACGGTGCAAAGTTGAGGGTACACATGTCATAGCACATATCCAAGGTCATCCAAGTAGTATGTTATATTGGAAATCTCCTTATAAAATATATAAGATCTCATGAATTGTGTGGGGACCTACATGGATATGTAAGACAATAGTGCCCACTATAGTAGTTGTGGTATCATTAAAGGAGTGGAGTACCATGTTGGTTTGAGACAAGCAATTGTTAGGAAGGGCTAGTTGTTTGTAGGCATGGGTGGAAATAATATTTATACTAGCTCCCCCATCGATCATGACTCACTTGACATTATTTTGATCAATATATGCGGTAATAAAAAGGGTAGAGTCCTGATCTTTAGGGTATTGAAGTGGAATTTTTGAATTACTGAAAGAAATTAGGGAGATGGAATTAAGGGTGCTAACCAAAGTTACAAGAGGTTGGGGATCATCAGGTTTTACTTCAATCACTTGCAAGGCACTAATCAAATATTGATAGTGTTGGGAAGATTTTTGGATTAATTCATACAAGGACATCTTCACAAGAGTTTGGTGACGCTGTTTCACCATTGAACTTTGAATAACTTCTGAAGATGTTGATTTAGGGACACCTAAGAGAAAATATTAGGATTAAGAGGAGGAGTGTCTTTAGTGAAGGGATGAGCCCAAGGATTAGAGGGTTTTTTGTTACCTTTATCTTTTTAGTTTTCTGACCGTGTGGCCACATTAACTATGTTGATTTGAAATGTAGGTGAAGGAGGTGGAAAAGGGGGTATGACCACATCTGTGGGTTTGAATTTAGGTGGAATAGTATGAGGTATTATGGATGCCAAAGGTAGAATAATAGTAAGGTGAATGGGAGTATCATCAAAGAGAGTGTCGACATCAAAGTTTTATCGAATGACTAATGTGAGGGCTTTACAACTCTTAGTATCATGTTCAGGTGAATGATGATATAAACACAATTGTGTATCATCAAACCAAGATGGATTCATTCCAAGAGGACTATAAGGCTTAATGGGAATAAGAATTATTATGGAATATTGCAATACCTGACGTAGGAAAAAGCTTTGAGAGCCTGCAAGTGGGGTCACACCTATTATGCTAATAGGAGTGGACACCTTCTTTTGTTTAGGTGTTGAAAGGGAAATTTTACGTAGTGATTTGTTTGGTGGTGATAGAGTTATGTGTTTTGATGACACTTTCTTGGTGTTAGGTATCTTAGTGTTAGATGTGAAAGGCATACTAGGTGGCAAAGCAAAAGTGGAGGTAACTTAACCTTTTATTTTACTTGAGTTAGTAATATTCTAACTAAAGTAGAGGGGTGTGGTCCCAAAATAGATGGTAAAGTTGAGGGTCAAAGAGGGAAGGGTCAACAAGATCTAGGAAGCTTAACATTTTTTTGTGATTCAGGTCATTAAACTCTAAATTATGGTTGAGGAGTTAAATATAATTTCACCTATGGATGAATTAAATTAGAAATGGGGTATACACCTAAAGGCTTGATCTGCTTTAATATGGCATATGTTTGTGAGGGTGAGGGTTCTGACATAGATGGCTAAACTTCAAGTGTTTTTGGTGAAGAAGCTCTGACTTTGTTAAAGACCTTTGGGTGAATGGTAGTGAGAGGGTTAATGATAAAGGTTGACATTCATTTTGTTGGATAAGGAGTTTTAAGTTGATCCTAAAATACCACATGATCTAGCTTTATAGAGTCAAGAAATTCTAGAGTTTTTACCAACTACGAGAAGGGTTTAGATAACATAGGCATTATGGTTGTATCTTTAGAAGGCTGAGGTGTTTGGGAAAGAAGGAAATTGGTATTTTCTTCTACTTTGGGCCAAAGGTGAGAAAGAGCCACAATGGGGTCTTCTTCGATAGAGACAGGAGAAGAGGCATGGTCTTCCATGGGTAGAGGAGAGGTAGGTGAAGAAGGTTCCTCAAGAGGGTAGAGTATAGGTATAATTGATCCCTTGACATGTGGGTAAGGAATAGGTAAATTTTGATCCTCCATAGGTAAAAGAAGTGGTAAAATTGGAGCAAGCATAATAGGTCTCTCATCTAATGTGGAAGTAGATAACACTGACTCTTCTAGGTGTAAAGGTGGAGTGGTTGGGGTACTACTCTCTATCAGTAGAAGAGAGGTATGCAAAGAATGTTACTAAAGAGGGTATAACATAAGAATGATGCTCCCTTCAACATGTGGTTGAGGAATGGGTAGGGTGTGGTATTCAAGTGGTAAGAGGATAGGTAATATTGGTGCAAAAGGAATTGGCATTACAGGCTCCTCAGGTGGCAAAAGAAGTGGTAAAGGAGGTTGTTCCTCATGAGGGAGTGGAATGGGTGAAATAGGCTCTTATACCTAAGGAGGAAGAATGGTCAAAACAAATGCCACTGACTATGGGGGAGGAGTCGATAAAATGGGTATCTCCTATTGAGGGGGAGGTGGAAATAGAGGTAAAGGAAAAACCATATTAATCATATGGATATTATGATCACCTGAGTTAGTTATGGTTTAAACAATATTTTGATTGGGTGAATGGTTAGGAAAAGGGTGTTTGACCACATCCATACTTTGATTAGGGGGTGCATTAGGATTATTCAAGACGAGATCACCTCTATCAAGCATGTCTTGAACAATGTTCTTGAGTGTCTTACAACTATTAGAATTGTGGCCTTTAACTTGATGGTAGCCATAAAACTCATCTTCCTTGTACCAAGTTGGAATAGGATGTGAGGGGTCAAAATGTATAGGAGGTTGGATTTGAGGAAGAGTTATGACACCTTGTTGGAATGGTTTTTCTAAAATGGATGTATATGGCTCCCCAATGGGAGTGTATTATCTTTGTTCATACCATTATTAGAATTTCTTGGTTGGATTTTGGGAGGTCGATTGGTTTATGGTTGTAGAAGAAGCTGACTTAACAACCACCACATTGGCAGAGCCTTTAGCTTTTTGGTTACAAGGAGAAGTTTTTGAAGAGGAGTCATTCGATTTGGAATTAGGGTTCTTACTATGCAACTTGACTCTGCCTTCATTGATAGCTCGAATCTCAAGTTTTTGTGCCATTGTAAAGGCCTCATCAAATATGCAGAAAGTTTGTACTTAGAGGCTAGATGAGATGTGTTTATCACATGCCCTTGAGAAGAGATTAATAAGCTCAGGTTGGGGTAAGGAAAAGGAGAATTTATTGATCAAACCTCTTTAGCGAGTGATAAAATATGTGACAGACTCATCATCAAATTATCTGATAGAATAAAGGTCTGTAATAGAAACCTTTTTAGAGATGTTAATAGAGAAATGGTCTAGGAATATTTGTGTGAGTTGGAAAAATGAGAAAAGGGAGTGTTGAGGTATAGAGCTATACCAATCCAAGGTAGCACTCGAAAGAGACATAGGGAAAGTATGAAGTAGTAATGCATCATCATGCCCTATTAAATAACAAGCATGCCTAAATGCTCACAAATGCTGTTGTGAGTCATTTTTACTCTAGAAATGAGTAAATTTAGGGAGTTATCATTAGCTTGGATAAGAGTGAATAGGCATAGAAGGATGGATGGATTTGTTACATATTTGATCAAAATATAACACATTCTTTGAACTAGAAATGGATGTCTCTAGATTAGACATCTTGTCCATCAACATCTTAATGAGGTCTAAAGGGGGATTAGTCTAGGGGATACCTCATAAGTTATAAGGAACCTGATATAAAAAAAAGGGGGCATATGACATAGCTTGCTAAGGTTGTGTTGGGGAAACATAAGGATAATGAGTCATAGGCTGGGGGCGGAAAGAAAAGGGGCTTGTCCCATTGGGTAAGAGACTATGCTTCTATTGGATGTTGTTATTATAGGTTGCATTATTGGCATGGTTAGACTAGATGAAGGGTGAGTCATAACTTAGGTAATTATAGGCATGAAGGTAGATGGAATAGGTATCACTAAATTTTGAAATGGTGTGTGACTTGACTGAACTGGCTGTGATTATGAAAGTAGGGCAGTCACATCAAAGTTTAGGTGGGATTGGGTAGTTGGTGATGCTAAACTTTGGACATTGTTTATAGTTGGGTTACTTGTCAAAGCGGTGGTTTGAGTAACCATGGGGAACATAGTAGAGGCAACTAAAACTGAAGTTGTCTCCATTAGAGGGGTTGGCATACCATAGATTGGGTCACTCGAAGAATTATGGGTTTGGCTCATAGCAAGGAAATGTTGAAGGGCTACCACATTGTGATCAAAAAATTTTGCAAAATTTTGATCTCCCTTAGGTACAATGAGAATTTGATTGGGGTTGGGAGTATGCTCTGTATTTGAAGTATGAAGCATGGGTGGAAGTGGTTGCTGACTTGCGTAATCAACAAGAATTTTGGCTTGAGCTCATGTCAATACCATGCAAGAGGAAGTATAAATGGTCTTACTACTCTATA
Source organism: Torreya grandis (assembly GCA_037957365.1). NCBI lineage: Eukaryota > Viridiplantae > Streptophyta > Pinopsida > Cupressales > Taxaceae > Torreya > Torreya grandis. The sequence continues at coordinate 1,913,242 of JARHVA010001062.1, forward strand.
TTAGTGACAGAATAAGGAAAAATTAGGTTTGGGTGAAGGTAAGTGGGTTGTTTTAGCTTGTTGTTTTGAGCAAATGAAAATTACACAGTCATCAATAGTGGTAACTTAACCAATGTTGTTAGAAAAAGTTTGCTGACATCAATGGATTAACTGATGTCGATAGATAAAATATGTCGATGTCGGTATAGTTAACCGATGTCGGTCATTGTAATATCTTGGGAGATGGAAAATATGATGTTTTAGAAACCCAAAAGTAGAAAATAAGTAAAATAGTGGATGCAAGAGGTCTATGTAAGAAGGAAGAACACTCAGAAACCCTGATATGATAGGTTATATAAACTGAGTATTAGAGATAGTATTGATTTTTTGAATTAATAAGAAAATGTCCTTACCAAATCTAAAATATAGAAGGCAATAAAATAGCAAAAAAAGAACATACATCCAGTAACTAGTAAGTCCTAGAGATTAATTTTTAGTCTCATGCTGGCTTATGCCTTAATCAAATAGTGAAAAAAGAATTTGGTTATCAAAAGTACTAAAAAGAAATCTAGAGCTAGTTTCAGGTTAGTTTTAGTGCTCAAGAAGAAATCTATGTTAGACCAGGTACATGGCTTGTTATAAGAGCTTTCTCTCCACACTTCATAGACTTAGAGCCAAGCCAGGCCACTTAGCCAAAATATACCTTCTGTCTCCATCAAAGAATGGAGTGGGTCCTCCCCTTGGTGGTGAAATCCAAGTAGGATAGTTGGGTAGGATAAGGTGATCCACCAGGTGATGAAATCCCAATGGGTCTTTTCTTAGGTGAGTTTAGATGTTTATTTGTGTGAATGTTATTTTGTTGTGTAACATAGGTGCCCTACAATTTATTCATAATGATTGTAATTAACTAGGTGAGCTAATATGTAGTAAACAAACAATGAAATGTAGTAAGTTTTAAACCCACATTTGAAATATTTAGATTTGAATGAAAATAAGGATGAAATAGGAGTAGAGAATGAAATTCACTATCCTAATGTGCATGCAAGATGAAGTAAAAAGAGATTCTTTCAACTTGTAAGAAAAAATGATGAATTACTTTTAAAGGCAAAGAAAAAAGAAAAAAAAAAATAGTTTATTAACTTTAAACAAAAAATAAAATGTTGAATTTTTCATTTTAAGAGAGAAGAGAAGATGAAAGTGCAAGAAATGAAGCTTTCACTATAATGCACCTATATAAATTCTTAAAGCAAGAAATGAACCCAAGGAAAACTCCAGGGTCCCACCAGGTGTACCAGAAATGTTTCACTAAAATTTGTCTATTTCAAGTCTAAAGAAAAATAGAGAAGAATGATAGGGATAAGTGATTAGAATGAACCTGGATTGGTTTGCGCACCATATCCAGACATTGTGAGTACTTCTCTTTGGCTGGGGAACACTACCTGCAAGTAAGAAAGCACTACCACAAAATGTTTGTTAGTAGATAAATGAGTGGGTTGCCAAGCTACGCACTTGTTCTAAGAAGTGTAAATTTTTTTTTAGAGATGATAGTCCACATTTGAGAGACAAAAGAGTAATAAATAACTAAAAGAGAGGTAAAGAGAGAGTAAAAGAGAAATAATGTTACTGTTATTCACAACTTGAGTGTAGTAGAGAGTAACATAATGTAGGTAGTATATTTTTTTTGTATTTTAGAAGTTGTTTGGGTAGGTTTTGGAAAGGTCAGGGAATCCATAGTCACCGACATCGGTGGGAAAGTGACTGATATCGGTTATGATACCAAGGTTGGTGGGTGAAGGTGATCAATGTCGGTTAGGCTGTTGAGGTCAGTAGGGGCAATAATTACCTAGGAACTTGTAGAAGGTTTGTCAAGGTCTAAATAATGGTTTTGATCTAGTCTGGGAGGTTAGGGAGAGTTATGAGAGAGAGAGAGTATGATTTGAGTAAATTTGGTTAGAGGTTTTGGTGTGTCAAGTCAAGGGGAAAAAAGTAGGGAAGCTTTGTAACTTCCTCACAAGGGTTCAGTCAGGAATGTGTAAAGTAATGAATAGTAGATATGAAGTGATAACAAAGTAAATACTTAAAATAACTATAGAATAAGTGATATACTTAGTTGTAGTGGTGACTGAATGATAAGTGTCAGATTGATGGTTCCTTTCAGGTAGTCTGAACTGATGGCCTGAATAGAGAGAACAAGTAGGTGATATTGGTCCTTAAGATCTTGGTTCTTGATCATGATTGACTTATGCAAGATAATAGTAAGCCAAGATGTCTAAATTTGAATGTCGAGAGCTTGAATGTGAGTAAGAATGAATTTTCTTAATTTTTGTTGACTTAAACATTAGGTTGGAGTTTGGCTTATATCACCGATGTCGATGATCTCATCAACGTCGATCATGGGTTGACTGATGTCAGCGACCGTAGAATAGGTAAAACTACTATTTTTGGCTAGTTTTCTATTGCTCCTCATGCCAAATGTGGCACCTATTACAAAATGGTAAAAAATACGAGGCTAAGAAGGATGTAGTTGATTAGGAATTTAGTTTTGAGGTGAGAATAAGTCTTGGGTAGTTAGAATAAGGGGATTAAGTCTTGAGGTGACTCATCAAGTGAGAATCAATATTAGGATGAGGTGGCCAGGTAAGGTGGCATAAGGGGTTTTTAATTAACTTAATAAAGTATTTTAAATTAATTAAATGTGTGAGGGGTAAAAGCATGGGTTAAGGAGGCTAATTGTTATTATTGAAATGGGGCTCAAGGGGGGTTTTGACACAGGTAGTTATGCACGTGTGTGTGACGTAATTTTGGTGTCTATACCTGGGTTGCCTTCAAGCTTGGCTCCTTGACATTTACTTTTCCTATGACCAAATAAACTTCTTTAAATTTCAACAAAAATGTTTTGAGCTTGCTTTTGTTTATTGGCTATCGATTACCAACTCAGATTGTTTACATTGTGCCCAATTATCTTTATGCTTATTGGTCTTATAGATACACTAACTTATTGACTCTACTTGCACCACTAGATCTAGATATACAAATACATATGAGTCCTTGATATTTTTTTAGGACCCACTAACTTTTGACACTTATCTTCTTTGTATTCCTCATCAAGATCCTTTGACCCTTTTGACTCATATCATTCCATCGATCTTGATGTATGATTAAATATACTCTATTGATATTGTGGGGAACCACTAACACCATTAGGATACCTCACTCTATCGATCAAGGTGTATGATTGAATGTGAGCCATTAATCTTGGACCTATTTGAAACCCCAACAACCACTTTACAATGCTTAATTTTAATTTTTGTGTGAATGTCATTTGACATCCCCACAGACTTATTTGACATGCTACAAACTATCAAATTTAAGTTCCAATAAATTTTTACGCGAGCTTTAATTTGATTTTCATGTGAACATATCCCATTATTTAACCTAATTTGAAGATTTATATCTTGAAGTGAAAAAATCATGGAGGGACCAAATTTTTCCATTATGCCTACTTGATCCACTAGCTCCAGGATCTTTCTAAGTGAAGATAGAAAATGTGCAAGTAAACGGGTTTGTTTGTTTTCTATGTGACGTCTTGGTGATGGCCTAGTTCCTCAAATTTTTACAATTCATCCTTTGATCATTATTTTGAGGTTTTGATGATCTCCTAAATCTTGTGCAACCTGATTCATGTTCTTAGACACCATGAAAATTGCTTGGACCCTTCACCTACGACTGTAGACCCATCCCTTCAAGATCAATTAGATTACACTTTAAGGTTACTTAAAGTGTTTTAAAATATTTTCAAAATCTAAATGATCTCCACTTTAGGTCTATCTACTCTTTTTGACATTGGGTAACTCTTCAATCAGGATCCTTCTCCTTCCACTAGACTCTTGGGCTAGGTACATTTTTGGTATGTAGACCAAAATTAGTCAACAATAAGCTTGATATGTTAGTTAATTTATGTTTATTTATAGTGGTTTTCCTGAATAATATGCTTATTTATAGAGGTTTTCTTAAATAATGCATGAACTAACACATCTCATAATATTTCTCTACATTTTGGCATGCCAAGTGGGACTCTTCATGAGCGCGCACCCTACAAAAATTGTTTTGTTTCTAAGCTTTTATTTTGTTTTTGCTTTGCTGAAATAGAAATAGTCCATAAAGTATTAATAAATGTTTATGTATACAATATTTTTTAATAATTTTTTATAAAAATTTATGTAAGTTTCTCATTAAAATGATCTAAAATTTTCAAAAAAAACTCTCTATATTTTAGTATTTACAATCAATTTAGTAACTTTCACTTTTGTTTTCTATATTTCTACTAAAAATAGTTGATATATAGATAATAATTTTGTTTATATTCACTATTTTGATCTAAATTTTTTTATAGAGGTACGTCTTGGACCTATAAACAACCTCAAAAAATTTCATGAATAACTGATGCATAGTTTATAAATTATGATCAAAACATTGACTAATATTTTTTATGTTTTTGTGTGTTTAATTTTATTTTTAACATTAATTTTGCAGGTTAGTCTTCTAACTTGTTACTTGCAGGTTTTGATAGTTTAAGATTAATTTTTGTGTCTTATTGAGCTAAATTATAGGAATGCCACTTTTACCAAGAAACAAGAAAACCCTCTAACACTTTTTATAGGACCCAAAGACCAAGGAAAGACATTTTTAACACTTCAAGATTCAAATCACATTTATATTTGGTGTTTAAAAATCATCTACTTATTTTGTTTTCATTTTCCAAAGTTCACAACTAAAACAACACCAAAGGGATAAAATTCATTTCACATCTCATTTTGGTGCTCTAAAATAAACTCAAATTTTAGCTTAATGCTCTTAAGAGCTTTTTATTTTTGATTGATTGTTGAGTGTTTGTTGTGAAAAATGAGTCTAGCATGTATGCTCTCCCCCTATCCCCTTTAGGGAACTTAGGTGATCAAAAACACTTCACTTTTTGTATTTTTGTCACTTTGTCCACAAGTGTAGAATAAAATTTGATAAGGGTCTTCCCAAAATTTGAGTGATTTAGGTGATCCCAAAATAATCGTAAAGTCCTAATTTTTTTTTTATTCTTGCATTTTGACTTGTGGGAAGGAGCTTGCTTCTTCCTCAAAAGTTCTCTAGGGAATTTTTGACTCAAGAATTCACTTCCCAACATCACTTCAACCCCACTTTATGGTATGGGTATATAAATTGAGTTAAACTTTTTGGAACGCTTGTTTGAATGGTTAAACAAGATCCATTAGTAAGAGACTGCCTCAAAACATATGATTAACTCAAACATCATACTACACTAAGCAATTGATGGATATAATGGTTGTAAAAAGGACAAGACCTTTTTACAACAAGTTGGTTAACATTGATCCAAATGAGTGTTATGCCTTAGTGTTAATCACACATATATGACCATTTAAAACATATAAAAATTGATAGTTTTAGAACAACCCCACTTACCGTATAATACTATTGGTGCAGGGTGAGTAGCCTAAAGTTCCAGGTCACCGTACGATCTCTTGAGAGAAGAGGGGGCCTAAAAACCCTAATTTTTATATGCATATAAATTTATTAGATTTACAACTTAATTTATTTTCAAGAAGGAAAATATAGACTAAATCCAAGAGTACAAAGTCACCTTGTTATTTTTCTAAGATAGGATGTACACTTTAATTTTTTTCTTATTCTCATTTTCTTTCATGGTATTTTGAGTCTAAAACTATTTGTGTGAAACCAAAATGCATCAAGAAACCAAACACTCATTATACACCATATCATTTGAACAAAGAGGCATTACGCTGGTCAAATCTAAATCATATCTTACCTTGTTCAAAATTTCATCAAAACATTGTGTTTGTATTTTCCAAACAATGTTGTTATGTTGTCCATTTGAGTCTAGACCATTCATCCACTTTTCAAATCTCAAGTCCTTATTTTTATCTAAATTTAAAATATTGTTTTTCTAAGTTCTAATCCAAGATGCTATCGGTTTACCTTTTGCATTTGGTTTGAGTAATTTGGGTGAGATTTTTCAATTGGATTGAAGGTTGTTACCTAGACTCATTATCATTTTATTCTCATTTTAGTTATAGATTATATTAGATTCACTAACACTCTAAGTTCCTAGACCATTCTCCCTCCTTTTGTCATGTGGCATTGTTGTGTTGTGCATTTAATTTTGGATTTATACTAAGGATTTATTATGTTAGTTTACATCTTGAGCTTCTTAGTTTGCATTTTTATCTCCTTGATCAAAAAGACCTTATTCTAGATTCTCTAGCCATAATTCACCGTAGTTGTATCTAGTTTTTTAAAGTATTGACATATTTTGAACCTAATTTTATTGTGCTAGCCTATACTTTGGGTTCCAAAATTATTTTACCCTCTTTTAGTTTGACAATTTTAACCAACCAAGGTTGAGTAAATTTGTAACCTCTTTCTTTTAATTGTGTGGCACTACACCATTTCTTTTTATTATATATTTGTTTTACCTTGTCTTTTGTTTGATTGAAAAAGAATCTAAGTGCTCTTTATTTTAAAGAATTTGTGAACCACATTCCACATCAAACATATTCAAACATGACACAGAGGTATACTTGAAATGGGGTCTCTTATGGCCCTAGTTACGAGGAAGAACATTATTATGACAGACAAGAACACTCTATCATGTTTGAGGATATCCCAATAACCGTAGGATCCGAATAGGGATATTACAAACACCAATCTTTAAAAAATAAAGATAAATCCCTTTTAAGATTGATAGAATTAGGTGAAAGATTACCATCAAATTTCCCAATGGAACAAGTATACACGACTTTTCAAGTAGAGGAGCAATAGCCAGAGCTACACCTCTCTTGTATTATAACAAAAAATATTAATTCCAATAGTAGAGGAAAAGTATAACTTATAGATTCCTCTCAAACTGATCAATATCTTACTACCAAGATTCAAAAAAATAGCCAATGGTATGAAGATCAACTTATCATAGACCTAACAACATCTTTAGTTGTGACTTCGATAAAAAAAATGCTTCTAAAGAGATAGAAAATGTGATGGACCAAATGCAACATACCCTAGTTGATCCTATATCTATGATAGATCCTAAGGTTTCATTTGAATAGAACAATGCCAAAGATTCTTTGCAACATGTTTTACCTGATACAGAGCATACTTTTTTCAACCATAAGGAGGCTTTTACCCCTTCACAAAATTAAGGGATGAAAAACTCAATGCATATTAGGGGTATTATGAAAAACACTTTAGCGTGTTCATCCCAACCATCACATACTTTGGTGAACCAACCATAGACTCCCTATACCAACTAGTATACCTATAGCCCATAGTGGTAGATTACAAGGACTATTTATCAACCACCTATGAGTCAACGGTTGACCTACTTAAATCTAGGAGTAAAATAGAACAAAATTTATGATTGTAGGGCTTATATCCCTAACAAGACCATGTAATAAGGTCACATTCCATCGCAACAAAATTATATTCCACCCAAAAATACACCAAATATGCATGAGTGGAATTCGATGAAAGAGATAATATCAAGTCTTGAGATGAGAAATTGAGTTAAAAAGTATAATTTTGATGAGATATGTTTATATCCATTTGACTTAAGCATTCTCAAAGTCCCCTTTCCACCTCACTTTGAGGCACCCAAATTTGATAAATACAAAGGGAAGGGTGGCCCTCAAGAGCATATCCAAGCCTTTTTTTACTATGCCAATATGTAGCCTATATTAGTGTTTATTTGCTTCACTTGTTTCCATGTAGTTTGGATGGACAAGATTTAGACTAGCTCCTCAAATTACCTAAGGGATCAATGGTAGATTGGAATGATTTATTCAAGATTTTTTCAACCATTTATCTTATAACATTGATCATGAGTTAATAGTGGTTGACTTGTGTAAAGCAAAACAAAGAGATGGAAAAAGCTTCGCAACATACCTACAATGATGGAGAGCATTAGCTAGAAAATTTCAACACAACTTACCAAATAGATAATTGGTTGATATTTTTTCACAAAACTTGCATCTTGAGGTGGCTCATAATTTGTGACTCACTTGTCCCAACACATTCAAGGATATCATTTAAAAAGGTGTGAAAATTAAGAAGGTGCTCATTATTAGGGCCTTGTAAAGATCTATTCATAGGGTTAAACATCTAATTAGACCCAACCACTTGTTTAAGATATTACTTCAAAAAAACCTAAAGGTTTTAACAAGAACAAGAACATGGTGGGAGATGGAGTGATAAAATCCAAACACATGCAAATGGTACAGGCTCTATCTACTCCAAATGTGCATATATCCCCACCTAATCCATCAACCACCTTAAAAAGGGCTCCTCCATGTAGGGCATTTAATAATTATAGAGTATTCAACAAATTGGGAGAGCCCATTGAGACCATGTTCCAAAAGCTAGTGATAGCCAACGTGATTGTGTGACTTATAGTAAAGCCATTTGTAAAAGATCAACCCAAACCTAAGTTTTATAATTTCCATCATGTTTTTGGCCATATCATTTATCAATGTGTTAAATTAAGACATATTATTGAGGATTTGATCAAAAGTGGTGAAATTAAAATAAAGCAAACAACCCAAAACACTAATCAGGACATGGGCATTTATAAGGACCCATTTCCTCAAAATAATTAGCAACTACCAAGGAACAATCAGAATCAAGGTCAGAGCTAACATCAATAAGGACAAGGTTAGACACCTAATAAGAATATGCATAATTAGGATCATAATACCCACACTAATAACCTAGGTTACAACAACATGCCATATGATTATAATAACATTATGGAATGTATTTTTGCAAATCATGTTACCACCATTAAAATCAAAGATCGTGAATCATCCAATGCTTCTCAAAGTATTGGACCCCATATTATAGGATTAATACCCTCTTCCTCAAGTAACACCACACTAGGTTCAAGAAATTCCATTGCACCTGCATTTCTATAAGTTACTATTTGTGGACCACCACCCCCTTCTTCTCATTAAAGTGGATCCTTGTAAACTTGAAATTATACAATCATAACTAGATGATCACTAGACACCATTTAAGGCCTTTTTCCTTATTCTTCTAATTATAATAATTCCCTACCAACTTTAGATTGTGAAATCACAACTAGATGCTCATGATTCACCCTCCAAGGCCCTTTGCTTTCTTCCAACACTAGACCAAACCTGAACATTATGCCTTCTGATCTATATCTAAACATTGTACCATCCAAAGCTAAACCCTCTCATTCCTCTATTAAAAATCCATATAGTATCCAGGACCAACTAAGCAAAGCCCTTGCACAAATTTATATCTTATATCTTTTGCATATGTTAGAAGTGAACGATCCACTTTTTCTTAGGACATCAACCCTACCTAATTCTAGACAATTGTAGGGCATTTATCTCCTACCCACCTAATTACATTTGATCAATAAGATATATCTTTTATTAGTCCTAACCACAATAACCCCTTGTATATTGAGGTTGTTAAATAAAATCATAAGATCGAGCAGGTTCTTATAGATAATGGTTCAGGGCTAAACATAGTGTCACTCAAGTTGATACAATGATTGGGTTATCCTACCAAGGACATCCAATCGGAGACAATAAAGATCAAGGGATATGATAATACTAAAAGAGAGTCTTCTAAAATTATCTATTTACCAATCATTATTGGGTATATATCCCATGATATTTTGTGTCATATCAAGGACATTAAATTGTCATATAACATACTTCTTGGTCATCCTTGAATCCATGAACTATGGATTGTCATGTCTACCTTACACTAGTGCCTCAAGTCCCCCCATGCTATAATTAAGGTTACCATTCATGTTGATTTACAACCCTACCAATATTGAAAACACCTAGAGGCTAACTTTCACAATTATAATTATTGCCCTAGTTCTAAATTTGTATCAAAGATGAACAAAAGAATAATTTCAAAACCACCCAATTCTAATTATATCAACCCAACTGATCTTTCTTCCAATTCGACTGATCCATTCCCCATAACATTTACAAAATAGATCATTGTTGAGGATGATGGCATTTCTACATACCATCTGAAATATGCCTTCCATAAAATTACCCCAAGTGTACTAAGTATTATGATAGACCCAAGCCTTCCCAAATCCCTTGCATGCCCAACAGGATTTGGCAAAAGAAGAAAGACACAAAAATTGACAGTGGTATTTGTATGAGAAACTTTACCAAATCAAGATAAATAAGCCCTTACTTAAGAAGATTGGTTATATTTTGATGGCCTTGCTAATTTTTCTTAGAATCCCAAGTATCTTATCCCTAATCAAATTATGGATAACTTGGATTATGAAGGAAAAGACCTAAGGCCATAAGAGCAAGGTATTCTAGAACCATTATCAATTGGTAAACCTACTATGAGTCAAGGTCTCAAATTTATACTACCTAGGGGTGACCTAATATATTTAGATAGTGATTCCTCTATATCAATTGATGGCAAGACTCCTATTAGTAATGCAACATCCCATTATAATGCTTACAATGAGCTAATTGATACTGACCTATTTGACTCCAACTCTATTATGACCATTAAAACTTATTATCCAATTAATTTTTGCCATCTTAACCTCATTTATTGGGATCAAAAAAATTATATTATACCCATCGATAAATTTTAGAATGAGGAATCTATTATCAAATACATGGGCCTCAAATATGGATTACCAATTGGTGATCACGAGCAAGGATTTTACTTCTCTTTGGACCCTGTTGCCTACTTTGGAGAGTAGGTAAACTTTTTTGGTCACACAAAAGATAAAACATTGAGATCTTTGGACAAAAACCTATTTAAGGTGCTCATTGATCAAGGAAAAAGTAAAAATAAAGACAAGCCCTTGAGTGAAAATATGTTTTGGGCATTCTTGGATGGGGAAGTTTGCTCATCTCCAAGGAAGCGCAATGTCTACCAAGTCTTATCTCTACACCCAGTGGCAGTATCACATCTAAATAACATAGACTCTTTGATAATCTTTCTCTAGAATTTATATAGATATTTTCCATTTTGCCACTACCTGGACCGATAGACTCATATTCATCTCATTATCTTGATCTTTGGGAGGAATAACCAGAAGCTGAAGTAGAAGAAGAGGATCAGGATCAAACACTACCCACTATTTTAGAGGATGGTTCTATGCTCCTCATCTAAAACTCCACTAAAGTGAACCTAGGAACTTATGAAGACCCCAAAATTGTTTACTTTATATCATCCCTCATCGATGAAGAGGTTGACTACATCATCACCTTTCTAATGGATTTTATTGACATCTTTGCATGGGCTTATTCTAACATGTCAGGCCTAGACCTTGACTTGGTTATGCATCACCTTGTTGTATATCTAGATGCCAAGTTAGTCAAGCAAAAATTGACAAAGATGCATCTACGCATTGATATTTTAGTAAAGAAGGAGGTGGAGAAACTATTGGGAGCTGGATTCATTAAACCACTGGACTATTTTGAATGGATATCAAACATAGTCACGATAAGCAAAAAGCCATAGGGCATATGCATTTGTACTAATTTTTGAGATATCAACAAAGTATGTCCTAAAGATGATTTCCCTCTACCTAACATCGATGTGATTATTGAATCTACTACTGGGTATGACATGTTGTCCCTCATGGATGGATTATTAGTATACAATCAGATCAAGATAGCTCAAGAGGACCAACATAAAACTACGTTCACCACACCATGAAGAACATTATGTTACCAAATCATGCCTTTTGGATTGGATAATGCTGGTACCACCTATCAACATGCTATGACTATCATCTTCTATGACAAGATGTGTGATATTATTGAGCACTATGCTAATGATATTCTATCAAAATCAAAAACACATGATGAACATTCTAATGTTTTGTGGAGAATCTTTAAGAGACTTCATGAGTATAACATTTGTCTGAATCCTAACAAGTGTGTTTTTGATGTCACTTTATTAAAATTACTAGGATTCATTATATCACAAATAGATATTTAAATATATCTTTCTAAGGTTAAGGGCATTATGGAAATACCTCCACCTTCTAATATGAAACAACTCCATAGCCTATAGGGAAAGATTCATTCTATTCATAGGTTCATTTCATAACTAGCAAATAAGTGTCATCCTTTCACACACATCTTGAAGAAAAGGGTCACTTTTAAATGGGATACCAAAAGTAAATAAGAATTTACAAATTTCATAACATACATGGCCAAGTCACCAATTTTGAGACCACCAACACCTAGACAACTATTAATTATTTATATTTCGGCCACAAAACATGCACTAGGGGCACTCTTGGCCCAACAAGATGAACAAGGAAATGAAAATGCAGTCTATTATTTGAATCAAACACTTATAAAATATGAATATAATTATACACCTATTAAGAAGTCTTGTTTAGCCATGGTGTCTTGTTTATCCATGATGTTCACTTCACAAAAGTTATGACATTATATGTTAAATAATAAAACTAATATTATTGCAAAAATGGACTCTTTCAAATATTTATTGTCCAAAGCAACTCTTATAGGTCGCATGGCTAAATGGGTTATACTCTTGAGTGAATTTGATGTTAAGTACCAAAACTAAAAAGCTATTAAGGGGTAGGTCATTGTAGATCAACTTGTAGAAGATCCTATTGTAGATACTCAACCACTCACATCTGATTTTCTATATGATTCTATCATGATGGTAGAAGAGGTGGCTCATGAACCTAAATAGTGGAAATTATACTTTAATGGATCCTTAACATCACAAGGATTTGAGATTGATATTTTATTGATCACACCACAAGGGGAACTCATCCCCAAGGCTTTTCATATCAACTTTTTTCCCACTAAAAATATGGCCAAGTATGAAGCTCTTATTGGAGGACTTTATCTTGAAATATAGTGAAATATACAATAATTAGTGGTTTATGGGGATTCTAAATTAATCATTAATCAGATCAAAGATCAATATCAGGCTTGAGATGAAAATATTGTACCCTTCAAGCACATCGTGGATAATCTCAATCCCACTTCAAGTCCCTCAAGTTTGAATAGGTACCACTAGTTAATAATAGATCGACTGATGCAATGGCAACAATTGGGTCTATGGTACAAATTGTTGGTAGTGTTAGAGAGTATCAGTTTCTTATTTAAAATATTCTATAGCCTGATCACATATTGCCAAATTCATAAAGGTATGCACAATTATTGGTCCCAAACCCCCACTTTAACTACCTAGGTTCTAAGACATTTATAATTATTTCCATGACCAAGTCTTTCCTCCTAAACTTTCACATAATCACCATAAAATATTCCTCCATCTCCTAGCCTATTATACCCTTTTTGGAAACATGTTTTATCATAAAGGCTATGATGAAACACTTATTCATTTTTTATCTTCAAGAGAATCCAAGTTAGCATTTAAGGAGGTTCACAAAGGAATGTGTGGGCCCATACTATTAGTGTAGTTTTAGCCAAGAAACTCCTTAGATCAAGATATTATTGGCCCAAGATGGAAATAAATAATTGTATTCATGTTAGAAAGTGTGTTTCTTATCAACAACATGGAAATTTAATACATGCACATTCCTTGCCATGACAGTTGATCACTACACCATGGTCTCTCTACATAGGGTCTCGATTTCATTGAAAAAATCAACCCAACCTCTTTTGATGGCCACAAACACATTCTCATAGCTATCAAGTATTTTACTAAGTGGATTGAGGCCATTCATCTCACTTATGTCACTGAGAAGCAAATTGTCAAATTTATCCATTACCATATCATATGTTGATATGGTATCCTAGCCTATATTATATCTGATAATGGCAGATCATTCATAAAATTTATACCATGTTCAAAATCAAACATAAGAGATCCACACCATATAACTCATAAGGCAATGATCAAGCCAAGGTATCTAACAAAACCATTGTTACAATTCTAAAGAATATTGTCAATGACGTTGGCCATAATTGGCACTTGTAAATTTTTCCTACCCTCTAGGCCTATTGAACTAGTTATTGAACCCCCATAGGAGCCACTCCATATTCCCTATTTTATGGAACAAAGGCTATTATCCTGATTGAGATTAATATACCTTCATTATGGGTATCCTTGGAAAACATTATGGATGATGAAGATTATATAAATTCTAGGTTGCAAGAATTAGAACTCCTTGATGGCAAGCGTTTAGTTATCTTGGACAACTTGAAAGCATATCATAATAGATCGTGTCGAAGCTATAATAAGTGCATTCTCCCTTAGGAGTTTGAAGTTGGTGACTTGGTCTTGAAGGAGAACCAAAATAACACTAATATTAAATGTAAGAAGAAAGGTAAGTTCCAACCTAATTGGTTGGGCCTGTACGTGGTTACAACAAATTATGGATCGAGGGCATACATATTTGCTACTCTAAATGGTGAAGAGCTCCTAGAACCCATAAATATTGTACACCTCAAGTGGCTCTACACTTGACAGGATTTTTTGATCCATTTTCTACAAGATCCCTTACTTGGGGCAACTTGTGTTGAAGGTTGTTTATTTCACCATTACATTTATATACTCTGGACCACTCTATTCTAGATAATTGTACCTCTATATTGTTATAATCCTAGACTATTATAACCCTAGATCGTTACACCTCTAGACTATTTTACTCTATTTTTTCCATCCTAGACCATTGTAACCACACTACTCTGGACCATTGTAACCACACTGCTCTGGACCATTGTAATAACATTACCTTGTACCATTTTATTTTGGACCGATGATTATTATATTCTATTGAATTAATGTTTCCTTCTACTCTAGATCATTGTACCCTGGACCATTGTACCAAATATCAATTATGATCTTGATTATGATTCATAGGCATTCTAGACACATTCAATGCCTGTTCTAAAAAGCAATTCAACTTGAATAATATTTTGCAACTTCTTTTTGCAGATAAGTATAAAAGGATATGTCAACACATGGTTTTTGCATGTTGGCTAGTTCCTTATATTTCTTCATCACTGCATATTGTTCTATTGTAATTTTTATACTACTTGGTAGTCATTGTCACCTTCATAAGATCACATGGGCCATTGTAGCTAGTTTTAAGTTGTTATTATAACTACTACCCTTGGACATGCATCTCCTTGGCTAGTTATTTCCCTATACCATTATTTATATCCTCGTTTTAGCCGGTTTAGCTATTATTTGAACTCTTACTTGTGAAAGCACATATCCTCAATTAATTAATTCCTTATACCTTTTGTTAATATTTTATTTTTATTTCTTATCCTAAAAACACAAAAACATTAAAAAATGATATGGCAAAAGAACAAAAACATTACCTTGAACCTTTGTTTAAAATGATCCTTAACACTCTCACTATTTTGTGAGCAACTTGAACCATGCTCTTGTCATTATGTGAGTTGGAACAATTAGTCTCTCATAATTCTCAATCAAGTTAAGACATAGAAAACCCCTTAATATTTGTAAATATTCTATAAAAACCCTAAAAATCTCAAAATCATGAAAATTGGCTTAGGATTTCCACAAGGGATATAAAGCCATCAAAAATTTTGAGTTGGGTTATCTTGTTTGTTCATTTTATTTCTATACCACCTTGGTATTTTTACTCCCATATCCTATAAGAACTACATTTACCTAAGGTCTTCACGGACTATGTAGGTAGCACTTGGATACATGGGGTATCTCGGGTTAGCTTGGTTGCATTCACACTTCCTTTTATTTTCAACCACTTATTTACCTTAAGGACCCCTAGCTATTTTAGAAGTAACAACTTGTCCTTTAGTTTCCCCATCCTTATTTTCTCTCATCCCACACTCTCTTTATTTTATGAGACCCTTATGTGCATTGTTCAATTGAAAAAAATACATTTTTACACTCTTGGTTTTTCTTACGCTCTCGCCATTTTATGAGTTTTTTCTCTTTCTCAACCTTAGATGCAGTGGGCACTCTAAATTCCTAATTTATTTCATTTGTGCAAGATTATCTGTTATCTTTTAGTGTGATTTCAATTTAAATCATACTCTCCTTTTTATGCACTTGTCATTTTATGAGCCCATCCTCCTATTCCTCTATAATATAATAATGTTTTCTTCTCATCATTTCCTTCTATACCATATCCTGAGAGAACTACATTTGACCTGAAGTTCATGTTCAATCTTGTGTCCATGGATCTATGTAGGCAGCATCCACTTGCCTTGTGCATCTTGGGTCAGCTCGGCTACCCCTTCCTTTTCTTCTATCCCCCCATTTTATTTGTTTTGTGTTGTTGTTTCCCTATCATTTGGGGGAAACTTTGTTTCAATTGTTCTTATTTCATTATACCAATATTATTATCACTTAGCTTAGGGGTCACCCTGTCACAGAGCATAACGCCTTTATCACACGTGCACAAATAATTTATTTTTTATTTGTACTAACATTGTAATTAACCATTGTTTTTGTATTGTTGTTTGTTTCACTTAGTTTGTTTATTGTATTTTTATTTTTTTAGATTGTTTTATTATTTTATTCACTTTAATTTTTTGTGTGTTTTGTTTACTAGTTTTTTAATTATTATTGATGTTTTTTATTGTTCATTTATATTGTGTTTGTTTTTATCTCTTTGTTTATTTTTTTGTTATTTGCTTCTTGGTTTCCATAATATTATTACAATTTATTTTCACTTACGTTCTGATTATCTATATCATGTACCTCGGTTTCAAATTTTTGTATGTAATCTTACACTTGATTTATTTGCTATATTTACACTTGGGATTTGATTATCCATATCTTATTCCTACGTTATTTATATTTACATTTATATTAATTTTTACATGCTTAGGGTATATATTTTCATTTCATTTTTTTATAACTATCATGCATAATATCACAAGCTAAAAAAATCATGCTCACAACGTTTATTCTAGCAATGTGATGGTAGCATCTCTCTGATATATCAAAACTAGCCAAATACCCAAACACATTATTGAATCCATGCATAATAAATAAGAGTAAATGTGATTTTTTATATGTTTATATAGACGTGCATCTTTGAATAAATACAGATATAAGTTATACACCATAATTAGATGATAACCAATAAAATATCTCATAACCATGACATAAGTAATGACTGAATAAATCATACATATAGGGGTACACACCAAACACATGGCAATACAATTACACACATCTCGCCTAAGGCACATACAAACCTTTTTACTACTTAGATATTGCACCTTCATCTATTTTTTATCCTAGTAATATACTGATTATCCGATGACTCTAGATTTAAATCAATACATCCTCTTAGTTGATTGCTTACTGAATTGGCATTAACAACATTCCTTCTCATAAATGTTTAGCTTACATGGCTAATTTCCCCATAGTTTTTGCATATTATAGTAGGTTGTGCTAGCTAATCCATGTTCTTCCCTGCATTGATGGCTATCAATGGGTGTATTCTTCTCCCATCTTCTACATGCCTCACTACAAGAAAAAAACTTCTCCCATCTTCTACATGCCTCACCACAAGAAAAAAACTCATACTCCACTCTTTGTCTTATATCTTGCTTAGTCAACGTACCCATTGTATCCATCTACTCATTTTGTTAAGCTTATGTGAGTCACGCATGTCATCAACTCATTGTGCATCCCCTTAGACAATCGGGATTCCCTCTATGATAAACTTGTAATTCTTAATTGTTTGTCAGCCTTGGGTTTGCTCTCCTCTGTATCTTACATAATAAAAATCTCACCTTATTCATTGTGGCTAAGGTTGAGGCTAAGATTATAGCTGAGGTTGAGGTTGAATCTCCATTGATTGTTGTTAGTAAGGTTGTTATTATATAAGGTCTATCACTTAGTATAATGTATGGAATATGTGCATGTTCACCTCGTAAATCATGTCAAGAGGTTGTGGTCATCGATCATCCCCACCTGAGTTCCCATTATTTCCATTATGTGTTATTTTTAACCTTTGCACTTCTCTGCTCTATCAAGACCCTACAAAATAAATAAATTTATGTTATGTTTTTATTTTTAGGATGATGGGTTAAATATCACACATGATCATTGCTCTTTGGTAATGTGTTATCCACTTTGCCAACTAAATGGGTCTCATGATGTCATCGATTCCACATAATAGTCACACCACTTGAAAAGGTCATGTCTACTTACCTTTCAGTGAGGACATGTAACTCCCAGTTAAATGATCATCCTGACAAGGTAATTATGCAAAGTTACGATCTCTTTTATTTATCATGCCATAACACATCATAGATGTCCCTATCATATGATTTGTATCTAAATTTTTTTTCATATCTCGATGTCCTTTTGGGGCTAGTGATTTCTTGAATATCTATCAAATCTACCCCACCTTCTCTAGTTGTATATGTAATATCCTGGGTCACAAAGCTTCATGTTGCCAAGGCCCCTTTTAGTGAAACCCATAGATCACTGGTTGTAATGATCTTGATATCCAATATATTCAAAAATACCCTTAAGGTAGGGAAACACCATATAATACTCCTTTAGGAAGGAATAACTCCACAATGTCTCTTCGAGGGGACAACCTCCAATATCCTCTTACAATAGAATACTCAATGCTTACTTGATATCTTTCCCATGATAATCATCTCCTATATATATACATCTATCTAACCCATGGATGGGTAACCTCCTAATCCAATGTAGGCTGACCATTACCCAATGTAATACTTCCATATGTTACTCTATTATCCTAATATATTGTACCCATATAACTAAGGGGATGTGTGCCACATGTCAGCATCTCCATCAGCCCATATATCATATCCCTAGGTACATAACATTCCTTCCCTCCTTGACATGTTTGGTCCCCAAAACATAGGAAGAAACCAAATAATGAGTGTGCTTCAAATCAATGCACACTTGTCTCCAATCTCGATCATCTAGCCATCCATATGTGATCTTGGCAGGTGATAGCTCTCCAAGCTTATTTCCAAATTTTATTGTGCTCCTCTAATTTTATTTATGATCATAATTATACTGCTTTGGTGTCCAAGCATAATTATTCATCTTTTTATTCCATGTACCATATTCCGTTGCGCTACCCTGATTCCAACCATGACCATAGTAGGTATTCTTCCATGCATAGTCATAGTGATTCCCCCATTCATTCCATGTGCCATAGTATTTTTTCTTTGGATTCCATGCATATCCATAATGATTGAAAATTTTATTTCCTGTATAGACAAAATGATTATTATTATGACACTTCCTCACCTGGTTCCATGATTGTTTCCTCTCATGATGATGCGGGTGTCTATATACCTCAACTTTTTACAATACTTTAACCTTATCCACCTTTGCTTCTACCTCTTCCACCTTTTCCTTCTTTGTCTCTTGAGTAGACGAAGTGCTCATTTTTAGTGTGTCTTTATCTATATCATCTGAATCTTCATCATGATCTTCATCACCTATTTCAATATCATCCTTATGATCTACCTGGATTGTTATTGGTGCCTTTTTCACTATGATATCTTGTAAAGTGATCTTCTTTTTCTTATACCAAAACTTCATGAAAATTTTCTAAACATTGATATTCATTGTTCCCAAAGTCTCTAACCGTGGATATCTAAGAACTATATCCATATCATTCATATCCAAAGCATAAAAATCTGAATGCAAAACATATTTTTCCATAATGAGCTTCAGATCTTCAAACATTGAAATATTCTTACCATCTACTTGAACCCCTTGATATTTTTTGCTTGAACATGTAGATGCTTAGCCACATTGATGTTAATGAAGTTATACTTGCTGGTAGGGTTTATGGACACAACTACCTTCTTCTTTTAAATGTATCCATGAAATTGAAAAATTGACTCAGATTTATTTGGAGCCAAATTATTTGAACCCTTCTTCTTCTTCTTCTTCTTCTTCTATTGCTTCTTCTACAACTTCTTCTTCTTGTTCTTCTGATGATTCTTCTATTTCTTCTTCTTCTTTTTCTACTTCTTCTTCTTCTACTGATTCTTCTTTTTTTGCTTCTTGTTTTATAGCCCATCAATCTAAAAAAATCTATTCCATTTCTTGCCATGAAGAAAACCTTTCTATACAACTCAATTGATCAAACCAATCTAGAGCAAGCCCAGACAAAAAAGGAGTTAATTGTCTTTGCCTAAAAGTTTTTCTAAAATGATTCTCCAAAAGGAGCCACCATTCTCTAACATCAATATCATCTTCCCCTGAAAATATTTGCAACTCCATGATCCACAAAAAAATTAAGGTTCATGAAACCCTAAAATGTCAAAACTAATCCATAAAATCATAAAAAATCACTCAAAACAGTGCCAAAATTTTGAAATTTTGACTGCACTTCTCTTATATATCTCCAGTAAAAATTTTGAGTAAAAATTCTCTATATTTCAGAAGATATAGTGAAATTAGGGTTTTGCTCCACACAAATTGCCCAAATTGAAGCTCTGATACCACTTGTAATGACCTTGATATTCAATATATGCATAATACCCTTAAGGTAGGGAAACACCATATAATACTCCTTTAGGAAGGAATAACTCCACAATGTCTCTTCGAGGGGACAACCTCCAATATCCTCTTATAATAGAAGACTCAATGCTTACTTGATATCCTTACCATGATAATCATCTCCTATATATATATATACATCTATCTAACCCATGGATGGGTAACCTCCTAATCCAATGTAGGCCGACCATTACCCAATGTACTACTTCCACAAGTTACTATATTATCCTAATATAGTGTACCCATATAACTAAGGGGATGTGTGCCACATGTCAGCATCTCCATCAACCCATATACATCAATATATCATATCCCTAGGTACATAGCACTGGTACCAAGGTACTTAGATAGAAGATGCATACATAGCCACCTTTCACCAAGACTGGATATGCAGGTCTTGAATTAGGTTCAGTTATCCCCTATCACTCACCACATTACTAATTTTTTACCAAATAGAATATGCAAAACCTTTAAAAAAAATCTTTGCAGGTCTCCACTCAGCTATAACCCATAAAACTCAGCTCATAGCAATGATGGCCTTTTGCCAAAAAGGCTATGTAGATGTTAATAGATGCCCATATTATAAAACTTAGCTCATAATGATAGATGCTACCACTTTGCTTATGCCTTCACATAATTTAAGAAGCCAATGCCTTCTCATGAAGGAACCCTTCCTTTGGATCAACTCTATCAAAGGCAATTTGTGGTGTTTAGCATTGTGTTAGGCTCTTATTTATCCTACCTTATCCATCAATAGTCTCTAATCCCAGTGAATGTTGGATTATTGTGTCGACTTATTACTATTTACCAATATTTTAAGCCCATGCTCTTGCCATTTTGTGAGTAATATAAGCCCATGCTCTTGATGTTTTACAAGCAATTATAAGCCCATTGTCTCATCATTTGTGAGCAGTATTTTGTCAATCTCTAGTGAGTTAAGATACCCCAAAAATTTCAAAAACATTTTAAACATTTTAAAATCCTAAAAATTAGAAAAATCAGCTTACAATCTTCTAGAGAGATATAAAACCCCAAAAATCCACAAACATTTGTTCGGTCTAAACCTAGTCACCCATCCTCAATCCACCCTACTAGGGCACAATCCATTGTTGGTTCCAATCCATTCCACAACCATTAGGGGTGTGAATTTCCCTCCACTTGTGACCTTCACTTATTATGTCATTATTTATTTTCTTGGTGTTTTATTGTGCTTTTTTGTTGTCTTTTATTTTACTCTTTTGTCTTGTTTTTTACTATTATCTTTGAATACATTTCATCAACATTTTGAGTCTAGCCTTAACTTGGGATTAACTTATTTACATTTGTATTTAAATTTTTTTGTTATTATTTTTTTCTAAGTAAACATTGTTAATACACGTGGATCTTGATTATTCATATCTTGGTTCCGGTTGTTTAACAATTTGTTCTTGATTTGTTTTCATATCCATTCTTGTTCCTACTTGAATTTTGATCGTTCATATCTTGATTTGAAGTTGGATCACATTTTTAAATTGTTATTTTTCTCTTTATTATTTTATTTTTATTTTTTTAAACGTAAATAGTTATAACTTTGGTTTGGTAATTTTTATCATTATCCTTAGTTATAAATATTCACATTTGAACTGGTCAATCACAAATGAAATACAATGTTGTAATTTATTCATATTTATGATGCATAATTTCATTTTTATAAATTAAACACCAAGTGCTCCAAAGTTCAATAGTTAATATGGCATCAAAGATCATCTCTGAACACAATATCTTGTATATCTGCAACCTAAATAGGATAACATAAACACAATTGAACATTGGTCCATATTTCTTATATTCTTTGTTCATCATATATTTTCTCCTACTTATGTAAGAATTACATTGGCCTAAGGTCCATCTAGACTATGTCAACAGTGCTTGGATACATGACATATCTTGAGTTAGCTTGGCCACCCTTATTCTTCCAATCATCACTTTGTGCATCCTCATATGCTTGGTTTTTTGTGGTTTCTTCAGTCATTAGACCCTCACATCTTCATTTTCACCTTCTCATATTTAATCTATGTAATAGGTTATATCCTTAAGCTATGCTTTATAGTTTACCCTATAGGGCACAATATTTAGACCAATCATTGATCCAATTAGCCTTACTAGGGCAAAATCAATTATTAGTGGTCAAATCATCCCTCCTAAGTTAAAATCAATTTATCAATCGAACAAATTTATACTATTGGGGAACATTATTAATTCATTAACCTCCTTTCTCTAAGCAATGATGTCATTTTATTTTTCTTCTAATTTTAAGCTATGCAACTTTTTCCCTCATTCTAGCAATTCAAAGTATGCAACTTGTGTTGAGATCAATCATTTCCCAAACACACAACTATCACTCTCTTTTACATATGTCAAAGTGTGCCACTTCTATTTTGAATTTAATTCTTCACACTTCCCCCCACTTTAGGGCCCATTATATTATATTTTATTTTAATCATTGGGAATCAATGCATGCAAATATTAGCTCATATGGGTTATTTTCACTCTTTTTATTTTTTGAGAGTTCATTCTTCTCTTTCATCCCTACATGCCCTCTTGAGGGGGCATCATGGGTCACTAATTATTTCTTCAATCGTTACCTCCCAGCTTATTCTTAATGACCTTTTTATTCTTTGAAAAGGCATTGCTTCAATCGAATGTCTTGTCATACCTTCTCAAACAAAGTAAGAATGTATACATTCAATTCCTATCACTATTGTGTTGAAATTTTCAATCTAAATGATAGTTTGTGACAATGCACAATCTAGACCAAAATCACTAAAATGCTCTAAATCATTCAAAATTGTCATGTACAGGTGCCAATATATGTTAATGTATCCTTGAATGGGGTAATGCATTTTATGTGATTATTATCTTTTCTTAAATCATTTTGAGTCAAATTAAGACCATGTAAAATAACATCTTGGACCATTGAATTTTTCTAATTCAGAGCATGCATAATGTGTATGTGTTATTTTGAGTCCTTAATACCCTAATTAGGGTATTACCCTATACATAACTGACACCTTATTCTGATTCATCCCTAGTCAAATTGTGACCTAGAAAATTGATGTTTTCGAACAAGGGTGGGTGATAACCTTACATAAATTTAGAAAATACATTTAACCTGATCAAAATTGCTTAATTGATTAAACTCAATTAAATGCATAATTGAAAGGTCCATGGATAATTAGTGAATTTATATTTTTAAAAATTCATAAATCTAGATTTGATGACATCACACAAATATCTAAAATCCATAGCTTTTAGAATTTCCTATTTTATAATTTCACTAATTAAATTTATTCCTTGACTCTCATGACAAGTGGACAAGTGGATCATGGAGAATTAATGAATTTCTATTTTTGGGAATTCATAAACTCAACCAAAAATATCTTCTATGAGTTGTCAATCCACTATTGGGTGGAAGACATAATCATTTTAACCTATGTCTTTCACATGGCCCTCATGGTTAGCCTAACTCAACTTAGGGTTGGTTTGAACTCAATCATGGTTAAATCTAACCTAACTACACTTAGTTTAGCTTTAGTTTTGGAGGCAATAAATATAAGGCCTCACCCTTTGATCTTTAAGCTTCACTAGTGAAAAATTATTATGCAAAATTATCTATATAAAAGCTTCACTTATTTATCCAATTGAACCAAAATCAAAGATCCTAAGTCATTGGTGAATTAGGAGATGATGGAGGCCCATGCCCAACCTCATTGACAAAGACTTGGAGCACAAAATTTGGGAAAAATCATGTTTCTTGGTCACTCTTGGAAGGAGGGACGCTAATTGAAAGGTCCAATTGTATTCATTTATTAATTAGCTCTTATAATTCATTAGCAACACTCCTTAAATGAGTAAGCTTGATATGTTAGTTTCTTTATGCTTATTTATAGAGGTTTTTTTGACTAACACATGAACTAACACATCTTCTAATATTGTTCTACACAATAAAAATGAAGATTGTAATAGGGTATTTGATAATCGTAAACAATATCTTTCCAATCCATTAGTTTTAATGCCACCTACTGCAAATAAACTTTTCCTTTTTTATATATCCACTACAAAGTATGCATTGGGGGCATTATTTGCACAACACAATGACAGTGGATCAGAATGAGTAGTTTATTACTAGTATAACTTTGGTATCATATGAGCTTAATTAATCTCCCATGGAAAATCATGTCTCATGTTTGTTTTTTCTTCACAAAAACTTTGCCATTAAATGCTCAATAATCAAACAAACATCATTGCCCAACTTGATCCTCTCAAATATCTCTTATCAAAAATAGTTTTGACAGGTAGAATGGTTAAGTGGGTCATGCTTATTAGTGAGTTTGATCTTGACTATGTAAATCAAACATCAATCAAGGGATAGGTACTAAAAAATACATTAACAAAGACTCCTTTAGAAGATCACACACCTCTCGTTACAAATTTTTTGGATGAGATAATTATGTCAATAAATGAATCCCTAGTCCTATAGTTATATTTTGATGGCTCTTTTACCAATCATGGTCTAGGGGTAGGTATCTTACTGGTTACTCCTGATGGGTACTTAATCCCAAAATCACTATAGATTGAATTTCCTTATACAAAGAACATATCAAAATATGAAGCCATTATAGTGGTGTTAAACTTGCAATCCAATGGGGTATACAAAATATTCTTGTCTTTAGTGATTCAAAACTCATCATAAATCAAGTCACTATTGAATTTCAAGCTTGTGGTGACAAACTAATCCCATATAATATGATGGTGGATACCCTCAAGTTGTGGTTTACATCTATACAATTTGAACAAGTGCCAAAGACTAATAAAAGAGCAGTTGATTCCATGGAAATAATTCGTTCACTATTTGATCTCCAAACTAAGCATAATCAATTTCTTATATAATATTTGACAATACCAACGTATGATACTCTAGATTCTAAGATAGTTTACGAGGTGGTTGGTACCACTTCTCCTTGGTAAAATGACATTTATGAATACCTCCATAACAAAACCATTTAATCCAACTTAACCCATAACCAATGTAAATCCTTTATCCAAATAACATCATGCTATATTATCCTTGGTCAAACCCTATATCGAAGAAGTTATATTGGAACCCTATTACAATGTTTAAATTCTAAAGAGTCCTCCTTAGGCATTAAATAAGTTCATGATGGAATTTATGGTGTTCATTCTAGTGGCATAGTCTTTACTTAGAAACTTTTACATGTGGGTTACTATTGACCTACAATGGAATTTTATTCTTGTGTATATGTTAATAAATGTGTGCCTTTCCAAAAGCATGGTGATCTTATACATATTCCTTCACAATATTTACAACCCATCACTATACCTTGGCCATTTTCCACATGGAGGTTAGACCTAATTGGTAAAATCAATCCTAATTATTTAGATGGCCATAAACATATTATTATTTCCATCAAACACTTTACCAAATGGGTTGAAGCTATGCCCTTAACGTATGTCACCGACAAACAAATTTTCAATTTTATCTTAAGCCATACTATCTACCATTGTGGAATCCCATCCACTATCATCTTTGATAATAAAAAACTCATTCAAAAATAAGGATGTCAAGTCCCTTTGCACTACTTACCATATTAAGCAAAAGTGGTCCACTCCTTACTCTCTATAATGTAACAGCCAAGTGGAGGAAACAAATAAAAACATCCTCAAAATTTTTAAATGAGTTGTCAATGCTTTTGTTCATGACTAGCACATGCAACTTTATCTCATTTTATGGGCATGTTGCATAGGCATCTACACACCCATAGGAGCAACACCATACTCTCTTATTTATGGTAGTGAGTCAATCTTATCCATTGAATTCAAGATCCCATCCTTAGGCATATCCTTATAAAATCTTATTGATGATGAATCATATTATATTTCATGCCTAAGTAAGCCAGACCTCCTTGATGAGAAACACCTTAATGTTTTAAAATACTTATGAGTCTACCAAAATTACCTTTATATTAGTTATAATAAGAGGATTAAATCCAAAGAATTTGGAATTGATGATCTTATTATCAAATAAAATCAATGAAATACCAATGCAAACTGAGAGAAGGGAACATTCAAACCAAATTGGTTGGGTCCATATGTAACCATTACCAAATATGGATTTGGAGTTCTAAAATTGGCCACATAAGATAGAGAAGAGCTTGATGAGCCCATAAACATCATGCACCTCAAATGGTCATATGCCTAAGCCATTCTAGTGTTTTTGTACATATCCTAAATGTCAAAAAATAATAATAATAATAATAATAATAATAAAAAGAGAGAGAAAAATAATACATCCAAAAGTGAAAACCAATTCATTGGCACTTTGGGAAACTACCATGGTGAAAATCAATTTTTTGTACCATGTGTAATCCATTACCTCTCTACACACGCTAGTTACTTGGGGGCATCCCATCACATTTGTCACTTGTATATTTCTATTTAGTCACTTATTCCATTATCCACCTATG
This sequence comes from Torreya grandis, assembly GCA_037957365.1. NCBI lineage: Eukaryota > Viridiplantae > Streptophyta > Pinopsida > Cupressales > Taxaceae > Torreya > Torreya grandis. The sequence continues at coordinate 1,940,328 of JARHVA010001062.1, forward strand.
ACATTTTCACTTAGGGTTTTCCCCTTGTATTTATGTAACTATGTCCTTACTCATGCATAGGGTGCTATCTTATATGTGACCATTATGGTGAAAATCAATTTTTGGTACCATGTGTAATCCATTACCTCTACACACGCTCGTTACTTGGGGGCATCCCATCACATTTGTCACTTGTATATTTCTATTTAGTCACTTATTCCATTATCCACTTATGCTATTTTCACTTAGGATTTGCCCCTTGTATTTATGTAACTATGTCCTTACTCATGCATAGGGTAATATCTTATATGTGACCATTGTTGTCACTTCCATATCCATATCTAAACACATTCTTATCTATACATCCCAACACATAACACTTCATCTATTCAAATCTATCATCTATATATCTTTTAAAAACATCATCAATCACTCGCTCATATTATTGAGAGGGAAATAACTCATCTACTCACCCACACTTTATATTACATGATCACTTTTTCATCCATTCCAATATTGGGAGAACTGGATCTAGCATGATAGCCCCAACTAGAATTTGTCCATGGTAGATTATGTAGGTAGTGCTTAGAGACATGGAGCCTCTAGGGTCAACTCGACCACCACCCCCATCATCCCAATCATCTCAAACATGATTTCACTTTTACACACCACCATACAAAATAATAGGGTTTTCTTAGGATTTACTTATCAAATGATCAATGTTATCATTAATCTCGATTACCAAAGGTTCAACACTAGCCTAGGAAGTCCACAAATTCATTTGCTTAGTTTAAGTGTCATTTTTTTCATTGCTTCCTCATGAGTTTTATTGTCATTTATTTACTTTTTTGTGTTTCATCATTTGCTTTTATTTTGTGTAAACTTTCTTTTATCATCATATTTTGCATGGTTTTTATTGTTACAACATTTTTTATTTTATTTTTTTATTACTTCTTGAGTCAAGATCATTATGTGTATTACAAATAGTGTAGTTATGGTTCTTAATATCATGATACACTAAGTTTTTCACAAATGAATATTTCAGTCCTTATTCATATCCAACAATAGTCATCATGATTATTCCATGCCATTGGCTCATATTGTCCTACACTATATTAAATAAAGGTTTCTCAACTCCTACTTAGTTATTAATATTAGAATTATTATTGGAAATACAAAGAAAATTAAATCAACAAATGAATCTATCTAAACCAGCCATCATGATTAACATGTGTTTAACATATCAAAATAAGGAGAAACAATTGTTATACCAAGTCATATCTATCCATATAACTATCTGCCATACATGTAAAATTAAAATACATCCATAAATACATAACATATCCATTTTCAACCACAACACAAATCTAAATCCAAAAAAGAATCATGTGTGAGTCAAACTCCACTAGTTGGACTGACCTCCCTAATGTTGACCTCCCAGTAAGTATTCTTTAAAGGATGATGCTTGTTGAACTCATGGTGCTACCTCCTCATATAAGCTCCTTTAATGGGTCACATGTTCCATATCCCTCATAACCTTTTCCAAGGCCACTAAATATTTGGGTCCTATCAATAGCTCTCTAGCCTCTACCAACTCCACTCAAGCAATATCCCTCTCTCATATACCGATGTATCAAACATGTGTCATCTAGATTCTAATTCACTACATCCTATGCGAGTAGGCATCCCTCTAAACCATGTACTTCAACTATCATCCTATAAATCTCATCCCATAAACTATCAACCTCTCCTTATAGTTATCTAATCTCTCCCACCTCTATCTCCCTACAATCCTATTATTTTAATATTGCAAGCCCTTATCTTTTTGTACAACCTATCAATTAGTCTTTGGTCCTATACTAACCTCAGTAAACCTGATTACCCTACTCCATCCCCTCCCTCTATATGTAACTCTAGTACATGCATCATCTTCATGCCCCCTTTATCTCCATCTCCCTCCCCATTATTGTTAATAACAACCAAAGGAGTCTCTCCTCCTCTACCATCTCCCCCAACATCTCCCATATCAACATCCTACATTTGATCTCCTTTGACATTTGTAGCCTCTGCATCCTATTTATTCTCCCATCTCTATCTCTTCATCTACCACCTTGTGATATATTTGTTCTCATGATCCTCCCCTATAGGCCTCTACTCTGGGGATGTGCCTTAAATGTAACCTGTAATCTCTACCTCCATGTCCCACCACATCCCTCCTATCATAGAATGTCAATATTTGCATCTGTGCCCAAATCTAATTTGAAACTCTAGAATTAATGCTTATACCCCATTGTGCTCTCTCACATAATAACCATGCAAATATGTGAGTACCTACCAGTATAGCTTTTATAATACCAAATTGTCTTATCACCTTGTTAGGTCTATATTTCTCAATAATATACTCATGGTACCCAATAGCATAACATTGAGTCATCACATAGTCTAAGTGTCTGGCATCCTCCCTCTAGTGTGGATCAACCTCTCTATATGGCCTCCAAATCACCTACTCCATTCCTAACTCATCAATAGCCCTCTTGTAATAGTCCACATCTCCTACATGTGTTTGTTATCTCCATATAATTACATGTCATCCATAAACAAATGGTTCCTTATTCATCCTCTTCCTTAGCCAACATATAGGGTGCTCAATCACCATGTGTTCCCATGCCCACACCTATGGTAGAGTGGATTAGCCTATATAAACACAACATGTATACACCACATGGTGTAAACACCTATATAAATGTGCCAATACACATGATCTCCATGCAAGATATGTGGCATTCTCTTACATATCACCAATTTCATATAATAAGCACATCAAAAATAGTCCATTACTCTTGTTAGGTAGAATAATGACAATAACAATAGACATAAGTATAACTATCAATGGATTTGTATCTAATCCCATGAAGTTATCAAATTTTATCTCGCCCCTCACCATAAGAATTAAGTCCTCCCTAAAAAATTGATATAGATTCACTGCCTATGTAACCTCGCTCCAATACATTTGTGTCCCCCAAATAGGTATCCTTAAGATTTCCCATACATCCTCTAGCGTCATAGTCAACTCACTTATCAACATGTAAAATGTGTTGGTTTAACTATGCTAACACTCTACCAGTGTAGTTAAATAGTCCATATCTACCTGTATATCAAGTATCTCAATAATATAGGCCAAGTTAGTCACCTCTAGTACTCCCACCTCATAGTCAATAAACCCTTCCATTAGCTCTAGATCTCTCAATCACCTCTCTCATGTACATAAAAATAATAATCTTTCCTACATAGAATTAAATAATCACAATGTTAATCCTTCTCAACTAAATATCCATCATACAATCCCACATCTATTCATTTTCCATAATCCCAAATCATGTAAATTTATAGATTTAGCCTTCTAAGGATTTTGTCATTTGATATGATGATTTCGTTATTCTCTTTGATGATTTCACCATTTTGTTAAGTGAATTCTCTAGGGTTTTCGATGATTTCATTATACTTCATGATGAATTCATTGAACTTACTGATGGATTCATTGTAGTTTTCAATTATTTCACTAAAGTTTTTGAGGAATTCATTGTGACATTGGATGAAGTCACCGATCCTAACATTTGACCTAATTTTTTATGATTTCATCATTTACCTTGATGAATTTGTCACCATCAAAGTTGAATTCATCATTAGGTAAATAATGAATTCATTTTATCTTAATTTACATGGAATTAAATGCTAATCAAACATAGACCAAATTTTTTTAAATTTTTACTTACCACATCACTACTCCCTTATGGCCTCTGGTGCACTTGTACACACCCATTACAAAGCCTATTTTCTAGAATCCAGTCCATCCGGCTCCCCAACCTTAGAGAAAAATCACACAACTGAAATCTATAAATCAAACATAAAGAAATAAATTTGCACAAATGAATTTCAAACAACCCCCCACCCCTATATATTTTCAAACTCATCATTCAAATATTTTCCCTTCCAAATCATTATTTTAAGATTTCACAGCCACCTTTATGAAAATTTCAGGCCATTAATTGATTGAAGACCTAAACATCTTTATCAACGCTTGCAACTGTTAATCTTATAAAATTTTATAAAACCATAGACAATACATATTTTTTCATTTTCAAGACCTACAACTTGCCATCATCGAGATATATCATTCCCACATCTGCTCATATGACCTTTGAGTCCTGAGTACCATCTAAGTGAGTAGTCTACAAACAATAAATATTGTTTTTTTAATATATTCTCTAGTTTTTAATGATTATGTGTAAATCATTTTACATGAACTCTCTACAATGTTGTGAGTATTTACATCCCTTCTAGTAATTCAATTTATTGAAGGCATTCATTAATCCCTCTATCTATTTATCTTCCCTTAAAATAATTTTAAACATTCATGCACTTTCCCACACAAATACTTGAGGGGGAATCATCACGTTCATTTCTAGTTACCTAGGGCAACTTTCTTCTCCATAATCATCAATGTTCTACTTTATATACTATTCTTCAAAATTGTATTCCTTCACAACACCATTTCAAAGATGGGAAAATGTAGGCACCTAAATTTCACCTTTTAGTGTCAAAATACACTTTGACACACTAACTCATCACCTTCCCCAATTCAAATTCAAATTAATATCATTTCCCTTAGGAATTCAAATTATTAATTTATTCTTAATTGATTAATTACACCTATTTTCCTCTAAAACTAATTAAAAATCCATATTTTCTAGCTCACCTAGACATCCTCCACATTTGCCTTAACCATTTTTTGACTCATCCAACTAATTCCTCAACTTCCTTAACTACCTTATGAGTCATCTTAGAACATTTCAACCTTCAAGATGACTCAACCAAGTAACTTGACATGTTATTGTCGACTCACTCAACCAATTCCCCTTTCTTCTCAACTCATGAAATTGTTCATCATCATCATGGATGAGGATTAATTCTTCATCATTGATTATTTCAATAATTCAACAAATTTAAATAATCTTCAACTATTTATCTCATCTCTTGTAAGCCTATAAATTGACATGTAATCCATCACTCTCAATCATCCATCTTTAAGTTAATGAAATGCTATTGAATTTTCCAAGTGAATCAAAGAAAAACAAGCCATCAAAATCATCTTGCATCCCAAAACGTTGTTTAATTCTCTTTTATTTGGAAAGGATTTGAGTATCCACATTAGCCCCTAAGAGAAAATCCATCATTGATCACACAATGGATAAAGTGACAAAAATGCATTTTATGTTGTAAGTATTTCATTTAATTTTTTATTTTTATTGTTGCTCTATCTTTTAAGTTTAGTTTAGTTTAGTTTAGATTATAATTCATTTGTAAATGATTTATTATCTAGCTTTGATTCTAGATTTTATGCCTGTATACCAAGGAAATAAGCTTAAAATTATTGATGTATAGTGTCTATATTTATTAAACATGTAATAAATATCATGGTATGACACATAATGGAAGTATGTGTGATATAAATCATGGAACCAATCTCCTAGTAACATCTATATATATGACCATGCATTATGCACACACATAAAATATTGTAATAAACAATCACACAAGCATATAATACATAACACGACATGACCATGACTTAGACTAGAGCATCCTCTAACACAAATGACACACGATATGATAAGACAAATTTACCCATAGAGCACATAAATCATCACACAATGTCAATCATTAATATAAAACATGTAGAGAGAAAGCAATGTTAATCCACATTATCAATCAATGTCATCATCTAGTATAACAAAGCATAATTTCCATAAGAAATAACACTTACTTGAAAATATTGCCAAGGTAAAATTGTGTAAATATGAATGAACCAACATCATGCCCCACTAAATTGGTGCCAAATATTATCTATCATAATGTGCATGAACAATCATGATGCCAATTGAAACTTAAAATTGTGTATATGTGTGCATGGACCAACATCATGCCTAACTAAATATGTATATGGTGTATGTGTGTGCATGAACTAGTGTCATGATCAATTGAATGTGTATTGTATAATGGAGTACATGTGCCTTGCACATGACCCTAAGTTTATTTAAATTGTATCAATTTGAAATCTTTCACTCATGAAGTGTGAAATAGAGTACATATTCCTTGCATATGCCCCAAAATTTGTCTGAAAACTACAAATAACTATCCTAATTTTATATTTAAATGCTAACATCTGTATATTGTACTCAGATATTCTCATGGAGGCTTTAATATCTATGATAAATCCCACTAATATGCCCATGTTTCAAGGTGAGAGATGGATCTTTCAAGTCACTCATCTCAAAATAAATGTTAACTATTTCATGTCATGTATAAATATAATATCATGTAGAGTAATGCCAACATTGTCAAGCCAGGAATGGACTACAGAAATTAGAACAAAAGATTTGGTGCAAACCAAAAATTGTATACATTCAAATGTAAAGTGAAGAAGTTGTATAGTTAAATAATCGTGAATGTGATTATTTAATTCATCTTCTAAGATGACTATTCATATTCAATTACAAGGCAATTGTGGTTGTTTAGCACATCTTCTAGTATGACTATTCATATGCAACTACAAGATAAAATCCTACATCTAGGATTAATAAAATGTTTTGTATAATAATATTACATTTCCCCCTAAGCCATAGGGGATAAAGTGAGACCAAGCATGCCTCTAAATTTTTCAAATTTATCTCTTCTAAGAGATATTATTAGGATATTTTTTAGTTGGTTTATAGTTGGATAATGTATTAAATTTACACTGCCATCTTTTACATAATGTTGAATCAAATGGAATTTGATGTTGATGTGATTGGTTCAGTCATGAAATACTAGATTTATTTTCATTTAGATTGTAGAAGTGTTATCAACCATGAATGGTGTAGATGAAACATGTTTTTCTTTAAAAAATTTAAGAATCCTTCTAAGCCATATGATTTCCCTAGTTGCCTATGAAGTTTCCATATTATGTGTCTATTGAATAAATTACTATCAATGATTTCTTCTTTGACTTTCAAATGATTATCATTGTTCCTAAATTTATCACAAAACTTGAAGTAGATTTCCCATCTTCAAAATCCCCTGCATAGTCTAAATTTGAAGGTCTAATTTGGTTAAATTCCACTGTGCTAGAGTATTTTAGCACAAAATTATGTGCTTCCTTTAGATATAAAATAAATCCCTTTGCTACTACCTAGTGAATTTCACTAGGTTGTTGAATGAACCTAGAAATAACACCAATAACAAAAAAAATGTCTAATCTAGTTTTGGTTACATAGATCAATCTTCCAATGAGTTATCTATACTTAGTTGAATATAAAAAATTTGTAGCATCATATAATGTCAAATTCATTTTTTTTCCATGGGAATACTAAGTGGTTTACATTTCTCATTTCAAATTTGGTTAAAATCTCAAAAATGTACTTTTATTATATGCTAAAAATGTAAACAGGTTTTTGAATCACTTCAATACTCAAATAATAATGATAGTAACCTAAATATGTATTTTTTAAAATCTTTTTATCAATTCTTCTTTGACATTTGTAGTGTACCTTTCATTATCTCGTGTGAGGATTAGATCATCCACATATACAACTATTTTGACAAAAATAATTGCATCTTCAAATTCAAAATGCTTGAATTTTATGCTCGAAAGATGCTCAGTGAAATTTCCATACTACACTTTTGGGCTCAATTCAATTAATACAATGTGTTGACCAAATTTTGATCTTGTAGGTCAAAATTTGGCACCCCTATATAAAAAAATTATCTTTAGATCTTATAGGGGTGAATATCATGTCATAGTGTGAGCTTAGATCTATTCAATGTAATATGAATACTATTAGATTGATCAGTTTGTTGTCTAGGTCCTTTTACCTTCTTTGAGTCATGCTACTAGGTCTGAACAAAGTTTAAAGAATAGTTTCAAAGTTCCATATCTTGAACATGTAGCAGTTGTAGAGGAAGGTGATCATGTGGGTTTGTTAATCTTGGTTCAAAGTTATTGTGTACTAAATCTGAAGTCCTTCATCGAAGTACAAGTAAAGTTGTTCATGTTCAAAGACTAGATTTGAAAACATTTTTGGACTTAGTCATTCAAGCTCAGCCATCTGAGTTACACCTTTTGTCTAAGTCCAGTATGTAGAATTCCTTTGAAGGAGGTATTCCACACAAAACCCATAGTAAATGTACAAGTGTTCTTTCTTTCAGAGTTTTTGATTTTGGGTTTTTTATTCAAATATTTTAAATTGTCTCGAACATTTTTTTTGAAATAATTTTGTTGAAGGATATTCTTTTTGAGCTAGGGTTTAGAAGTCTTTTGGGAAAATTGTCTACATAATTCGTCCAAAAGAATTGTTCAAATGCAAAAGTTTTGAAAGGTACATCCCAATATTCCTAAAGGGTAATTTTGAAGCAAGGTGCTCTATTCAAAAGTTCAAAGGATTGTTTTTATTTTAGGAAGTGAACAAAATATAAAAGCCAAAAGTACATTTCAAAAAATCTAAAGGGTATTTTCCTTTCAGAAGGTTCATTTGCAAGAACTTCAAAGAGTCATTTCCAAAAGCTGGAGGGGCACTTTCAACTTTGTTATAGAGCACTTTAGTCTTTCTGAAGGGGTCTTTTCCAAATTGTTGAAGGGTCATTTGCAAGAAGCCAAAGGGGTCATTTTAGAAAATTTGATGGTACTTTTTGATTTCCCTGAAGGGTATGTTTCCTTTCAAGAAAGGTATTTTTTAAACTATCTAAGGGTCATTCTGGAGTTCTGAAGGTCCACTTCAAGAAACCCAAAGGAACATTTAAAATAACCAAATGGTCCATTTTCAAAATTTGAAATTTCATTCAATAGCCCAAATAAATTAATGTAGAAAAGAGAGCTAAATGAATTCTCTCAAGAGAAAATGTCGAAGAAAAAATCCCAAAGGATTTCTTTCAAGAAAAGTGGTCGAGACAAATCTTTCCTAAAGGACATCTTTGAAGCCAAGTGCCTGAAATAATTTCTCTAAAATATATCTTGTAATCAAAAGCGTCCCATGCAAAGGTTCTGAAAGGGCACTTTTCATGATTCGAAGGACACTTTCCATAGTTAAAGAGCACTTGAAAAAGGTCTGAAAGAAGCTTAAGTTTGAGGAAAGTGTTCCAAATGAATAAGGAAGGTGAAGGCCCTATAAACATCAATTTCAAACTATGAAAAATAGTTTTTGATGTCAAAGACTTGGTGGGAACATGAGAGAAAACTTGGAGGTAATAAATGGTTGAATCCTGAGCATCTAGTGTAGACAATGTAAGCAAAATGGATAGCTTGATGGTTTGAGTCATTGCTGGCAGCTGAACAAATCAAAGAGCTTCCATGAAATCAACAAACATAAGTGTCTAAAGGATGGATGGAAATTATGAAAATCATTTTCTAATTGTCTCCATAAGTCCCATTTCCCTCAATAGTGTTATGTGTCAGCTCCTTTATTTTTAGTTTTGAACACTCATAGATGATTTTTGATAGAAACTATTTCCTGTGTCAATTATGAAGGTCTTATGCCACTTTTCACCTTTCTTATGACTACTTTTGAATAAGTAGAGATCTTGAAATGGTGTAGCTTACCCACCTATCTTCCACATGAAATTTTAACTAATTTTCACATATAGACACATGTCTAAATGACTCTTGAACTTCCTTTGCTTGACCTCTCTCTCAAAAGCTATATATATATATATATATTCTTTTGGCTTGTTTTAGTAGCTTCTACTAGTTATTGGGAAAAATCTAGCTATATTTGTACTTGAAGAACTATCGAATAAATATACATGTGTTATTTCCACTCATATGTTTTAATATTGAGTAATGACTTAAATCTTGTTGGTCTAGTCTAGTGAAGGATTGCCTTTTCTAGCTTATACTCTTGATGGTCTACCAACTTGTTTAAAGGAGATTATTGTAGGTATTTGCTAGTATTCTTTTTTAAGTGTGGATATATCCTATAAGTGGTCCATGATTGTATTCTTATTTGGAATCATTCATTCCCTTCCCAAGAATTATATACCTTCTTGAATCTAGCATATGAAACATTGATGTAGCAATGAATCCTAAGTTGTGAGTCTAGTGTGAGAAACACCTTGTTTGTCTTTAAGTAGTGGTTTTAGTCAATTGAGAGGACATTATACATTTGTGCATCACCCTTTCATTATTTTAGTTGTTTCTCTTAATCCTTTTTCATATCCAAATTGTTAAGTTAGAGAGAGATCTTTAAAGGTGCATCAAGGGAGCTAGCCCCTTATTTAGAGATTCATTTCTCAATATTGTCACCCATAGCAAGAGAAATGTCTCCATGGTACCACTTGGATGAGTAGATTTAGGCATCTCCTCAAGGTTGTGAATCCAAGTGACAATAGTTTTTGGCATGCCCAATGGGATCTTAAGTCTTAAAAGATTATTCAAGACTGGTGTTGGTATTGGCATAGTTGAAGATGAAAGAAGCATATACATTCAGTACATGGTGACTTCATTGAAGAATTCAATTATTTGGTTGATGATTAATCCTTCTTTCCATGCCAAAGGTAACCACTAGGTCTGCTGCTAAAGAGACACCTTTTGATTTTATGCAACTACCTCCATATTCTACCAAAAGGTATAGTTTCATAAACACTCATCCTTATAAAAGAGATTTTGTGTTTAAAGATTCTAAGTTTGTATTACATTCCATTCCTAACATCCATAGTGATCATTCCAATATGGATAGAATACAACCTTTTGTGCTTTTCACTGGGGCATCTCCTTTGCAACTTGCCCAATATGATCAAATTCTAGGAGCAACCCTCAAAAGTATCCCATTTTTTAGTGGGGATGGTCCTATTACTGCCATTGAGCACATTAGGAATATATAAAACTTTTGTAATATTCACATCACCCAAGAAAATGTATCTATTAGGTTGTTGGCCTTGTCTTTCAAAGGAAATTTTTTGGATTGGTATGGGACTCTACCCGTAAATTCTATTGGCTCATGGGATTAGTTGGGGGATCTATTGACTAATATTTTTGGGTAAAAGAGTGATCACATATCCCTAACTAAGAAATTGACCACAATAAAGAGGGAACCTCATGAATTCATGCAAGATTTTAATACTAGGTTCCAAAAAACATGGGATAGGATCCCAGCCCTTATGAGACCTACCCCAAGCTATGCATTTTTGTATTACCTAAATTCATTAAATAGTGACATTGCCATGATGATTCAATATATGGGTGGAAAAACATTACTTTATACATATTACATAGCCATAAAATCTAATAATTTCCTTGTCCAAGCAAGAAAAATATTCCCTATACCTCCAATGCCTCTATTCCCTGATTTGCATTCTCCTAGTCAAGGTGCATTGCCTACTTTAGCTCCTTTTCCTAACCAAGAAATGTCTTCCATTTGACAGGATCTAGAAAAAACATAGCTCTGATACCACTTGATAGGATTAGGAGCACAATTGATTACCTTGTATAAGCAACTAAACACGGAATTAAACCAGAAGTAAAATGTAACTAGAAATCAGAAACAACACAGAATATGAGAGATAATACAATCTTGTATTAATACTCTTCCAGAAGGAAATACAATGAAGAAATCACACTCTTTCCACACCTCTAGGGCATACCAATAATTCTCTGTGAAGAGTTCTCTCTCTCACAACCAATTACAACCACAACTCAAACACAGAATTGTACCCTCCACCAGTCAGTAACAATACTGCCAGTACCAAGTACTCAAAGTACTCCAATTAGATCCCCTGATCTTACACACCTACAAATCACCAAATATTACTTACCATGTAAATCTCCCTTGATCTTACAACAACCTACAGATCACCTTGGTCTTGCAATTGGAAGGATCTCTTCCTTGTCCTTAATTACAATATAGCCCTATGGGTCTCTTAAATAGATTCCATGCAAAAAATAATTAGACTTCCTAATTACAATAATTATAAACACAGACTCAAGACTAAAATTAGTCTTTTACATGCAAAGTAATTATCTATCTAAAATTAGACCAGTTTTGGAAGCGCATGCAAACGCATGCACACATAGGTTGCTGACATCAGTTTTTGTCTGACAGATGTCGACCGACCCATAACTGATGTCGGTTACTGTGAACACTAAAGATGACCGAGGTCAGTTGATCAGACCGATGTCGATTTCTCTGCAACTCATCAACCTCCTCCATTTACATCAGTGAAGCTTTTAGCTCCACAACTTAACAATCTCCCACTTAGAGATAAATAGCTACACCTGTACTTGTACCTGTACATCATCTAATTTTGTTTTCTAGCTTGTATCCCTCTTCAAGTTCAATCTTGAAGACCAACCACCACATATCTTGTGGTGCTACTCCTGTCATCCAAGTAACCTGCCATATCCGAATCTACATACCCATGTAGAGAAGTGTTTGACCTTGCATAACATGTTAACATGCTGCTGGTCCCTCTTAGATACCTAAGAATCCACTGAACTACTTTCCAGTGCTCCTTTCCCAAATTGGCCACAAACTTTCTGACAACACCCACTGCTTGGGCAATATCAGGTCTAATACACATGTACTCAACCTCATCATGTGATTTGGGACACTGTTCTGTGAATTGTCCATCCATAGGTGTGCTAACCGGTTCTACATCCTGCATATTGAACCTCTCCACTACCTTATTCACATAATCATCCTGAGACAACATCAATCTATGACTTTTCCTGTCTCTAAAAATACTCATGCCAAAGAATTTCTTTACTGCTTCCAAATCCTTCATGGCACACCATTGAATTAACTTTACCTTTAGCTCAGCAACTCCCTACATGTGTGACCCTGCAACAAGCATATACACCACATATAGTAACAGGATAATGTAGCTAATATTATCCAACCTGGTAAAGTAAACATAATGATCACATTGACATTGACTAAAGCCATGCTTTGTCATACAGCTATCAAACCTTAAACACCATTGTCCTACAGCCTACTCAAGACCATATAACCTGGCCTTATGTCTCATGTGTCCATTCTCTCTTTTCTTTAACCTGGAAATCCGTTCATCTTTCATTGCTTTCTTTTCGGCTGGTAACTCTACCAAATCTCTCATTTGGTTCTCTCCCAAGGAATCAATTTCCTCATTCATGCCATGCTCCCACTATTTCTTGGATTCTACCTGCTCTGCCTCTTTAAAACTTCTTGGTTCTTGACCATCAGTGAGCAAAAAGTAGTTTAAAGAAGGGGAATAATGAATTTGAGGCTTACTTACCCTTTCAATCCTCCTCATGGGCATTTGAGACTCCTTGATAGCTTACTGTTTGCCCAAAATCTATTTTAATAGTGACCGATGTCGGTCACCTCTGGCCGACCTTGGTCTGCACCCAACTGATGTCGTTGCCACTTGATCACCGACGTTGGTTCCCTGACTGATGTCGGTGTCCACCTGCCTGACACCACTGACTCTAGTCTGCACATGACCGATGTTAGTACCTGCCTGTTCGACATCGGCTCCATGTGACCAACATCAGTAACTGTGTTTTCCTGTGACTGATGACTTTTTACCCACGAGCTCCCCTTAGATCATAACCTTATCCAAACTGCCTTGCTCAGAATTATTCAACCCCTTGAGCTGATCTATGTCCATCATCTTCTCCTTGAAAACCAAGGCTTTCATGTTCTTGTCAAAAACATCAGATTTCCTCTTTCTACAATAAATTGGATCCTTTTTTGTAGCATACCATTGTGATCCTCCAATAGAAGATCCCTTCTTTGTTGACCCAGTTTCAAGAAACCTCACTTTCTTCTGTTGCTTACAGAAATATCGATCTATGCTTTTTGAATGTTAACTCTTACTTTTTGACTCAAGAACATGCATCCCCTTCTTACTCATGTGACCAAGCCTACAAAGCCACATCTTCGCATCTACATCTGAAGTAGATAAACCAGAATGAGAATCAGTAATACAAGTAGATAGATAAAGAGTACCTACTTTCTTACCTCTTTCTAAAACAAGTGCACCCTTGGAAACTTTCCAAGATTCTGTTATGAGAGTTACTGTGCATCCCTCATCACCCAACTTTCAAATAGAAATCAAATTCCACTTCAAGCCTGAGACATGCATAACCTCCTTTAACACCCATGTGTTGCTCGTCTGCAATTTCAGCTGCACTTTCCCTTTGCTAACCATTTGACAAGGCTTACCATCCCCTAAATAAATCTTTCCAAAGTCTCTTTGGACATAATCATGAAAAAATTCTCTATTTGAGGTTGCATGGAAAGAGGCACCAAAATCTAAAACCCAAGATTCCATTTTATCCAAGGAACATACAAGAGCATCTTGTGCAACAATACCTGCAACATCTGCTTCTTCATTTCCTTCATGTTGATCTTCTACCAACCAACAATCTTTCTTTACATGCCCTTTCTTTCCACAATTCTAGTAGATTTTACTGCCATACCTAGATCTGGATCTCCTACCTATCTTTGACCTTGATTTCCCTTACTCAACCTTCTCTCTTTGCTTTTCTCTGCTTTCAACACTTAAAGCATTCCCTGATGATTCCCCTGTGCTTTTTCTGTGAATTTTTTCATTCAAGATTACACTAACAACATCAACTTTCAAGATATTTGAAGCAGACGTAGTATTACTAACTACCATTACCAAACTATCCCAGCTTTTAGATAAAGAGCATAAGATTAAGAGAGCCTTAATTTCATCATCAAAAGCTAAATTGACTGAAATTAACTAGTTTACCAAACCATAGAAATCACTAAGATGACTATGTACCGATCCACCTTCTAGCATTTGCAAATTAAATAATTGCTTCATAAGAAATACCTTATTCAAAGCTGAGGGTTTTTCATATAAATTTGCTAAAGATTTTATTAACTCTAACATTGTCTTAGCCTGTGATAAGTTGGAAATCACAGACGATGCCAGGCTCAACTTTATAGATCCCAGAGCCTTCCAATCAAGAACATTCCATTCTTCATCTTCCATATCCATGGGCTTGCTTGCAACCCCACCCAATGGTAAGTATAGATCTTTCTAATAAAAATAATCTTCTATCTACATCCTCCATAATTGATAATTCTTGCCATTGAATTTCTCCATTCTTAGCTTACTTTTTTTTGCCATTGTTATACTCCCACTCAAACAGAAACCCCTGTGAGTGACCTGTAATCAATAAACACTAATCTACTCTGAACCAGGCTCTGATGAACCTGTAACCTTGCTCTGATACCACTTGATAGGATCTAGAACAAACACAGCTCTGATACCACTTGATAGGATTAGGAGCACAATTGATTACCTTGTATAAGCAACTAAACACGAAATTAAACAAGAAGTAAAATGTAACTAGAAATCAGAAACAACACAGAATATGAGAGACAATACAATCTTGTATAAATACTCTTCCAAAAGGAAATACAATGAAGAAATCACACTCTTCCCACACTTCTAGGGCATACCAGTAATTCTCCCTCAAGAGTTTTCTCTCTCACAACCAATTACAACCACAACTCAAACACAGAGTTGTACCCTCCACTAGTCAGTAATAATACTGTCAGTACCAAGTACTCAAAGTACTCCAAGTAGATCCCCTAATCTTGCACACTTGTAAATCACCTGATCTTACTTACCATGTAGATCTCCCCTGATCTTGCAACAACTTGTAGATCACCCTGGTCTTGCAATTGGAAGGATATCTTCCTTATCCTTAATTACAATACAACCCCATGGGTCTCTTAAATAGATCCCATGCAAACAATAATTAGAATTTCTAATTACAATAATTAGAAACATAGACTCAAGACTAAAATTAGTCTTTTACATGCAAACTAATTGTCTATTTAAAATTAGACCAGTTCTAGAAGCGCATGCAAATGCACGCACACACAGATTGTCGACGTCAGTTCCTATCTGACCGATGTCGGCTGACCCATAACCAACATCAGTTACTGTGAACACTAAAGATGACTAACATCGATTGATTAGACTGACATCGGTTGCTCTGCAACTCAGCAACCTCCTCCGTTTACATCAGTGAAGCTTTTAGCTCCACAACTTAAAAATCTCTCACTTGGAGATAAACAGCTGCACCTGTACTTGTACCTATACATCATCTAATTTTGTTTCTTGGCTTGTATTCCTCTTCAAGTTCAATCTTGAAGACCAACCACCACATATCTTGTGGTGCTACTCATGTCATCCAAGTACCTACCATATCCAAATCTACATACTCATGTAGAGAAGTGATTGACCCTGCATAGCATGTTAACCTGCTGTTGGTCCCTCTCAGATACCTGAGAATCCACTAAACTAATTTTCAGTGCTCCTTTCCCAGATTGGCCACAAACTTGCTGACAACACCCACTGCTTGGGCAATATCAGGTCTAGTACACATGTACTCAACCTCATCATGTGATTTAGGACACTGTTCTGTGAACTGTCCATCCATAGGTATGTTAACCGGTTCTACATCCTGCATATTGAACCTCTCCACTACCTTATTCACATAATCATCCTGAGACAACATCAACTTGTGACTTTTCCTTTCTCTAAAAATACTCATGCCAAATAATTTCTTTACTGCTTCCAAATCCTTCATGGCACACCACTGAACTAACTTTGCCTTTAGCTCAGCAACTCCCTACATGTGTGACCCTACAACAAGCATATACACCACATACAGTAATAGGATAATGTAGCTAATATTATCCAACTTGGTAAAGTAAACATAATGGTCACATTGACATTGACTAAAGTCATGCTTTGCCATACACCTGTCAAACCTTAAACACCATTGTCCTGCAGCCTGCTCAAGACCATATAACCTGGCCTTCTATCTCACGTGTCCATTCTCTCCTTTCTTTAACCTGGGAATCTATTCATCTTTCAGTGCTTTCTTTCTGGTTGGAAATCCTACCAAATCTCCCATTTGGTTCTCTCCCAAAGAATCAATTTCCTCATTCATGCCATGCTCCCATTATTTTCTAGATTCTACCTGTTCTACCTCTTTAAAACTTCCTAGTTCTTGACCATTAGTGAGCAACAAGTAGTGTAAAGAAGGGGAATAATGAATTTGAGGCTTACTTACCCTTTCAATCCTCCTCATGGGCATTTGAGACTCCTTGAGAGCTTGTTGTCTGCCCAAAATCCATTTTAACAGTGACTGATGTCGATCACCTCTGGCCGATCTTGGTCTGCATCCGACTGATGTCATTGCCACCTGATCACCGATGTTGGTTCTCTAATCGATATCAGTGTCCACCTACCTGACACCACTAAATCTAGTCTACACATGATAGATATCGATACCTGCCTGTTCAATGTCGATTCCACCTGACTGACATCGGTAACTATGTTTTCCTATGAGTGATGACTTTTTACCCGTGAGCTCTCATTGGATCATAACCTTGTCCAAAATTCCCTGCTTAGAATTATTTATCCCCTTGAGCTGATCTTTGTCCATCATCTTCTCCTTGAAAACTAAGGCTTTTCTATTTTTGTCAAAAACATTAGATTTCCTCTTCCTGTAATAAACTCGATCCTTTCTTGTAGCATACCACTGTGATCCTCCAATAGAAGCTCCCTTCTTTGTTGACCCAATTTCAAGAAACCTCACTTTCTTCTGTTACTTAAAAAAATCTCAATCTATGCTTTCTGAATCTGAACTCTTATCTTTTGACTCAAGAACATGCATACCCTTCTTACTCATGTGACCAAGCCTACAAAGCCACATCTTCACATCTACATTTGAAGTAGATAAATCAGAAGGAGAATCAGTAATACAAGTAGATAGATAAAGAGTACCTACTTTCTTACCTCTTGCTAAAACAAGTGCACCCTTGAAAACTTTCTAAGATTCTGCTATGAGAGTTATTGTGCATCCCTCATCACCCAACTTTCCAATAGAAATTAAATTATGCTTCAAGCCTGGGACATGCATGACCTCCTTCAACACCCATGTGTTGCCCGTCTATAATTTCAGCTGCACTTTCTCTTTGCCAACCATTTGACAAGGCTTACCATCCCCTAAATAAATCTTTCCAAAGTCTCCTTAGACATAATCATGAAAAAATTCTCTATTTGGAGTTGCATGGAAAGAGGCACCAGAATCTAAAACTCAAGATTCCACTTTATCTAAAGAATATACAAGAGCATCCTGTGCAACAATACCTGCAACATATGCTTATTCATTTCCTTGATGCTGATCTTCTACCAACCAAAAATCTTTCTTTACATGCCCTTTCTTTCCACAATTCCAGTAGATTTTACTACCATACTTGGATCTAGATCTCCTGCCTATCTTTGACCTTGATTTCCCTTGCTCGACTTTCTCTCTTTGCTTTCCCCTGATTTCAACACTTAAAGTATTCCCTGATGATTCCCTTATGCTTTTCCTATGAATTTATTCATTCAATATTACACTAACAACATCATCAACTTTCAAGATATTTGAAGCAGACGCAGTATTACTAACTGTAATTACTAAACTATCCCAACTTTCAGGTAAAGAGCATAAGATTAAGAGAGCCTTAATTTTATCATCAAAAGTTATATTGACTGAAATTAACTGGTTTACCAAACCATGGAAATCACTAAGATGACTATGTATCGATCCACCTTCCAGCATTTGCAAATTAAATAATTGCTTTATAAGAAATACCTTATTTGAAGCTGAGGGTTTTTCATATAAATTTGTTAAAGATTCCATTAACTCTATCGTTGTCTTATCCTGTGATAAGTTAAAAATCACAGACGATGCCAGGCTCAACCTTATAGATCCCAGAGCCTTCTGATCAAGAACATTCCATTCTTCATCTTTCATATCCGTGGGCTTGCTTACAACCCCACCCAATGGTAAGTCCAGATCTTTCTGATATAGATAATCTTCTATCTGTGTCCTCTGTAATTGATAATTCTTGACATTGAATTTATCCATTCTTAGCTTGCTTTCTTCTGCCATTTTTATATTCCCACTCAAACAAAAACCTCTGTGAGTGACCTGTAATCAACAAACACTAACCTACTCTGAACTAGGCTCTGATGAACCTATAACCTCGCTCTGATACCACTTGATAGGATCTAGAACAAACACAGCTCTGATACCACTTGATAGGATTAGGAGCACAATTGATTACCTTGTATAAGCAACTAAACACGAAATTAAACCAGAAATAAAATGTAACTAGAAATCAAAAATAACATAGAATATGAGAGACAATACAATCTTGTATTAATACTCTTTCAGAAGGAAATATAATGAAAAAATCACACTCTTCTCGCACCTCTAGGGCATACCAGTAATTCTCCCTCAAGAGTTCTCTCTCTCACAACCAATTACAACCACAACTCAAACATAGAGTTGTACCCTCCACTAGTCAGTAACAATACTGCCAGTACCAAGTACTCAAAGTACTCCAAGTAGATCCCTTGATCTTGCACACCTACAAATCACCTAATCTTACTTACCATGTAGATCTCCCTTGATCTTGCAACAACCTGCAGATCACCTTGGTCTTGCAATTAGAAGGATCTCTTCCTTATCCTTAATTACAATACAGCCCCATGGGTCTCTTAAAGAGATCCCATGTAAACAATAATTAGAATTCTTAATTACAATAATTAGAAATGCAGACTCAAGACTAAAATTAGTCTTTTACATGCAAACTAATTTTCCGTCTAAAATTAGACCAGTTCTAGAAGCGCATGCAAACACACGCACACACAGGTTGCCGACGTCGGTTCCTGTCTGACCAATTTTAGCCGACCCATAACCGATGTCGGTTAATGTGAACACTGAAGATGATCAATGTCGGTTAATCAGACCGACATTGGTTGCTCTGCAACTCAGCAACCTCCTCCATTTGCATTAGTGAAGCTTTTAGCTCCACAAATTAACACTATTACTCCTTAAAATGAAATCCACAAATTCAAAGTTTTGATTCAAAGTGTTATAAATAAGTTAGTTTTCCCCAAAAGACAACAAGCTCAAATTTATAGACCATATCAAACATATAATTAGTTTGGGCAAACAAGTAGACCTCTTTTCCAAAATAATGCACAAAGATAAGGCAAAATCACCCATGTAAAGCCTTATCAAAGATATAATTATAATTATCCCTCATCCTCCAAATCCCTTGTCCCCACTCAAAATAACTTGGTCTAAGGACATTCCAACTATCCATCTTTTGAACATGGTCAAGAACAAGTGACTTATGTAAATGAAATGCACAATCAAGGCATGGCAATGCAAGGCAGCCAATCTTTCCAAGCTTCAAATTTTGAAGGATCCATGAAAGGTGGCATGGAAAATGCATGACCTTAGACTAATGATACCCTCATAAATCATTTTGAGGGTGATTTTTTTGTGCCATTAATTACTTGGAAAATGCAAGCAATCAGAATACTAGTGTTGTCTTTAATACTAGGTCCAAAAGGAGGGTTGTTAATGAAGCTCATGGAGCTAATAAAGGACCTATTATGATTCATACATCATCTCATATTGTAATTAGATATAATAAAATGCATAAACTATAAAAATCTAATGATTCTAAATTTTAGTCTAGCTACTACAACTCTACCTCCACAAGCTACATCGCAAGGTGTCAATGTTCATAAAGAGGACCCCAATGTGAGTAATCCTTCCATAAATGTGGTGGACCAAATGAAGAAGATTCATATTAAAATAGCATTGAAATATTATCTAACATTACTAAGGTTTAAATATATACTCCAAAAGTAATTTCATGGTTGGGTAAACAAGATGGCCCATCTAGAAATGGCAATGTGGTTTTGGTCAATGGAACTCAATCTATAGATGGTCAAGTGAAGAAAGATGAGAAGACTCATCCTTTTTACCTATCTCTAATTATTGGTGATTTATTGGTTCATAATTTTATTATATATAGTGGAGAAAACACATCATTTATGCCCAAATGTATAGCAGATAAGCTAAGCCTCAAGTATGAGCCAATGACTAAAGGAGTTTTGCAATTGGATGGATCACCAGCCAAGACTGTGGGGGTAGTTAAAGGTTTGAATTTGATCCTTCATGTTTTTCCTACTTTTTTAATTCCTCATGATGTGGTGGTGGTAGATTTACCTCCCTATTTTTCTCTTTGCTTGTCAAGAGACTTTACATCCAAGATAGGTGGATATTTGGCAGCCAATTGGTCCTACATGGTGTTTAGGACAAAGTATGGCACTAAAGTGAAAATTGAGTCAGAACCTATTCATAGATATCACTTGGAAACTTACTCACCTAAGGTGGCAAATGTTAATTATGATATCATTGATGAAGAGGAACTTCATATTGACCAATCT
This sequence comes from Torreya grandis, assembly GCA_037957365.1. Lineage (NCBI taxonomy): Eukaryota > Viridiplantae > Streptophyta > Pinopsida > Cupressales > Taxaceae > Torreya > Torreya grandis. The sequence continues at coordinate 1,961,670 of JARHVA010001062.1, forward strand.
CCATCATTTTCCCTTGAGGGAGTTTCTGATTTGTTCTTAGATGAGTAGGGAGATGAGCACTATGAACATGATCCTTATAAGTTTATTAAAGATTCTAGTATTTGGGTCTATTATATGTATGAGAAGGACTCTTTCACACCTAATTTTATGAATTCAAGTGAAGATGTGAATGGCTTATGGTAGCTCTTCTTTGATGGGTCTAGAAGCAAGATTGGGGCAGGTGGTGGAGCAATGTTGGTTTCACCTTCAAAGGAAAGGTATTTTTCAACCTATAGATTCCAATTCTCTTAAAATTTTAATGTATTATAATATGAATCTCTTATTCATGGCCTTGACTAGGATAGGAAAAGAGGTGTCAAAGAATTGAAAGTGTTTGGTGATAGCGAACTTGTTGTTAATCAAGTTAGAGGGTAGAATTTGACAAAAAACTCTTTGCTTAAGTCCTATAAGCATAGAGTGTGGGATCTTGTGGAAGATTTCAAATCCTTCAAAATAACTTCTTTTTCAAGAGAATATAACAAGCATGTTGATAGGTTGGTACAAATTAGAGCTCATTTTGATGTTCCAAAAGGGATAAAAGAAGACAAGAACCAACATCATCTAAAAGTGATTGTAAGGCCCTCTATACCAGATAATGTCACTAATTGGTAGGTGTTTTATAGTGATCATAAAATAGAACTTTTTCTACAGGAAGAAGCTAATTTTTCTTCCAATAATTATTTTAAACTATAGCAACAATATGGAGGGTAGATTGTGCAATTGGATTCTAATAAACTCCCTAAATGCCTAGTCACTCTTGAGAGCATATTCAATGATGATGAGCAGTTGAAGAAAGAGAAGGTAAGCATATATACCAAGTAGAAACAATATGAGAAGGTTTAGATATTCAAAGATAAATTGCTTGTACTTGGGAATGCATGTACTATCAAAGAGAAACATGCTTTCATTGAGTTATGCAAAGAATTTTTAAATGTCTTTACATGGGAGTATAGTGATTTAAAAGGTTTTGATTCAAATCTAGCTCATCATAATATAGAGTTAGATGAGAATTCTAAACCTATTAAGCAAAGTCAAAGGCTAATCAATCCCAAGATTGAGCCTCTCATGAGGAAAGAACTCACCAAACTGATTGAGTCCAAAATCATCTTTCCCATTAAGTATTCATCTTGATTGGCAAACCTAGTTCATGTTAGGAAAAAGAATGGAGAGATAAGATTGTGTGTTGATTTTAGGGACTTGAATAGAGTGTCTTTGAATGATCATTACCCACTCCCTTTCCTGGTACAAATATTACAAGTTGTGTCTGGTAGTGAAAGGTTTTCTCTCCTTGATGGGTATTTTAGGTATAATTAGATTCTGGTGAAGGAAAGTGACCAATATAAGATAGTCTTTAACACTAAATGGGGTATATATGCTTATAGGAAAATTACTTTTGGGTTGTCTAATGATGGATCTACTTTTCAACATAAAATGGATATGGATTTTCAAGGATTAATCAATGACATTGTATTGGTATATCTTAATGATGTGACAGTTTTCTCTAAGGAAGCAAAAGATCATTTGAAGTACCTAACGTAGATTTTTGAGAGGTGTAGAGAGTTTGGGATATATCTAAACCCAAATAAGTGTGTGTTTTCTATCCATGAAGGCAAACTACTAAGACATATTATTTCCAAGAAAGGCTTGTCCATTGATCTAGAGAGGGTGAATGCCATCTTGGCATTGTCTTTGCCTAAACATAATAAGGGTCTACAAAGTTTCTTTGCTAAGATCAATTTCATTAGGAGGTTTATTCATAACTTTGATAATTTTTTCAAACCTCTAACATCTATGCTAAGGAAGGATGAGATATTCACTTGGACAAAAAGGAGGAAAGAAAATTTTGAAGAGATCAAGCAAGCCATTGCCCAAAGCTCCTACTCTTTTAAGTCCAAACTTCTCCAAGGACTTCAATTTGTACACTTTTGGGAATGAAGAGGTGATTTATACCATGCTTATCCAAACAAATGATGATAAATTGGAACAACCTATTTCCTTTTTCAGCCAAGGTTTAGAAGGCTATGAAACAAGATACACATATGTTAAGAAACAAGTGCTTTCAGTCATAAGGAGTTTAAAGAAGTTTAGGCATATGTTGTCTAATAACAAGATTCACATTTTTATGCCTCATCCTAGTGTGAAATACTTTATATTGAATAGATACTTAAATGAAAAGAGGGCAGGATGGATCACAAGGGTGATGGAATATGATGTGGAGATCAAAACTACCAAGTTAGTGAAAGGAAAAGGACTGTGTGAGCATCTCACTTCAGACTTGAAAGAGAATAAATAAGATATTTTGGTACTTAATGATGATTCTGTACTAGCTACACCTTCATCTATGAGAATTTGGACACAAGACATGATCCATTTCCATCAAACTGGTGAGTGTCTATAAGGTCTCGATAAGGCCAAGAGAAGGTACTTTAGGCTATAATCCATTCCTTATGTACTTGTTGATGGAGTGCTATCTAGGAATGATATTTTAGGTGTACTCTTGAGGTGTATTGATTCTAATCAGATTGATAAGGTACTATTTGAGTTCCATGATGGACCAGTTGGTGGTCACTTTGCTCCTAGAACCGTAACTACCAAAATAATGAGGGCTAGATAATTTTGGCCTAGCTTGTTCAAGGACACCCATGAGTGGGGAAAAAAATGCCAAAAGTGTGCTATTTTTGATGGTAAACAAAATCTTTTTGCCTTACCTCTTCATCCCATCCAATTTGAGCAACCCTTCATGCAATGGGGTTTCGACATTATAGGCCTAATTAATCCTCCTTCTAGTATTGGTCACAAGTGGGTGTTGACTGCCACTAATTACTTTACAAGGTGGGTGGAGGCTGTAGATCTTAAGGAGGCTAATGAAAGTTCAATCCTTCACTTCTATGAAGGTATAGTAATAAGGTTTGGAGCTCCTTCAACCATAATTTTAGATAATACCTTGGATTTCCTAGGAACAAGAACAAGTGAATGGGCTTTAAAGCATGGTGTCCATCCTAATACGTCCTCTAAATACTACCCCCAAGGGAATGGACTAGCCAAGTCCACAAACAAGAATTTGATAAGGATTATAAAGAGAATAATGGAGGAAAATCAAAGGAGTTGGCATACCAAGTTGAAGATATCCCTTTGGGCTGATAGGATCACCCCAAAGAGAGAAATTTGAAACTCACCATATACACTTGTCTATGAAAGGGAAGTTAGACTTCCTATCTCGCTTGAGTTACCAATTTTAGATCTTACCTATCAACTATAATTGATAGAGAATGACAGCATAGAAGTCAGGTTATGTGAGTTGATAGAGCTTGAGGAGACAAAAAATCAAGCTATGCACACCATGACAACTCACCAAGAGAAAACAAAGAAGTATTTTGATAATAAATCCATGCCAAGGAGCTTCAAATAAGGAAAAAACATCCTAAAATGGGATGAAGCTAGGGCCAAACCTAGAAAACACACAAAGTTTGATGCTTTGTAGAGTGACCCATATGTGATCACTCAATGCAAACAACATAATGTTTTCCAAATTTCAAAGTTGGATGGAGAGGAGTTTCATATCCTAGTCAATGGGATATATCTAAATCATTGTTACTAGGGTTCTCCTTTTCCTTTGTACATAGTTTCTTGCTTTTTTTGTGTTTCTTAAGTGCTCATGCACAAGTGTGAGTTTCTCTTTGTCTTGTTTATGTTGTTTTTGAATGGTCTTGTTTTTGTTGGTTGGTGTGTTTGCTTTGTGTTTTGTTGTGACATGACATTGTTATTCATCTTCAACTATATATTGACTCCATACCCAATGGACTATTTAGGCTACTAGTCTAGTTAGTATAGCAGGCATACTACCTCTATGAGTCACTAATTTGTTGACCAATTTTTTATCCTACAGGTCAAAATTGGGAACCCATGTATAAAAATTCAATCTTTATATCTTTTAGGGGTGAATATCATGTCATAGTGTGAGCTTAGATCTCTTTAATGCAATACGAATGCTATTAGCTTTGATCAATTTGTTGTCTTGGTCTTTTTACCTTATTTAAGTCATGCTAACAAGTCTAAATAGAGTTTAAAGAATAGTTTCATAGTGCCAAATCTTGCATGCACAACAGTTGAAGAGGAAGTTGATCATGTGGGTTTTTTCATCTTGGTTCAAATTTTTTATGTACTAAATCCAAAGTCCTTCACTAAAGTACAATCAAATTTGTTTAGGTTCAAAGATTGGCTTCAAAAACATTTATGGAATTAGTCATTTGAGCTCGACCGTCTAAATTACACCTTTTGGCTAAGTCCCGTATGTAGAATTCCTTTAGAGGAGGTGTTTCACACAAAACTCAGGGTAAATGTACAAGTGTTCTTTCTTTCAAAGTTTTTATTTTCAAGTTTTTAATTCAAGTGTTGGAAATTGTCTCAGACATTTTATCTAAAACAATATCCTCAAAGGATATTCTTTTTGGGCTAGGGGTCAAAAGTCTTTCAAGGCAATTATTTGCATAATTTGTCCAAAAGAATTGTTCAAATGTAGAATTTGTGAAAGGTGCATCCCAATCTTCTCAAAGGGTGCTTTTGAAGCAAGGTGCCCTATTCAAAATTATGAAGGATTATTTTTCTTTCATGAAGTGAACCAAATAGAAAATCCAAAAATTACATTTCAAAAAATCTAAAGGGTATTTTCCTTTCAGAAGGTTCATTTTCAATAACTTCAAAGAGTTATTTCCAAAATCCTGAGGGGAACTTGAAAATTTTTCAAAGGGAACTTCAATCTTTTTAAAGGGGTCTTTTTTAAATTAACAAAGGGTCATTTTCAAGAAGCTAAAGGGGTCGTTTTAGAAAATTTGATGGTACTTTTTGATTTCCCCAAAGTGTATGTTTCCTTTCAGGAAAGGTATTTTTCAAACTATCAAAGGGTAATTCCAGAGTTTTGAAGGTCCATTTCAAGAAACCCAAAGGAACATTTCAAAGAACCAAATAGTCCATTTTCAAAAGCTGAAAGGTCATTCGATAACCCAAAGAAATTAATGTGGAAAAAAGAGCTAAATGAATTCTCTCATTAGAAAATGTCGAAGCCAAAAGCCTGAAGGATTTATTTCAAGAAAAGTGGTGAAGACAAATCTTTCCAAAGGACACCTTTGAATCCAAGTGCCCCAAATAATTTCCCTAAAAGATATCTTTTAATCAAAAGTGTCCCATGTAGACATCCTGAAAGGGCACTTTTCATGATTTGGAGGACACTTTTAATAGTTAACAAGCACTTAAAAAAGGTATGAAAGAAGCTTGAGTCTAAGGAAAGTGTTCCAAATGAATAAGGAAGGTGAAGGCCCCACAAACATCAATTTTAAACTATGAAAAATAGTCATTGATGTCAAAGACTTGGTGGGAACATGAGAGAAAACTTGGAGGTAACAAATGGTTGAACTTGAGCATATGGTGTAGTCAAAGTAAGAAAAATGGATAGCTTGATGGTTTGAGTCATTACTGGTAGCTGACCAAATCAAAGAGTTTCCATGAAATCAATAAACATAGGTGTCTAAAGGATGGCTAGCAGTTATGAAAATCATTTTATAATTGTTTTCATAAGCCCCATTTACCTCAGTAGTGTTATGTGTTGGCTCCTCTATTTTTAATTTTGAATGCTCATAGATGATTTTCGATAGAAACTGTCTCCTGTGTCAATTCCAAAGGTCTTATGCCACTTTTCACCATTCTTATGACTTGTTTTGAATAAGTAGACCTCCTAACATGGTGTATCTTTCCCCACCTCTCTTCCACATGCAATTGTAACTAATTTTCACATATGGACACATGTCCAAGTGATTCTTGAACTTCTTTTGCTTGACCTCTCTCTCAAAAGCTATATATATGCATTCTTTTGGCTTGTTTTAGTAGCCTTCACTGGTTATTGGGAAAACTTTGGCCAAATTTGTACTTGAATAACTCTCAAATAAATATACAAGTGTTGTTTCCACTCATATGCTGCAATATTAAGTAATGACTTGAATCTTGTTGGTCTAGTCTAGTGAAGGATTGTCTTTTCTAGCTTGTACTCTTAATGGTCTACCAACTTGCAAAAAATATATTGTTTTAGGTCTTTGCTAGTATTCTTTTTTAATTGTAGAGATATCCTAGAAGTGTTCCATGATTTTATCCCTCTTTGGAATCATTCATTCCCTTCCCAAGAATCGTATACCTTCTTGAATCTAACATATGAAACATTGATGTAGCAATGAATCCTAAGTTGTTACTCTTGTGTGAGAAACACCTTATTTGTCTTTAAGTAGTGGTTTCAATAAATTGAGAGGAAATTATACATTGGTACATCACCCTTTCATTATTTTAGTTGTTTCTCTTAATCCCTTTTCATATCTAAATTGTTAAGTTAGAGAGAGAGCTTTAAAGGTACATCAAGGAGAGCTATCCCCTTATCTATAGATTCATTTCTCAATATTGTCACCCACAGCAAGAGAAATGTCTCCATGGTTCCACTTGGATGAGGAGATTTAGGCATATCCTCAAGGGTGTGAATCCAAGTGACAACACAATGATTTTTACAACTTGAACACTTTGTGTTCTTGGCCTTCAACTACAAAACCTTCTATTTGAGTCATGTAAAGTATTTCTTTGAGATTGCAATTTATAAAATTAGTTTTTGTGTCCATCTAATGAACTTTACATCCATTTTTTATTTCTAAAGCCAATATAGTAGTCCATTTCACTATTGGTGCAAATGTCTCATTAAAGTTTATCCCTTCTTTTTGATCATATCTATTTCCAAGAATCCTTGCTTTGCACTTGACAAGTGAGACATATGCTTTGTATTTATTTTATAAGACCCATTTTCAGCCAGTGGGTTTACACATGAGTGGAGGATCAAGTAACTCCCAAGTTACAGTCTTCACTAAATCATCATATTTAATTTCCATTGCTTTTCTCCTTGCATTAAGTTTTTTACCTTTCTTGAAATAAATTGGTTCTAAATCAAAATCAATATTGATTTCTTCTTCTATAGGGTCTTCCAAGGTAAATTTTTATAGCTTATCTTGAATATCTTCTATAAAGTTGTTTGATTTGCTTTATGGTTGTTTGTGTACTTCCAATGCTTTTTCCAACTTCATCAATTTAGACATCTTTTAATGTTTGTGGGGCACATTTTGGAAACTTTTTCTATGTCGTTTACAAAATAACTAAGGCCTCATTTTATTGATCTAAAGTTGCTTCATTTTTTGACATATGTCCATCTTCTGATGAAGTGTTATTTTCTTCCACTAGGGAAATTTAATTTTCAATTACATGAGAAAACATAAAGTCAATTGATTCCTGATTACGTGTTCCACCTCACTATTTGGAATCTCCACATTGTTCTCCTTGAAAACATCAAATTTCATAATTTTTTCAAGTTGACTCAATTATAGATCAATGGTGGATGTGTCATTTATGGATTCATAGAATAAAAAATCTCATGGCATGAGAAATTTCTTATTTTTCCATAAAATAGTCTATAGGGATTTGAGGATTTAGAATATCCAAAAGGATGCATTTCAACTCTTTTGATCCAACTTATTTATTTTATTAAATGGAATCAATGCATATCATGTGGATCCAAAACCTTGAACATGTCACACTGAAGGAAGATGACCACACCAAATTTAATATGGAGTCTTTATTTGAAGAGTTGTTGATGGTGACTTGTTATGGATATAGACTATTGTCTGAGTTGCTTCTACCAAAAAATATAGATTTACTATTTTGAAATACAACATTTCACGAACCATGTTCATCATAGTTTTATTCATCCTCTCAACTACTCCATTTGGTTGAGGAGTGTAAGGTAATGTGAGATTATGTTTGATCTCATTCTCCTTGAGATAGGATTCAAACACATTTGACATGAATTCACTACCATTATCAATCCTCAGTGTCCTAAAAAGGGTTTGTGCTTCATTTTCAACCATTATTCAAAGGCTTCTAATTTTTTCTTCAGAAAATAGATCCAAGTCATTTTGATATATTTATCATGATCAAATAAATAACTTATGACCACCACCATAAATAATTGGTAGAGATCAGAAATCAAATTGAATCAACTGCAATTTCCTTTTAACTTTCCAATATAAAAACTTTAATGGCTATCTTCCATGTCTAGCTAATATTTAAGCTTCACATTTTTTAATAGTTTGGGAAAATTTGGAAAACCTACAACACCATTCTTTTGCATTATTCAAATTTTTCAATAGTGGGTATGCCCAAATCTTTCATGCCACAAAATACTTATTGGCATGCCTTCGTCAATGAGATGAGAAAAAAAATATTGAAATTGAAGGTTGACATCTGAGTTTTATCAACTTTCCTTCCTAAAATCTAGTCAAGAAAACTACATTAACACATTTTATTTTGATTTTTAACTTTCCATCATCCATAAAAATAGAGTGGCCTTATTTTAAAATGGCATCAAAGAAAACAAGTTTCATTTCAATTAAGGAAGGTATAGGACATTGTGGAGTGTGAAATCTAGAAGTTCTCATGCCTTGAGTTGAATTATCTCTTTTCCTTTAGGTTGCAAACTTTTTTTTATCTATAAAAAATACCATACCACATATTTATTCATGAAACTCCTCAAATAATTCCCTTTGGAAATTCATGTGTTGCATGACACCACTATCTAGGACCCAACTACCAACCCAAGATGAATTCATTAAGGCATTATTGACTTCATATAAAATGGAAAGAAAAAATTCACTTGTGAATTGAGCCAAGTATGGTTCTAAGGTCTTCTTATTTTCCTTTTTTTTTTTAATATAGGCCTAAATCTCATCCCATGATGTTTTTCATTTATGAGCCTCATGACTCCCTTTTCTATGACAAGGTTTACAAAACAAGTTTTGCAAAACAAGTTTTGTATACCATTTTTTGTTTTTCATGATGTTAACCATTATTTTTGCCAGTTTTGTATTCTTGTCCTTTATTTTTCACTTTCGTTAATTATTGGAACAATAATCCTTGTAATAATTACTCTTTTGATGAGCATAGAAAATACTTTCACCTATGCTTTCAATCTTTCTTCCAAAGGCCTTTTCCATTTCAACTATGTTTTCAACCAGTTGATCTAAATTGAGAGTCTTTAATTGATTGCTTGCTTAAGAATACTCTAAATAGGTTGAATATGTGGGAATAATATATTTTATGAAACCATACATGTATACATCCATTTTTTACTAGTAGATTCAACATCATGCTTAATAGCGCATATTTATGAATCCAGACTCATTACATCACCATTTTTCAACTAAAGGCTAAAAATTTTCAATTATAAGTGTATGTATTCTAATTTTGAATGGGAATCATACAAATAATTTATCTTTTTTAGTCTTTATCATGGTGTTTTGCACCATTTTATGTGTTGAAATTTTTTTGCATCAACTAAGGCCCTTATCAAGGCCAATGCCCTAGAATTTTTATGCTTTCAAGTTTGTGATTCTAATTTTGTTATTGGTTTAATTAGTTGTGTCTCCATCATAAATGTCAAACCACAATTATTTGAATATGAAAGTATTCTCAACTTGTGTGAACTATTCTTACTAGGTGTTTTTCCTAGTTAGTATTATGTCAACTATTATTTTGATTAAATCCATTTTTCTATCAAGGGGAGATGGATCAGTTCCTTATTCCTCAAATATGTTTTCCTTTCTATATACCACTAAACCTATATACAAAACCTTTAGATATGCTTTCCTTTCCTATATCCCTATTGGTACATGGAATAAGCTTGTCTTTTTTAATATACTCAATAGTACTACATATGTCAAACATTGTGTTTACACAATTATTTTGATTTTGTTTTTTAAAAATATTGCACCAAAATGACTTATTTTTAACATTTTAAATAAGTCAAAAATATCTTCCAAAATTCATTTTAAAATGTGTGTGTGTGTGTGTGTGTGTGTGTGTGTGTGTGTGTGTCAAAAACTTAAAGGAAACTTAGATTTTTAAATGTGGCATTGTTGCCAATATGGGTTTTCAAGTTAAAAGAAGGTTGAACACATATTAAAAGGTTTGCACAACTCTAAATACTAATTTTAGGCTTAAACACTAATTAAATTGAATAGTTTGAAACTTCCTTTGAACAAGTGTTATTCCAAGAAGTGAGGAATACATAATCAGTACAGTCAATGACAAGACAAACACATTCAATGATAGGCAAAATGCAACTAACACATTCAAGACAATTTTCTCATGCAATATATTCATTATAGCTTATAAAATATATGGGGTATCCTTATGTGACATTGAATCTATTTAAAAAATGCATCCAATAAGTGTTTAACCTAATTGACATCATACTCCAAGACCCGTTCACTTTGGATTTATTAAAAAATATCCTTGATAGACAACTGAGAAAAGAATATCAATTTAAAGGTTAAAATGTAAAGATGTGCATAAATATAACAATGCACAAATCTAGAACTTTAATTATTATTATTTTAAAAATGCCATATGGTTAAATAGAGGTTTAAAATTTTGTACAAAAATTAGAATGGCTAGGAATAATAATTTTATAGCTATGAAGGAAAATGGAGGATGAAAAATAGAATGAATAAGCATGTGCAATAGTATCAATGTTAGGCTAGGAATAGGCTGTAAAAATTAGAAAAAAAATATTTGGTGCAAACCAAAATTGTATGCATTCAAATGTAAAGTGAAGAAGTTGTAAAATTCAATAACCATGAATGTAGATGTTTATTTCATCTTCTAAGATGATTAATCATATTCAACTACAATAAAAAAATCTTACACCTAAGATTAATAAAATACTATGTTTAATAATATTACAAACATATGGAGAGTATGTCATCATAGTAATGTATATAACATTAAGGCATATATGTAACATATGGAATGTAAGCGTATATAAGTGTTATGTCAATATAGATGTATATATGAAGTTTACAATATTAATTGTCATTGAATAGGATTACGTAGTAATAAATTTCATAATAAAAATCATGAAACAACACACAAAGGGGAGGTACGTGGTACAGATCACAAAACTTATAAACATAGCATTTTTACAAGATCAACACAAAATGTCACACAATAGAATAAAATGTCATACATCAAGACATGGGGCCGCATATAAGGGACATACAGATGTCACTAATAATAAAGACTAAGTAGCCAAAAATAAGGTGCATAAATGACAAACAATAATGTTAAAGATCTACATATAAGGGGCATGGATGCCATAACATGCAAGGCTAAGGATCCGTAAATAAGGCCAAGGGTCCACACAAAATAGACAACAAAACTAGCCTATCAAGCAAAATTAATAACATAAATGAAGCATAAAATTAGTGAAAATTAGTCTACATTATACATATGTATCAGTATCATATCATAGTAAATAGCATATTCATGTAGTAGTGTGTAATAAATGTGTAACTAGTTATTAACCTTACATTTTTAGATATGGAGGATCTAGGGGTAAGAAATATAGAATTAGTTCTAACTCAAAGGTGATAAACTAATCTATAGCAGGGAAATTAATTAAAAAACTCAGATAAATAATATTCTAAATTTATACAACTGAAATTGCTAAAAATAGTAAAGTACAGATATTAAAAGATATTGTAATAAATAAGGAACAATGGTACATAGTTGGTTTATTATGTGTAGGTAGATCTAGAATTTAAACAATGTAAAATATGTAGGTTCAATGTTTTGGATTAGTCATCAGATTCTTTAAAATTATATTTTTGCAGTTGTGGATGCTATCATCAAATATGGGCATTATCGTCAACACTAGTGTCTGACTGTGATATAAGTGTCTAGTACAGAATAATGACTATATCTAGATGGGACCAACTTAGTTATTATGGGTTTTCTATCATCATTATATTGATGTATTCAAATATGAGATATAGGTTGTCATTCTTTGTTGATTGATCAAACCCTAGCTCTTCACCCTTGGAATGAGTTTGTTGAAAATGGGTTAGTGAGCTCATAGTGTCTAGCTACCCCAAATACCCCTCTATCAATGGGTATAGCCTACATAACCAATAATCCAAAAGAGCCTTAGATTCATGTAGTTTTCCCATATGTGTGGGAAACTATGTGCATAAGGGTGCAATATACTATATGAAGATACATGTAGTGATCTAACTTGTAATTTGACAAATATCACTCATGTGCTCTTTTTTAAATGCTTCAAACATGTGATATGACTGCTCATATTCTTGATATGAAAATAGGAATAATAGAGTGTTTATGTAGTCAATTGATTTAACTATAGTAGGTGTTTGTATGGTATTTTCAAGATGAAGAATGAGAAGGCTTAGACTTGTATTTATACTATACCATTTGAAAATATCTCATGGTAGGGTTTAATAAGATAAATAAGTCAACCCATATGTTTCAAATCGTTTATAATTTGGATGAATTTTCATAATTGGACACTAGATAAGGGTCTAGATGATATCATTAGCAGTAGTGTCCCTTTATGGCTGGTAGTGTCAAGAAGGCTAGAAAACAGGTCTAGATTTGAAACTAGCAGTGAAGGATGTTTATCAGGTTTTAAGATTTTTATGTTGTATAAGAGACTTAGGTCATCAGAATGATATGGATCAGACTAAGAGATAAGAATTTAGGCATAATGAGATGGTGAATGCGAGCCTTTCAGCAATAGGGAGGTCTAGAACTAAAGGGTAGAGCCTTGATTGATATTTATCAAATGTACAAGAATGATATGTTATAAAAATTTAGTTTTAGTAACTACATTCCCTCCTTTAATCTAGTAATGTATTTAAATTACTAGGTTAAATGAAATAAATTCATACTTAGGTGTGTATAATACCCTTGTCTTTGTTTTAGCCCACTTTGAGTGCTTTGCTAGTGTATGACATGTAACTAAGAGCATGCTACAATATAAATTAGTGCATATAATCTAAAATTTGAAATAATTGACATGCTTGAAATTAGAGAGAGCAAGGAAGTAATGCATATGTGTGTCAATGCAACCATGTTGCCTTTTGATGTTTTGACTTAATAAATATTCTTCTTTATGAAGCATTGGAGTTGGAGAAGGTTCAGACCTGAACCTTGGAGATTTGAAGAGGGAGATTGGAAGGTATTATTCCCCCAATCTAGTGTAAGGATGGTTGTGGCATGGCCATTGAGATCATTATATCTGAGTTATGTAACTCAAATATAAATATACATAATCTAGTGAAGGTGAGTAATTTAATCAATGTATCTTATAAATATGGTGATATTTGATTATTTAATCACTCTAATCTATAAATCTAGTGAGATTAAATGATTTAATCACTTCAACCCATAAAATGAACTAATTTCTACAATAGAAAAGGCTTGATAATAATATATCTTGGTGTAATCAGTGCATCCTAGTGAGTAGTATAATTAGTAAATTTGAAATTTTTGGTGCAATAGCATGTAATATGCACCTCTAATATATCTGAACTAAATTATGTGTATCATAAATCTAAAAAAACTTTATTTCAAATATATTAAAAATCAATACAATATATATAATGTTGACCCAAGTGTATATTTGAATCATGGAACTTAACTATAATTTGTGAAAGTGTGGAGGTCAATTTATTATGACATGCCCACTGAAATCTAGATATATTAAGTGTATAAGTGTGGAGGTCATGTTCTTATGACATGCCCCCACTATAATCTATAAATTATGAAAAATGTAGAGGTCATATTTCGATGACATGCCCCCTTTTGAGGTGAGGGAAATAGAATCTGGTAGGTACCTTACCTCAAAAGGATAAGGTAGTTTTATAATTTGTGTATGAATCATGTATCATATATGGATAACATGTTGAAGTATACATATCAATTAGGATCATAATATGTGATCACATTAAGTCATAATGCATGTTATAGATCATGATAATATCTAGAGGGTATCAGTAGAAGCTCAGTAATCAAACAAACACATACACAAAAACACTCAATGTTGTACAAAGTAATGGTTCAAGGAGACCTCATAAAAGGGGCATGTTCAAATTTTGCATAATAGAAAGGGATGACATATTTAAATTCCCAACCAACATAGAATGACATATTCAAATGTCTAATCAAATCATACAATGACATATTCAAATGTCCAATCAGCATACAATGGCACAGGGGTAATAAGAAAGAAACATATCCAAATGTTTAATAAGCAAGACAATAACAAGTAATGGAATACACTTGAGGAAGTTAAAAATAGATGAAACATAAGCAACCAACATAAACACATTACACTAGTCCCTGCATATATGTGTTGGTAAAAATATTATATAGCATAACATATCAAGTACACTATAAAATATATGGGCATGGATATATACATGTGTTATAAATATAAGCTCAAACATGATAATGTAAAAATTATCATAAAGGATATATAACCTATATCGATCGTGATCAAAGGAGCAGATGCCCCCAACATACTATATGATGTGGGTAAAGGATAATTCCAATATGTAAATGCATATATCATGTGTCTATATAATCTTATATCACACTCAAAGATACATGAAATATATGTGTATATAGAAATGAAATGATATGTTATCTACTAACATAAAACAAACAACATAGATACCAAGAAGCGAATAAAATCTGGGAATGCTGAATATTATTGTATTTTTTAGTTATTTGAATGTTTTTATATTTTATAGAATATTTGAATTTATTAGACTTTTTGACTATTTATATAAATTTCATAAGCTATCTAATGATATCAATATGAGGATGATAAAATTCAAGGAGTGGTAAATTAATAACATTTCTTAAATGAAATGTGTTTTATGTGTGCATAGTAGAATCCAAAGGTGTATCATGTTCTTTTGGTAAGTTTGTATTTGGTATCTTTGGTTTACCTTTATCTATATTTGGTTTCCATCTACTAGCGATGGATTCAACTGATATGTACTAGGTTTTATATGTATGAATATATTGTGTGGTAAGTTATCGATTAGATCAGAACATAGTTTATTGAATGATTCATCTAAACATTCTTTACCATTTATATGAGCAATGAGAATAGAAGAGGTTTGATATGAGGAAGGGCTTGTAGTTTCCCCCTTTGTAACCACATTTGGAATTTTAGATTTGTCAAGTGTCTCTTGATTTTGACCTTGTGTGTTAGAATCTTGATTTAAACATTTGGTGTGGCCATTTATCTTTTTGTAACATTATTTTTTGTAATTTTTCATTTTATACCCATTATTTTTCCAACTTGTTCTTTTGTTGTTTTGTTTGTGCATTTTCCTTGTATTTGTTTCCATTTTTAGGTTCTTGTTATTTTGCATTATTAAAATGAATATGCATCTTTGAATGATTTGCATTAGTATTGTCAATATATCCCAAGCCTTGATGATCATTATGATTAGATGTAGAGATAGGACAAGTGATGCCTTGTGCATGTTTTCCCAAACCTTGACCATGATAACCAAAATGTCATAAATATTATTTTCCAAAACCATGTTTTTTTGAAATATGAGTATCATTAATGATATGTATATTTGTATCCTTTTCATATTTTATCTTTTGTAATTTTACTTTTTCATCTTGATATTTTTTTAACATTTATTTCTCTAGCTTTGCCTTTTGAATCTTTTCTTGCTCTAGGTTTGGCATTTGTAACTATTTTTGTTTAAAATTATTCTTTGGTACCCATACTTGTTTTTTTTAAAGTTGTGCTTTAGGATATGTACTCATAATGTGAGTGGTTTTACTTGATGGATGTATCAATGATAGGATCACCACTATCTTTGAGACTTTGTATTTTGTTCTTCACTATAAAACAATAATTTGTATGATGCATGTGCATTATATGATATGCACAATAGTAATTTTATCTCCTTATAAAATGTGGAGGAGGTAATTTTATCACTTTATTGTGAAACATTTATCTTAGGATCCCACTTGGACTCTTAGTAGCCTTTGGTATAATATTTGAATCACTTATTTTTGATGTATTTTTTTAGCTCCTTATTTGATATAAAACTTTGTTGGGCACAACATTGTTAGATGAAGATGCAAGAATATGTTGATTTTTGTAGGTATGTAATCTAATTTTCTAATGTTATGATATTTTAAATGAAATTATTTTAGAATTATTCTATTAAATTGCTCATAAGGATGATTTAAACTTTAAGGGCTTTACAAACACAAACTCTAGGTACTTCAGTTTGAATATGCATACGTACACCATCTAGAGGAGATGTGGGAAGTGGAGGGATTTGAAAAATGATACATTTATTATCTTCATTTGAAACCATTGATGGATCACCTTACCCCTTAGAAAAGTGATAACCTAGACCTAGTTAGTAGGATGGTAGTTATAACCCTCCTTACGGTGAGGAGGAGAAAGAGGCTCAATATTATTAAAATAAGAGTTTTAAAGAGAGATTTTATTTTTATCATGTTGTAAATCACTCTCTTTGACCTGATCAATTTGATTATATATTTGATTGATTTTAACATAACAAACAATGACTATCATTGTGTACTGTATTATGAAATAATTGATAGATGCATTCATACTGAACATGTTTTTAGAAAAAAGATATTTTGATTTTTAAATTTTAAAATAAAAAATAAAATAGTAAATTAGGAAACCCTAGGTCAATATAGGGTTTGGATACCAAAGATCATGTTCACCAAATGTTTAACCCTAATTTTTAGATATGGGGGATCTAGGGTTAAGAAATATAGTAGTTCTAACACAAGGGTGATAAACTAATCTATAATAGGTCAATTAATAGTAAACTAAGATTAATAATATTATTAATTTATACAACTGAGATTGATAAAAATAATAAATTAAAACTATTAAAATATATTACAATAAATAAGGAATAATTATACTTAGCTAGTTTAATGTGTGCATGTAGATCTAGACTAGAAACAAGTGTAAATTATGTAGGATCGATGTTTTGTATCAATCATTAAATTTTAGAAATTATGTTTTTATGGTTGTGGACACTACCATCGAGTATGGACACTACCATTGACACTAGTGTCTAACTATGATGCAGGTGTCTACTATAAAATAATGACTAGATCTGGATGTAGCCAATTTCATTGTTCTAGGTTTTTTTTACTTTTATGTTGATGTATTTAAATATGGGATATATATTATCACTCTTATTTGATTGATCAAACCTATCTCTTCACCCTTATTCACCCTTGGAATGAGTTTACTGAAAAATAGGTTAGTGTGCTCATAGTGTCGAGCTACCCCAAAGACCCCTCTATCAACAGGCACTACCTACATAGCTAATACTCTAAGGACGGAATCATTCTTATGTATTTTTCCCCTATGTGTAATAAAGTGTGTGCACAAGGGTGAAATATACTATATGAAGATGCATGCAATGATCTAACTTGTAATTTGACAAAAATTGCCCATGGGCTATTTTTTGAATGCTTCAAACCTGTGATATGATGGATCTTATAGTTGGTATGAAACTAGGGATGAATATGGCATAATAAATTGATTGTGTAGTCATTTGATTTATCTTTAAAAGGTGTTTGTTTAATGTTTTCTAGATGAGGAATGAGAAGGTTTATACTTATATTTATACCATGCCTTTTGAAAATATCTCACAGTAGGGTTCAATAAGACAAATAGCCAACCCTTAGGTTTTGAATAATTTTTAACTTAGATGATATTTGGAAATTAGAGACTAGATAGGAATCTAGACACTGTCGTCAATGGTAGTGTCCCTTTGTGGTCGGTAGTGTCCAGAAGGATAGAAAATAGGTATGTATTTGAAACTATTAATGAAGGATGTTTATCAGGGTTTAAGATTTGTGTAGTATAAGATACCTGGGTCATAAAAATTATATGGATCAGACTAAAATATATTTATTTAGGCATAATGAGATGGTTAATGTGAGCCTTTCAACTGTAGGGAGGTCTAGAACCGAAAGTTAAAGCCTTGATTGATATTTGTCAAATGTACAAGACTAAGATGTTATAAATATTTAGTTTTAGTATCTACACTAGCAAGGCATGTGTAAGCAATGTTTGTATATCAACATGATAAAGAGGTCATATAAATATATAACCTATGATACTTTTAATCTATGGAAGTAGATGCCTCTAGAATTGGCATGGCCCCTGGGTATAGGAAAGGTCCAATATCTATGTGTCCATGTATGATCTATGTCTTATATCACACTTGTATACCTCATGAAATACATGTGTGTATAGAAAATAATATATTATCTACAAAACATGTGATAAATAATAAAAGTGAATAATATAATCTAGTAACTCATGTCATCTACATTTAAACAAGTGGGTCCCAGGTAGATCGATGGTCCTCATTCAAATGCTCAAAGATCCAAGGGCTCATGTTCTTCATTTACCAAAGCAGATCAAAGGGTTCATCTCACCATTGATCAAGTCATGATCTGAGTCATTTTTTGATGGCTAATCAAAGGAATAATTGGTTATACATGTATACTCCAAGTGATGCCTCTCTAAGGCCAATAGAAGGAAATTAACTCTTCCCTATGTCATTGCACACCTCAACAAGCCAATGAGAAGTTGTTAGCATCAAGAAAAATCTACAACAAGTGGAATCTCATTTGCATAGATAATTTATGCCATTACTCATCTCAAAAATATCTTGTTTTTGCTATTTCAACTATTAGAAAAGCATCTTTGAGAGAGCAAGCTAGTTGTGTAACCACTTGAGGTGACATGGATCAATCGAATGGCCCATATAAGCAGCATTTGCAAAGATAGTTGCAGCTAAAGATGGAGACTCCTAATAGATCAATTCCCCTTTTTAGCACTATAAATATATCCCTTGGGCAAGTGTAAAAAAAAACCACACAGTGTATGGTAAAGCTTTTCATGGATTGATGTTAGATTATGCCTTTAAGCATTAGTACAAGTATGTTTCTTTCAAGTTTTTGGACAATTGTCTGAGTGTGTAAGAGATGTATAGTGATAATAAGTGATGATTTCCATCCTTCTATCCTTCATGCCTGAGCAAAAGTTCTTAGTCTAACAGGTCATATAGATTGTGTTCAAGTGTGTTAAATTATTGTAAGCATGTTATTATTCTTGAAATATACAAATTTTGCCTTTCAGTTCATTTACCTTATGTCATTTTACACATCTTTCCTATGTACTAAAATACTTGTGTTATAACCCCTTAGATCTTGAAAATGGTCTATGCATTTTTTTTTTGTTATGCATTAATATGATATTCATGTGGAAGATAATCTCGGTGCATCACTAGTCTTAGAGTAGGTTTCATTTTTGTGCAATTTCTAACTCTTTTCCTTTAGATCAAACTAGTTTAGATAGAGGTTGTTTTATAGAGACACATTAAGGGAGCTAGCCCCTTTAAATCTTAAGGTTCATTTCCTCTATAAGTATACCCACATGCCTAGAAATGTTCCAACGTTGCCTAAATCTAGAAGAGGATTGAACACTCTCTTTTAGGGTGCAAGATTTGGAGACAACAAGACTCTTTGGAGTTTTTTGTGTATTATAATAAAGCATAGGTGCCTTTGTTCATTTTGGAACACATTGAACTATATGTGGGACTAACTTGGTATGTGTTATAGTAGATAAGGGTTGTTGGGAGTCTTGAATAACTCTATGATGTGATAATTATTGTGCGAATGGATACCTAAGAGAATCAAATGTTATTCTCTACCTTAAATTTATAGATAAATACTAAGTGGGTTTAATAATTACCCTTGAATAGGGGTAATAACTACCTCAGTATAATGTTCCTAAATAGGATTAATAACCTATTACGGTGGTGATGGGGTTGGAGGAGGAGTACCAATGGCTAAAGAGGGTACTCATATTGATTGCCTAAAATTATAACTACCATGTTATTGTTTATATACTTGACTCATGAATGTATTGTAGATTATGTTTCATAGAGCTTCTAAATCCAAGGGCATACCAAAAACATTTCAAAGACACTAGTACTTAGTATAAGTAGGAATGAAGTAGCCATTGTGGCAAGGCATACCTAAATAGGTAGCACAATAGAATTGAGGGTGTCTTGCATATGTCCATTGAACCCTTTGACCACTCTTATAGTATCTTTAATATCATTTTGTGTGTATCTAAGAGATTTTATAAGTATCATGGTGCAAACATTTTTTATTGAACTGTTATCAACCATAACACTTGTATAAGGTGATCACTGATGTGAGATCATATGAATAATGCATAGGAATATAACTCATGATCAACAATCTCAATATCATCAAATGTAATCATAGGCCACTGTGGTAATTTGATCATAATTTTACTAATAATCCCATCTATTAGATTACTATATGTCTCAAGACGAGGATACACATGGTATGTATGATGTGCTTCAAAAGTATCCATAGTTTTTTTTAATCATGCTTTGGAAATGGGTCATTAAAGATGTTTAACTTATATTAACCATTTTTTTTGGTTTTTGACATCTTTTATGGGTGTGCCAAATTCAACAATATTATCATCGATAAGATTTTGCATCTTATGCCTTAGCGTAAATCATTTATTGTTTAATGTTTAACACATCGGTGATAATCATAATAAGAATTATTATCATATCCACTAGGGAAATATTTTCTTGTATCAACCACTAGTGGTGGAGGGAGAGATAAAATATTGGCACAAGTAACTTTTTTAGCAATTTTCAAGCAGGTTGAGGTAAGCATGAAAAATGCCTCTTATGTGGACTAGGTAAAATAAGGCTATTTTTAGGTTGTGATATTGTATTGATTATTATATTGGTTTCAATCTTGTCCTCATTTCATTTTCCCTTATAATTTGGTTTAATTTTAAATTTGGCATTTAATTAGTAGAAGCAGGGACATTATTAAGTTTTTTGAGTGCAAGGAGATTGACTTCATGATCTCTCACTATATGGCATAACTAATAAAAATATCTAAATTTTTTAATAATATAAACTCATGAAATGGTACAAGAAAGCATTTATTAAATATATCTTGTAAATCATTGTTTGTCATGGTATTATTTATCTTAGTACATATTCATTGATTGACTCATTAGACCTCTACTTGAGTTTGGAAATTTGCACACAAGAGATTTTATCATTAATGTTGATAGAGAAATGTGCTAGAAACTGATCTGGTAAAGGAATGAAGGCTCTAACTAATTGAGGTTCCAATGAGGGTTCCAAAGCCTCCAATAAATCACACTCATGTAATCACCCTAACTAATCCCTATGTTTTCATATGTCACTAAGCTAATAACAAGTTTAATCTAGTGCTCACCAAAGCTTGTGGCACAAAGTGGGGGTTAGTAATAAATAAACATGCATAAGAGAATCTCAATTAATCTATGTATGAGTAAGACCCTAATACATGGAATAATAAAAGTAATATTATTTGAAGCCAATACTTATGCTACTTATATCTACTAAAGAGAGGAGCAAAGTTAGAGAATACTTACCTGAAAGATGAACCTGTTGAGACTAAATCTCTCCCTTGCCCAAAGGGGATTTGTAAGAGGTTGTTATGTTTTGTAAATATCACTAAGAAAGGCCCAAAGCATCCAATACTTCTCCACAATACTAGATTCCCCAAGTAAAAACCCTAAGTTAAGACTCCTCAAGTAAAAGGGTAGAAGAGCAGATTTTAAAGAAGTGCAAGTGAATAATAACTCTTGATCATTATGTAAATAATGATGAAATGAACTTGTATATATAGGCAGTTTTAATCCTAATCCATACTAAAAATTTTGACTGATAGGGTCAACCTATTCGACCTAGTAAGTTATGCACAAAAATTCACTACGTCACAGGCTAGGTCAGCGAAGCACTAAACTAGACCCTTAATGAATTTCACCCAAAATAGTACAAGGTCAATCCAGTCGACCTAATACTACAGACTATCGAAAGGGACTTAAGGTGAGGAAAAGAGGGATGGAAAGTGGAAAATGACTTGAAGAGTGTGCAAAAGAGGAGTAATACCTTAGGGAAATGGTTTAGGAGTTGGTTGGATTGGTAATAAGTGGCACTAAGGGACAATAATCCTACGAAGCACCAATGGTCTATCCACCCCTTTCTTAGTGCATCCCTTAGGGCATGCACTTAGAGAGATTGAGTCTCAATGGGTTCTTGCAAGATAGAAAGCATTAGTATTTGATAAAAGTTAAAAATATTATGTGTAAATAGATGAAACCCTAAGGGAAACCTAGGGTTTTGGCATTGTTCAAGTAATATATTGGTTCACCAATATGTTTACTATATTTTTAAATTAATTTGAATCATAATAAGATAAATTGGAATAATAAAATTATATTGTAATATATGGCAATCAATCATAAATATGAATATAATTGATCTAGATTGATCTAATAATGTAATTTACTATTTATGAAAAGTACTAAAGAGATAAAGATAATTATCTTCAATGTATGACTGATTGATTGTTACCATGTTTTGATAGTGGAAATAGACCGGTAGTAAGCTTATGATTTATCTAGATCTAAAATTATGTCCCTATATGCACATGGTCGACATTATCAAGCCTTGATTTAAACATTAATGGTAGTGATTGAGGTTAAGGTTACTATCTTGGCAAATTTATTTATCTATGATGATACAGTGCAGTGTATCTATTTGATAAGTCTATGTATGTGTGATCTATGACCTATGACTACATGCATTGCTCCAAAAATGAGCTTCTTTCTCCTTGAAACCCCATGTTTGTTTATGAAGGATGAAAACCTGTAAAAAGTGAGGAAGTTTAATTAGGTTGAGTTGACCTCAATCACCTCCATTAATGATTGATTGTTTTTTATATATCTAATACTCTGAAGAGGGAAGTTAAACCACTCATAGTTCTTCCCCTTAGTGTGAATGTCTAATCATGTTCTTTTGCTATATGAATGCATTTATAAATCTATCTTTGATATTGAAAATGTTATCACTTGACCTAGCTTGGTGAGTTTCATACTTGGATTGTGACTACTCCTAGTGCTTGATTTGTAATTTGGGAAGAATAGTGTAGATTTTCTAAATTTGCAATAGTATACTTGATAATTACTTGATCTTTCCAAATGGTAAGTAAGTTTGACCTTTATTTGTATTTATATGTATTCAATTAGGTAATTTATTGTGCCACTAACATGATATGTGAATGTGTTAACCTACTGGAAAGGTTTAATTTGAAAAATAGTCATTATTAGGTGAAGGATAGTAACATCAACCTCAAGACAATAACATTGACATTACTATCTAAGTTTGATGTTATTATCTAGGAGACACAAATGTCAATGTGGTATTATGGGAATGTCTGGGTAGGATATTTCATTGATTCAATATAGATTGGAATGTTATTATAGCTTATTGATAATAACTTATAATTAATTGGGCTTATAATTAGCATATAAGTGTCCAATAATGGTGAGTGAGAGTTGTTTAGAGATGCACATGTCATGTAGGATAACTACAGGTCACAATTGACATTGTCAAGTGTCAAATATCAAATTTTAGTATCTATAGTAGCCATAATGATTTTTACTCCAATTAATTATATAATTAAACTAATTGTTGTTATGATGCTCCTTGATATGCTTCCATGATTGTATAGACACATAAATCTAATCACAGGTACTTGATAATGCTAATTCTTGAAACATCCTAAACAACATGAATTGTGCCCAAATATTGACTCTTATTTTCCATTTTTTTAATCCATTTATCTATATGTGGGATTGACCATTTATTTATCATCATTTCTACTTAAAAACTCCCAAGTCAAAGTCTCCAATTACTTCATACTATTTGAAGATTATCTCTAGCTAAGGACATATGTCCCTAATCTTCCAAGATATATTTGTGCTAGGTAGATAAGGTTATTATTGTGGGCTTGTCCAATATATTCATCACATCCACACTAAATAACCAATAGTTTCTAAATTTTAAATTATTCTTTGGGTCTTCACACATGTTTCGTAAAGTTGGATAAAGGAAATTCTCAAAAGGTTTTGCTATAAATATAAATCAAATGTCATTCATTATTTTGGGCTTGGAATTATACATTGAGCACTTTCACACTATTGTACATTGAACATATTTTCCCTATTCCTTTGAAATTCATGATCACTCATAAGAATCAACCATAAGCCTCTTAGAGTATTTATTTATCGTGTTTGCTAGGTTTTAGCTAGGATTTTTATCTTTTTCGTAGTTTTATCCTATTTGAGGATATATCCCACATTGGTTGGTTAGGCTAGTTTCTTATTTTACCTTACTTACTTATGCAAGGGTTCTCTTTTGTACCATCATGTTTTTTAAATAATATATGATTTGCCTTCTTGATTACATATCATATTTACAACCTTATTGTGATATTATTGTTGTTAATTCTTCAGATTTATGGGTTCTTAGAATGCTTTCTCATTCCTAATAAGGTACCAGAGGTTTAAAAGGTTTCAAACATCCATTTATTGGTTGTAAATAATTTTTAGATACTTCTATTTGATTTGGTAGACATTTATTTACCTTCAAACAAAGAGAAAGACAATGTGGATCTTTGTTTAGAAGCATTAGTGGTTTGGGTCAGTTGTACCAACCATACCAAAAGCTAGACATCCTTTGACAAATTTATGTTTTTGACATTCTAGATTGGTGTTTCATTCAGACCTGCATTTTACCTAGGCATTGGAGGGGCATTAGAAGTCTTTGGTCTAAGCGACATCCTTTATTTTTTTTAACATTGGTGGTTTGTATGAGGCATCCTCATTTGCATAAGATGTGTTGGAATGTGGATAGAGATATGCATTTTTTTTCTCAGAGAGGGCTAGCTACATTGGACTGCATGAAGTGTCTTACTTTTCATTAGAACTAGACTGATCTTAGTTTACTGTGTTTGGACTACACATTGTGTGGGAGGTGAGAGAAGATCAGAGCATAGAACTGTATTGGATAGAGTTGTGTTATGGTCTCATATTTTGTCTTCTACATTGGAGAGTACCAGAGGTGCACCTTAGAAGGATTTTGGTGGAGAGGTTTGTGTTGATCATTCCTTTCATTTATGCATTATTTTTTTTCTAAGTCTATGTTTCATTACTCTTTTCCAGATCTACAAGGCATTTGGGTGAGTAAAGTCTATGTTAAATATATCTAAGAAGCATGTGTAGGTATGCATGTAAGAGAGGAGGTCTGTCTAGTTTCTTCCCAAAATCCCAACCATTCTCCTAATCATCCTCCTAAGCTTGACCCCATTGTAGGGTTTCAACAAGCATCATTGGTCAAAGGACTTGTCTCTTCAAAGTGGTAGCTTCTCCATTATGATTTAATCCTAAATTGAGTTCTAAAAATAAATAAAATCCATTACTTTATTTTTTCTTACAAGTTATTTTTCTTTTTCTTTTTAAATAGTTGTATTCTTTTGCCTTAAATGCATGTTATTTTTTCTTACAAGCTCATAGGGGTCACCGACAGAATATTTTTTCACTTTGATTGGATTTGATACATTCATGGTTGAATTTTGGTTATAATGAGTGGTTGTAAGGCTATGTTCATTTCCAATTTGGTCACTAAAATTATCTTATAGTGTAAATTTTATTATTTTTTACCCATTTACAAGAATTCATAAAACCTATATCTTTTGAATCATAACTCAAAATTGAGTTCAATTTTTTCAAAAGTGTATGGTTTTCAATTCTTTATCCATTGGTATCATTAATTTTTAAAAATGCACTAATTTTATAAAGTACCAAATTTTGGGGCAGTCTTAATATAAATCTTTTGGGGGGTTTTCTTGGTGTTGATTTGCACACCCTCTTACATTCTTTTTTATCTTTGGTGATTAACTAGCATGGCTTCTAATTATGGTTTAAATCAATATGAGCCTTTGACTACACATAATTACCATACATGGAGACCTATAATGGAAACAATCATTAAATGCAAAGAATTATGGTCCTTAATGAATGAAAATCAACCATAGTTCACAAGAGAATATGAAAAAATTCAGCACCAATGTAAATCTGATGAGTGTATGGGTTTGATAAGAACTTATATGAGTGATAGTCTATTATTTCATTTGGATGGGTGTGACACTCCATTTAAAAAATGGGATAAACCAAAGGGTTTATTTGGGAAATTAGATCACATGAGAGCCATGCAACTTGAAGTGGAGCTTACTTCACTCAATCCTAAATATTTTCCCTTTATTGTAGACTATCTCACTAAAATTAATCACTTGTTAAAACAATTGAAGGGGATTGGACAAGATTAAAAAGATGAAGAGTGCGTGTAAATGATTCTATACAATTTGAAGGGTCCATTCCAAATCTTTTCTTCTACCTTTTTCTCTAGCATGGATGCCTTAGGTGCCACATTTCAAATGCCTAATTTTAAGTTGTTTTATGAAAGACTTACTAGAAAGGAATCCAAATTGTTCCACCTTGACTCTTCCACCTCTCAAAAATCATTATTAGAATCAAATCCTAAGATCAAAGGAAACTCAAAGAGTAAGTCAAATAACACTCCTCCTCCACCTCAAATTGATCCTCAACCCAACAACAAC
This sequence comes from Torreya grandis, assembly GCA_037957365.1. Taxonomy (NCBI): domain Eukaryota; kingdom Viridiplantae; phylum Streptophyta; class Pinopsida; order Cupressales; family Taxaceae; genus Torreya; species Torreya grandis. The sequence goes on from JARHVA010001062.1 coordinate 1,988,265, forward strand.
ACATCTAAACTCAAATCATCTTCTAAATCTAAGAATAAGTCTAGCCTTTCATGCTCCTATTGTGGGGGGATTGCTCATGAAGAAACTAGGTGTTTTCAGAGAATGCAAGCCCTACATGATGTCATCATAAAACATATGAATTCTATCTCCATTCCATCTCATTCCCATGAGCATGGCAAAGCACTTAATGTTTATGGGAGATCTCAGTCACTTGTTTTAGATAGTTTGGTTATAGATTCTGGTGCTTATCACCACATGACTTCTTTTAAGGATTACTTTGTATCTCTTGATTTGAGTTATACTTCCAACATTGAGGTTAGAAATTTTTCATTTATTTATATTAAGGGAAAGGGTGGCATACAACTTGATGGTGGTTATATCAATGATGAACTATATGTCCCTGACATCAACACCAATCTACTTTCAGTTTATAAAATTTTCCATTCTGTTCAGGGCAAGACAATGACTTTCACACCAAAAAGGACTAAATTTAAAGTTTTATTAGAGCCTCATACACTTATTGCACATGGTTTTGTTTATCATAGTTCTCAGCTCTATTACTTTGATGGTTTTGATGATATTCCTCCTCTAGGGACATGTTTGGTTTCTCATACATATTCTGAGAGTAGGCTTTGGCATGAGAGATTCAAACATCTTAATTATAGATACTTGAAGGAGTTGAGCACTCATGGTATGGTAGATGGTCTTCCTACAATTTTATGTCTTGATGGAGTTTGCCCTGGTTGTGCATTAGGAAAATAACACACATATTCATTTCATAAGGGTATGTCCAAGAGAGATTCTTCACCACTTGAGCTTGCGCATAGTAATTTGATAGTCTTTCCTACTCCTTATTTCAATGGATCTAAGTATGCACTTAATTTTATTGATAATTTATCAAGGCATATTTGGGTTTATTTTCTCAAGTACAAAAGTGATGTTTTTTCACACTTCAAATTATTTAAGGCTTTGATCAAGAAAAAGTCTTCTAGTTGCATCAATAAACTTCATACTAATAATGGGGGGAGTACTTCAGTAGAGAGTTCTTTGATTTTTTGACATCTCATGGTATTATTCACAAACATTCTATTCCACATACTCTACAATAGAATGGCTTAGTAGAATGGAAGAATCAAATTTTGAAGATGGCTAACTGCATGATGCAATCATGGGATTTAGCTCCTATCTATTAGGTAGAAGAAGTTAATTATGTGAATTACATTTAGAACCACATACAACATAGAACACTTGAGCATTTGATCAGAGGAGGCTTAGTCTGGAACCAAGCCTGATATCTCATTTTTAAAAATCTTTAGGAGCCATGCTTGGGAATTTATACCAAAGAAGAAAAAGACGTCATTGAATAAGAAGAGAAAACCCTTAATCTTTATAGGGTATTATGAGGACATGAGAGCTTATCATCTTTTGGATCATGATACTCATGATGTTCTTTTTTGAACACATGTACAGTTTGATGAGCATTTCACTTCTCATGACTCTTTATCTTCTTTCATTCCTTATTCTTCTTCTTTTGTTGATTCCTCACCTCCTCTTGAGGACTCATTATTTGAGGATCTAGTTCAGGATGCCCCTAAGGAAGTTATGGATGTTGAGGATCCTATTCCCACTAATGTTGTCATTATGCCATTATGGGCTCATATAACAATTTCTAAGGTAAAACCTTTTATACAAGATCTTCCACCCATTAAACATTATATAGGTATTAGACTTTTGTGTCAAGCATTCTCTAGGGATCCACAATATTTTTCATAGGCTCATGGGATATAAGAGTGGGATGATGCAATGCCAGATGAGTATTCTTCTTTGATGAAGAATCATACTTGGGATTTGGTATCTCTTCCTAAGGAAATAAATTTGGTTAGGTGAAAGTGGATATACCACAACAAGTATGTAGTTGATGGATCCATTGACAAGTATAAGGTACATCTTGTTTCGAAGAGTTTCTCACAGGTTGAAGGTATTGACTATTTTGAGACTTTTACACCCATTGTCAATATGGATCTTGTTCACCTTATAGTTTATCTTGTTGCATCATAGGGTTGGCTAGTGTATCAATGGACATTAAGAGTGCCTTATTACATCAAGATTTATAGGATAAAATCTATATGGAGTAGCCTATTGGTTTTGTTCATGATTCTTCTCTTGTTTGTCAACTTAGGAGGTCTTTTTATAGTCTCAAACAGGCACCTTGGGCTTGGTATGATAATATGGATTATGCTCTTCTCTCTACTAGCTTTTTCGCTACCACTCTGATCCCAAAGCGTATATCCACCATATTAAGGAGGAAAATGTTATACTAGTATTATATGTTGATGATCTAATTCTCACAAGAAACTCTTCTCAATTTTAGGATATTCAACATACACTTTTCGTATTGTTAGATATGAAAGATTTCAATCTTTTGCACTTTTTCCTTGGTTTACAGATTTCATAATCAGATTTAAGCATTCATTTGAGTTAGTATAAGTACACCCTAGATATTCTTTATAATTTTGTCATGGTTGATTTCAATCCAAGTCCCTCTCATTTTTATTTTAGAGTCACTCTCACTTATACATGTACTACTCCTCTTTGTGATCCTACATTATACAGACAGATGGTTGGGAGTCTTATGTATTTGACCCATACTCACCCTAATATTTTATTTATAGTTGGGCTTATATCTATGTTTTTACATGCTCCTAATGACAGTCATTGGTAGGTTACCAAGAGAATTTTATGATATATATGAGGCACTACCCATTTTCGATTACACTACATCAGGGGTTCTACTTAGTTAGTTGGATACACTAATTCAGATTGAGAAGATTATTTTGATGATAGAATTTATACTTTTGGATACATATTTTGTCCTAGTTCTTCATATTGTGAAAATCAAAGTCTACACAATAGAGAAATAGTCAAATATTGAATAAAATAGTTAATCACAATAATATTCTCTCACACAATGTATTATTTCTTCTATATATCAAATCTATACAAGAATACATTTATATAGGAAAAGTCTTTCCTACAATTGAAGTGATCATATTTCCACCATAATCTCTAAATCTCCCTATTATAACTCAAACTAATAACCAACAAATCACCTCATATATTATTTTTATTCATAATAACAATAATATGCCATAAAATTATTAATATATTATTATTTATTAAATAATAATTATATTGTAAATTAATAATGTGAGCACCACACCTCAACATTTACCCTATTATGATCATTATTAATCCTTACCTATACCCCCTTAATATGAGCATGGGGAGAATATACATCTTTAAGAACTAGCTCGAATAGAATGTTATGCCAATGCATACTTTTAGGTCTACATATTATTGTTTGAATCTTATTGTCTGGATCTTGTTTCACATGACCACTAATATGCAAAGAACACATCCTCTATTTACTCCATGTGACTACAATAGATGTATCACTAGAATATCATCTCCATAAATAAGGCAATTATAGGATTTCTACAGTTAGTTGCCCTCCTATATAGCCATTGTCATATTCCATTATATCTACACTCTCCATTTTCTCCAAATATTAGAGGATTTCAAAATAAGTATGGGAATGAAAATACACAATAATAATAATAATAAAATGAAATATCATGAGGAATAAATCCTCATTGTCATCTTCTGTAGCTACTGTTAGTATTTGTTGCCACCCTAACAAAAACAACATAGAACTGTCCTTGGGATTAGTTGATTTGACATAAAACACACCACACAAAAGTCACCAAATCATCTAGGCCTCATCATTGGTGACTGACAAGAGGCTATGAATTTTTTGATATTATTAAATCTTTTGATGACCAAATATGAACTTTTACAACATACATTAACTTGGTCTTAATGACAAAATGACTCATTATTCCTTTGATGACCTTTTGACATATAGACACTAAATAAATTTACATGAGACAAAATAAACTTATAAAATCCTAAGTTTATAAACTTTACTAAAACCAAGACTATTTTAAATATTTTTAGACATATACTTTTGAATATCTTATTGACCCTCTAAAAAAACACTACTTAAAAACTAAAACCATGAACTTATACAAAAACCTAAAACTAACATTTGAAATCAAATACTTAGAATGGGCATGACACATTTGATCATTGACTACTAAAATTAAATAAATTTGACATGAATTTTAAAAATATGAATACTTAAAACTTACTCAAACATTCACAATCATGTGGATCTATACGACAATCATAGAATAGGTAGCCAATTTTCATGGAGGATTTTAGTGACAATGGTAAACGTAATGATTAATGTGCATGGAGATTGTGTAAGGACATGTGCATAGTTGGGATGCATCATATAGTTACATGCTTGAGTGGATCAAATAGTGAACCTTCAATTAATCTTCATAATGGCTTCAAAAATCTTGATGCATAGGCTCGCGGTGATTGATCGATTTGACATTAGAGTAGGCCGTATAGATAAACTATAGTATGAAGAAAAGTTTGTAGCCTGAGTTGGTGGACTACCTATCATTGATGAGTTGGAGTAGAGAGTGTGTCAAGTAGGTATGTGATAATTCCATAGAGACAGTTATGACTACAAATTTGAATAAATCTGTTCAAATAAATGATTGAAATGCAGACTATAAAGTTAAAATACTTCACAAAGTGTGCACAGATGTGAATCGATTAATTTGTCTACAGAGTCACCAAATTGTATCTAAAGAGCTCACAATAGAGTGATTTGAGATAAAGATCATCATTATAATTTGAAATGCAAGTTCTACAAACTTCATAAAAACATAGTACTAAAACATTACATGATCATATCAACTTTGTATTTAGTCCAATGTCAATGAATAGCACTTAAAATTTTCCTTGGCATATACCCTCCTTAATTCTTTATACAAAATAAATCTATAATCTAATGACTAAGAGCTGCATAATAGATTTCATATGGAGAGGCAAAAATTGAGCGTATGAAGTTGCATCATATTGTCTCTCATAATTCCATGGCTCTCATAAGTTTGACCAAATATGTTCTGATACCATAAATTGGGAAAGTCAAAGTTTGCACAACAAAGAAAGAGCTGAACACTAGAAAAAATAATTAATCATAATAATATTATCTCACACACTATATTATTTATTCTATATATTAAATCTATTCGGGAATACATTTATACAAGAAAAGTCTTTCTTATAATTGGAGAGATCATATCTCTACCATGATCTCTAAATCTCCCTATTATAGCTCAAACTAATAACCAACAAATCACTTCGTATATTATTGTTATGCATAATAACAATAATATACCAAAAAACTATTAATGTATTATTATTTATTAAATAATAATTATGTTATAAGTTAATAATGTGAACACCACACCTCAACACTTCACCTATTACTTGGGTGTGCATGAAGCAATAGGATATTGCACTTTCATCTACAGAGGTTGAGTACAGGGTAGCAGTTATAGTGAATCAGTAGGTTCTTTGGCCTCATCAATCATTGACAAAGTTTGGTTTTACATAAAATTCACCTAATTTACTTTGGTTGGACAACCAGAGTGTAATTCACATCTCTTATAACCCAGTTGAGCAACAACAAAGCAAGCACATTGAGGTACATATGCACTTCATTCATCAGCATATTCAAAATGGAGTTCTTTGTTTGGAGTACATTTTAACTTAGCATTAGGTTTTTGACATCTTCATGAAGAATTTTTCATCACCTCATTTCCTTGAGTTGTGTGGTATTTTTGGGGTTTCAAAATTTATCCTTGGGGGGTGTTCATGAGGACATCTTCCTTCTTCATTTCATGGATATATATTGTACATGAGTACTTTATCAAACCTAGATGTTGGGAATTATACTATGGATATGTCACTATATATTTTTTGGTTATTGTTAGCCCCCAACTTCACTTAAAGTGGGTATTAAAGTATGTATTTCTCATGCTTGCTAGTTTCTAGCTAGGATTTTCATCTTTTTCTTAGTTTTGTCCTATGTGAGGAACTATCCCACATTAGTTAGTTAGGATAGTTTCTTATTTTGCCTTGCCTACTTATGCAAGGGTTTTCCTTTGTACTTGAATGTTTTTTTAAATAATATATTATTTGCCTTCTTGATTTCATATCATATTTGTATTCTTCTTGTGATGGTATTATTGTTAATTCTTGAGATTCATGGGTTCTTGGAATGCTTTCTTATTCCTAACAAAGCCAAGTCTAAAGCATATCAACACAAATCAAGATCTATAATTGTCAAGTATCAAAGCCATATTTTTAGTTGTATACACATTGTAAAAGAGCACAAATGCACAATCACTCTAGGTTGGAGAACTACATGGGATTGATTTCCCTATTTCTAGTATTATATATGTGGAAAATGGTCAATCCTCAAGGAGGTGATTGGGGTCAACTCGGCCCATTATACTCCCCCTCTTTTTTTAAAGTTTTAAGTTGTCAAGGTGTATTTAGGATTTTGAAAACAAAAAAAAAAGGAAAATAATGAATTCCATATGGCACAATATCTCAATCTACTCAACAGACACATTCACAAAAGGTGTAATAGTTAGATTTTTGTCACAATCAACATGGATAAGTTCATATTCAATAGACTTGAGTAGTCTATACTACTATCCACTTAGAGTAGTCATGTCTAAGAATACCCTTAACTTATTATTCTGATTTTTCATTATCAAAGTTATAATTTTCTATTTTTACATATTATTTATCAGTCACGATCAACTAAGACAAGTTTGTAGTCAACATACATGAATGACTCGCATTATTATTTAGATAACGTGAACATAGTTTCATATTATGACTGTGTATAATCATATTTTTTTATGGTTTCCACTTTTGATTATATGAAATGGTGAATATAAATCTTGATTTGAGCCAAGTACATTTATTCTTAGTGTTTTCTAAAAATATCAATTTTACATATTTTATTAATTTTTAAAATAAAAATTGTTAATTATTTTACATCTTTAGCATTATAATATCTATAAATTTTTACACCTATTATCACAAACATTCTATTATTAAATAAATAGTAGGTTACAACATATTGGTGAACCTATACATTTTTCAAGCATTGATTTTTTAATTTTTGTCTTAGGGTTTTAAATTAATTTTTTATTTCTATACACAAAAATCTTGTTTTCTAATTTGGTTTTGGATTTAAATTTCTTTTTTTTTTTCCTAAAAAAATTGTTTTGGTAGTTTTAAAACTCATAAGAGTTTTTGTTTAGGGCAAAGTGTTTTATAGTTTTATCTGAATTATGGTGTGAGGGGTATTTCCCTAATACTCAATCTATTAGACAACTCTATCTATAGATTTTTATTTCCACTTACCTCATAGTATGTCATAAATTCCTAGGTTTTGTTGTTCATACATAACAACCATTCATTTTTTTGTTCTTATAGTGCATCACTAAGTAGTTAGCCCCAATAATTTACTCTCAACATACACAAGAGATAAGATAGTGCAGATATGAGATAGTGAAATCCTCTATAGTTAGTATCTTTTGGGTTGTGTTCACTATTTTAGGACTATAATAAGTATACATGAGATCCAAGAAAGAAAAAAAATCTTATTTATCTACACCCATTTTTTTCATTTTACAACTTTACATGGCACTCATAAAGGTATCTCTTGTATTCCTCTAAATTACAGTGCTAGATTGAGAGGAAGTCCTTTAAAACATGTTCAAATTCCTTTGGCCTCTTCTTAAATGGATAACATAGACACTTCTGATCAATATAATAATGCAACTCTTTAAAAATTATGTCCACATTGAAGATGATGTTAGTGATGAACATGATAATCAAGATAATGAAACTATGCATGATAATCAAGATAATCCTGAAAGCTCTAATAGAATTGATCTCAATGAACTCAAGGGGGTAGATCTTGAGCAATTCAAAGAATTTTCCAATTTCTATCAAGGATTCTATTAACATCCCAAACAAGTGGATAAATTTATAGAATTACTCCTATCATCTAATATTATAAATTAAGCAAAGATTGCATCATCTTAAGCACAACAAGAGGTGCCTTTCAGAGTTGTTGATCTTCTTTTTACTATTGATTTTATTTCTATATGAACACCTCTAGTTACATATGTACCATTATCTCTAAGTATGGGGGCATCACATGGTTTACTATATACTAACATGTTTATTTATACAAGGGCATCATACACACCTCCTTTGATTACTATCCATGGTACACCACCAACCTTGCATAATGCTTACTATCTTGAGTAGAATTTTATAGCCTTACATGCTAAATTGTTGTAATTAGAGAAAGGTGTCTCTATAGGTAGTCATTCAATGGACTCATATACCTTGAATTATAAACCTTTGAAACTAGAGATAGCCTCTTACCTATTACTAGTAGGTTTTGTAGCTCATAAGCTACCACTCTATAAAGGTAAAAGTGATACTTTGATCATTCCATGCTACATGCTTGGATTATGCTTACAATAATAAATTGTTAACCAGTATATTTTTAAGAATCCCCAAAGATTATACCTTGAGGTACTTCTATGATCTTACATTTCAATCATTTAGAGTATTCAACCCTTTGGCAAATTAGTTTCTATCACACTTCTCTATCTAGATTGGTGAAAAGTTATCTTATGCACAAATTGGTAAACTCAAGCAAGATTCAAATGATCCAATCATTGATTATGTTATTCGGTACAAAAATATGTTGGTTAAGATGACAACTTCTATGGTATACAGTGAATTATAATATATCTTCACACAAATATTGCCATCACCACTCCATGAGTCTATCATGTTCAACAAATTCAAATCTTTTAATGAGTTATGCCATATAATTAAAGAAAGAGAAGTCAAGTTCATAACTATGAACAAGTTAAAACATGCATCAATGGTTCATCTACTTCAAATATCAAGTTTCAAAGCAAACCAAACTACAAGGTCAAATTTAACAAAACTAAAAATGAAGCACAAATAACAATTATTGTAGTATCATAACCAAAAAATAAGCTTCAATTGATAGCTCATCCAAGGAGGTAATTTTTAAGGTTAACATAACCTCCTCATGTATTATTACAAAAATTTATTTATTACAATTTCCCATCTCTCCCTCCACCATTAGATGTTGACATGAAAAATCCTCAACAAAAGGGCTTCAATAGTAACACATATTGTGACTACCATAGATGTAGTGGGCATTCTAAAAACAAATGTTTCAATTTAAGGCATAATATACAAGATCTTATCGATGATAATAGTATTTAGTTAAACACACCCATAGAAGAAGCTAGACCACAAAAAAATGACAATGTAAAGCTAACAATATTTAGTAATCCATGTAGACATTAGAAAACTACACACAACGGTTCTAGATGTTGAACTAACCTCTAGACCACCTTAGGACCCCCTAGGGACTATCCCACAACCTTTTGATCACAAACCTCAATCAAAATTGACTGACTTTGACCACCTTGACCTTTGATTTATCAACCACTAAAGGTCACCCTAACCATCGATGGTTAGGCCTAATCATCGATGGTTAGCCTTTAACCACCTTAAAGGGTTAACTCTAGCTAATTATAGATTGCTTTTTTATATTTAACTTATATGATCTATGTGTGAATCAATGCATGTTAAGACTAAAATTAGATGACCCCTTGACACCTTGTTAAACTTATTGTTTCACCTCTCCATTCCTTCTATAAAAAGAGAGGAGGAGGAGGTGAAAAGGGAATCAAATCTAAAATTAGAGCCATCAGATCATCAGAGCAACCATAAGTAATTATCAGAGCTTCTTGTATCAAAACTTCTTTTGCAGGTCTTCTTCCAGCAAATCAGTAATGAGTGCAATAGAGATCCAAAGTACCACTGCTCATCGATCAACAATAAAGTACCATTACTCTACTAGAATTACTCCAAGCTCCACTAATGGATTTTTCAACCACTCACCTCAATAAAAAATAACAAAGCTAAGTATATATTTTTTAGTAATTAGTTCTTTTTGTTCCTCTCACAACCAACCTCTGACCCAAACCCACTTTCCAAAATTCATTTTTCATCCCTATCAACCCAATTTCTTGAACGAACCCAAAACCCATAGTAACTATCAATGGTCACCTCAATCATTGATGGTCTGTCCATAACCGTCGATGATTACCAACCACTGATGGTCACCATAAGCACTCACGATCATTGTGTGATAATTATAATAGCAAGATATTTTCACTTATTTAACCCTAACTAAATCCCAATTTCTACCTCTCTTCTTGATCATAGAATATCACCTTATTTTCTGAACCATACCCCATTTGTTTGACATCAATATCTAATCATTTATTACTATAATTAGTCAAATTCATCTCATTCAAGCACCTCTTGTATTTGAGTTTAGTACCTTCTATTATTCATGTAAGTAATTTATCTTTTGTTTTCAGAACTTGATTGTTTAAAAGTGTAGATTGACAGCCTCCAAAGAAGCTTTTGCTTCTTGGATCTAGCTTGTTAGACAGTCCACCCTACTATCTAACTAAAAATTCTTTAGTGATTTCTTATCTATAGGTTATTCCTCCCAAGCCAAAGATGAGTATCTATAACCATTTAGCTCATGAAGTGCAAACCAAATCCAAGTTTTACTAACCTCACCCTTCTTTCAAGTTTTACAACTTTCTTCTTTAAAAAAAAAAGCAAAATTTATATGTAACATTTTGGCACACCTAATGGGACTCTTGAGTCTTTTCGTAGGTTCATAGTTGTATCTAGCTACTTCTTCTTCTTGTCTTTTTTCTCATACAAAAAAATCAAAATTCTATGTTGGGCTTAAAATTGACTACATCCATTGTTTGCTTGTTTATTTAAGCTCATATAACTTAATTAATCAAGTGAATTAATCATAGCTTCACTATTATCACACACACAAGACCAAACCAATTACACCTAATCACGCATAAAAACATTGACAAAAGGCTCGACTAAGATTTCATCACCTAGTAGTCAACTTTCCTGGCTATCCTATTTGGATTTCATTACCAAGGGGAGAACCAACTCAATTCATTAGCTGAGTATAATCTTAGGTAATCAATATATCTTGGATAAGTTCTTGACACCCTTATCATTATGGTGTGTGAAGTGATGGGGTCAGCCCCAAAATCAAGCCATGTACTGGTTTCTAATACAGATCCCTTTGAGACCCTAAACACAACCTGAAACCAATCATAGACTTCTTTTCTAAAACCTACTCTACAATCCAAGTTGAGTCACATAATTCTTAAATCTTAAGGCATAATCCATAATAGAGACTAAAAAAACCTTAGGATTTAACGTGCTTTAGTGTGTCTTTTATTTCCTTGACCTTTTCTTGTCTTCTCTTTGTTTGAGTTGTGAGATTGGTTATATCTTCTTCTTTTCCTTATCTATATGGTTTTAACTAAACAATAACTAAGAAACCAAGAAAATCAAGATCCACCTCCTAATCATCCACCTTCCTCTTCACCCTCATCCATGGAGTACATCTCAGATGCAGAGAGTTCTCCCCATCCTTCTATAAGTCCTACCATCCCTCGAATGGTTGCCCAAGGTGATGTGGATTTTGCCACCTTTCTAGATAACAACCTCATAACCCTCTAGCATTACCTTAAACACCATATCTCATTGTACCCATTACTTTGGTTTTGCCTATTGAACTACCCTATGGCATGCCATCCCACCTTATGGGTGACACTTTTATTGCCACCATCTCCACCCAAACTTTAGTCACCCAGGCATCCTCCTCTACCAATAACCCCAATGATACCACCATCCAAAACCAACCCACTTCAATCGAGCAACACCCAAACACCTTCTTCCCCAACTATTAACCCTCTTAGTATACAAGCAACCCAAATTTTGGGCACCAGTACTTCCTTTACCATAGGATTACCCTCTACTAGTATCACCACCATTCCCCTTGTTTTCAGCCCACCTACCTCTACTCTATTCTAGAGTTTGGTAGTTCCCATACCTTCTACCCTTCTACCCATCAGTACCAAAGTTACCACCTTCCCTCTATCTACTAACCCAACCATACCTCCTACCCAACCTACATTAATCTCTCAATATGTGCCCATTGCACCAAACCCAAGCTGTATCCTAACCCACAAGGGTATGTACCTCTACCTTCCACCCAACCACCTATCTCCATGTATTCATATGTGGCATCATCCCAACCACCCATATCCATATACAAATATGTGGTAGCCTTTCAACCCCCCACCAACTATCCATATGTTGTACCTACCCAGACCCAATATAATCTACCTTCCAACTATGGGGGTGCACAACCACAAACCGACCTTGTCAAAATGTTAATGGACAAAATGACTAATTTGGAGTCATATATCTTTAAGGCCCATAACCTCTTATCTTATAACTAAATCTACAACAAACCAATTCACCGATCCATCCCCATTCAACCTTATCCTCCTCAATGGGAACTTCCAAAATTTTCAAATTTTTAGAGTAAGGAAGACCCTCAACAACATCTAAGATCATTTAGACATTTGTGCTATATGATTGCCTATGATGATGATTTCCTTGTATGCACCTTTCCCATGTCTCTATCAGGTCCAACAATAGATTGGTATAGTGTTATTACAAATCACTCCCTCTTTTATTTTTCCCAACTAGCTCAAACTTTTTTAGATCGCTTTTCCATAAACATCTCTAAGAAAATTTCCATCATCGATCTCTACTCCATTCGGCAATTTGATGACAAGTCTATAGCTGACTTTATAGCCCATTAGAGAAGCTTGATAAATCAACTCTCTTTCTCATTACCCTAACTTGAACTTATTGAACTCTTTGATCAAGCTTGTTCCAAACACATCTTCTCTACTTTATAAGTTCATAGCTTCAGTACCTTTGACAAGGCTTTTAGCATGACATGAAAATTAGAGAATAGAGCCATTGATGAGGGGAAGTTGAAACTAAGAAACAAGAATTCAACCTTTAAATCAAATGAGACTACTTCCTCCAAACCCAAGAATCAAACCAACACTAACTCCAAAAACAAGGGAACTGTGAATGTGGTTATCCTTAAGACCACTCCTCCACCCATTGTTAACCAACCAAACTCCTCTAATTCCTCCAATCAAAACACTAGAAACCTAAACCATAATAATAAAATTATTTTACTCTGCTATAGGAGTCATATACTTTGGTCTTAGACAAGATGTTGAAATCAAATATCATACAACTACCATTGATAAAACCTCTACAATAATTTGATTCCTCTTGTCCTGTACTTGGTTGGTATAAGGAGAACAAATTGTGTGCCTTTCACCATGTCATTGGACATAACATTAATAGGTTAAATACCTTCAAGAACATCATCTAAAACCTCATCAACAAGGGGGAACTTGTGTTGGATAACCCCAATGCACCCCCAAATCAATCACTTGGAATCTTTAGATAGCCATTCCCCAAGCATGCCCCTTCTATAAAGAATGAAACCAATAGAGCAGAATCCTATTACAACCATGAAGTCCATACCATTAATGCAGTCCTTAGTCAACTCATTACTGAGGAAGATATTAATGAAATCACCTTTTCCCCTCCTCCACTTATTGAGGTAGTGGAGTCACCCTCCATTCCTCTGGAAAATGAGACTAAAGAAACAACCCCTTCATTCTCTCCACCCATTGAGACATTTAAGCTATCAACCTCTCCTTTGGAAGGCATACTAAAAGAGGTAGCCATTACCACCGTATCCTTCTCCTCTATCATATAGTAATATACTCTTCCTTATGAAAACAACCCTAAGGAAGGGATCACTCCACCTACCTCTCCCATAGGAGGCTCACCTTTCCAAACATTAGAGCCTTTAATTGAGGAAAAGGAAAAGGTAACCACTTCTCTCTCTCCACCCATGGGTTTGATCCTTGAGCTCAGTATCAAAAGGATCAAACCCATCTATAAGCCCTTCTCTAGACTAGTTTAAAACTTGGAGTATTCATCCCAACCCAACATAGATCATGTCACATTTTAGCACCATCTTGAGATTCCTTACCAAACCAAGCAAGAACCTATAATCACACCACTATCATCCCAACCTTTTTTTCCTGCTATTAAACCCACTTTCACCAAAATTGAGCCATTGGAAACCTCCATCGACTAAACCATACTTGAACTGTTCGAACTGACTCCACCTAAAATAACCAAGTCACCTTCTTCCATTCCAACCAAGCCCACCAAAAAACTTGGTATATTCCCTATTCAGGACCTTACTCACCCCTCATTGAAATTGGAATTAAATTCACCAAACCTATCAATAAACCCTGAACCAAGCTAACAAAGAAGGTGAAAACACCCAAGATTGCACAAACCAAAACTATGCCTCCCCTTCCACTTTGCCTTCTATTTTGGGACCTCACCCTTCTACCTTAGGACCTCACCCTTCTACCTTGGTAAGGAAACCAACCATCCCAGATAAGTCCCAAATTTAACCACCACTTTTGGTTACACCATCACTCCTAATTTCATCCTCACTTATTAATACCCAACCTTCTATAACCAAACCACCTACTTCTCAGGCATCTACCCCAACACCTTTTGCCTCCAAGTAATCCATACCAAAACCATCCACCAAGGATGATACTTCACCAAAATATCTAACCATCAAACCCACTCCTAAAAGGGCTTCCACCTCGACTACCAAACCTAAGACCTCCACACCTTTGCCACCATTGCTCGAGTCTTAGTCAACCATCTTACATAGGTTATTACAAGCATCTTGCTTAACCTTGCCACCTATAAGACCATTTGACCCACACAGTCCTAAACCATCTTGGTATAATTAAAAATTAGTATGATCATATCATAGAACACCTAGGCATGATACTGAGAACTGTAACGCTTTCCAAGTATTAACCCATCGATTGTATCATGAGGATGACTTATTATCAGATGAGCTTCTTATGAACCCACCACCGATCCAAGATCTAGGAGCCAACAACCAACACTTACCTATTACCCTACTCTCATCTCAGAATGAGGTGGACCCAAAGTATCCCTCTAGCCTAAATCCTCCCCAAATCCATACCATCCATGTGGTCACATGATCACAAGCTTAACCAAAGGATAAGGGAAAAGTAAAGGTGTCCATTCCATGGACATATCCCTCTTCT
Source organism: Torreya grandis (assembly GCA_037957365.1). Lineage (NCBI taxonomy): Eukaryota > Viridiplantae > Streptophyta > Pinopsida > Cupressales > Taxaceae > Torreya > Torreya grandis. Next base: position 2,003,444 of record JARHVA010001062.1, read on the forward strand.
ACCACCTAACCACCTGACCAACACCAAGTACCTTTACCTTCAACCAAACCCAAAGTGTCCATCTTGGGACCCTCTCAATCCAATCCATTTGAATCAATCCAATGAGTAGTTTTGAAATAGCTTCACCAAACACTGGTGAAGATGAGTTTGTATGAACTGATCAATACCTCACCCCATTACTGCCAGTGATGATAGAGGCTTTGCACTCCATAGAGGTCTAACTAGAAGACCCACAACCTCTAATAGCCTTTATCAAAGCTCTTCAACTTTTTAGCCTTGTTACCTTTAAGGATTCAAAAATACCATCCATCCATCTAGATGACCTAGATCCTCCCCTCTTCATTACCATGTACATCAACCAAACCCACATAAAGAGGGTTATGATTGATGGGAGAGATATCATCAACATTATCTCCTCCCATGTGTATAACCAACTCAAACTACCCAAGACCATTATGTCAAAAACCTTGACAGTGCTCCAATCATTCAATGATATCATGGCCATGACTCTAGGAACTATTATCCTTCACATTCATCTAAGACCCCGCACACTTCCTAAGCTCTTCTACATAGTAGAAGCTAACTTCTAGTACAACATTTTACTAGGATGCCCTTGGATCTATTCCATGGGATATATGCCATCCACCTTAGACTGATATATCAAATTTGAACATGAAGGTCAATTTATTACCATACAAGTTGACCTGAGTCCTTTTACATCATGCAACATGACATACCAACCTAATGATGTTCTCCTTCCCCCATCTAAAAAACCTTTATCGATAAAATATGAATCCCCATCTTTCTTTACCAATAAAGCCTCCATAAGTTCATCCATTCCTTCCACTCAAATCCCCACAACAAACCCTTCATAATCAACCTTCAAACATCTTTTGTTGGGGGATTATCACCTTTTGACACTAGACACTTTTCCTAATCCTAAAGAGTATGGGAATATTAACCAATAACCTAATTACAACCCCAATATTAGAACCATTGTTCCTTTCAGTCCCTCAACTTGTCAAACCAATTTCATCTATGGGGGATTTGATAAACCCATTGACACTTCTACCACCTCTTTTTCACTTAGACCATTCACCTCTAGTTTCTCCTATCTAGATAAATGAGAGTTTGCCAAGTCATATCTATATAGGTGTGCTTGGAAGGGATTTGGTTTAGGTCAATATGAACATGGTTTGCATGAATTTCTTCCAATCAAGACCCAAAAACCTCATGAAAAGCATGGCCTCAGTTTCACACCACTTAAAAATCAAACCAACCCACCTCTCGTCACCATTATTGAGTAAGAAATCCCATCCTCACCATCCACTCCACCATCGACAAATGAGGATTACGACATCATCATCATAATTTTTTTTCATCAACATGATCAGCCTTAGAACCCTATCTTATCAAAAGGATGGGGTAACCATAACCATTCCTCTAACCTATCCTAAGATGGTAACTCCTAATCTCTTCTTCCTAAGACTTCCACCATGTTGAATGAATCCACCATGGATATCAACTTGGGTATTTTGAATAACCTATGTGTTGTCAATATTGGCCAATCGTTAAATCCTAAGGAGCTTTGGGACTTCTCCTCCTTGCAAAACTATAGCATATCATTTGCTTGGTCTTACAATGATATGCTAGGAATCGACCCCTCCATTACTACCCACAACATAGTCACCAATTATGATGTCAGGCTAGTTAGGTAAAAACTTTGAAAAATGCACCCTTGTGTATCCCTTCTCATCAAAGAAGATTTTCAACATCTCCTATCCATCAATTTCATTTAACCCATGGACTATCCCCATTGGGTCTCAAATGTTGTACCTATCATCAAAGCTAAAGGGGGTCATCACATTTATGTGGACTTTCATGACCTTAGCCTTCCCTACCAAAAGGATGACTTTCCTTTGCCAAGTATTGACCAACTTGTTGATCTTACAGTCGACCATGACATGTTATCTCTTATGGAAAGGTTCTCATGTTACAATTAGATGTTAAGTACCCCTAAATATCAACACAAAATCATCTTTATCATCACATGGGGAACCTTTTATTGTAGGGTCATGCCCTTTAGATTAAAGAATGTTGGTGTAACCTACCAATGCATCATGACCAACATCTTTCATGACCTTATTCATAAAACTGTCAAAGATTATGTTGATGTCCTTCTTGGGAAATACAAATGTCATAAAGATCATTTGGTTGTCCTTACGATTATCTTTGAGTAACTCATCTATTACCATGTCTACTTTAACCCCAAGAAATATATTGTTAGTGTATTTTCAAGAAAACTCCTTGGTTTTATCATCTCCCTTTAGGGAATCAAAGTCGATCCACCAAAATTAAAGTAATCCTCAGTATGCCTCCTCCTACCCACCTCAAGCAACTTCCCAGCTTATAGGGGAAGCTCCAATAAATTTTTCACTTTATCTCTCATCTCTCAGATTGATACCAACCTTTCCACCACCTTTTGAAGAAGGATGTTTCTTTTAAATGGATCAATGACTATCAAAATGCCTTTGATTCACTTTAAAAGTACCTTATGTCTCCACATGTATTTATTCCTCCCAAGGAAGAAAACCTTTTTACCTTTATATTTTCACCACTGACCACTCCTTAGGGGCAATGCTATCTCATCAAGATGATCAACATAAAAAGCAATCCATCTATTACATTATTCATACACTTCTAGAGTACGAGACTCGGTACAACCATACTGAGAAACTTTTCCTTGACTTGGTTTTTGTGGATGCCAAACTTCACCACTACCTTTTCAACCATAAGATATATGCCATAACTAATACTAACCCACTTAAGTATATGCACTCCAATCCATATAAAAACTAGTGTATGGCTAAGTGGATCATGATTTTGACTGAGTTTGACCTTGAGTTTCTTCAATAGAATTCAATTAAAGGATAAGTCATTGCTGACCAATTAGCTGAAGTACTATTAGTAGACACCTGACCTCCTCTTGAGTTTCTAGATGAGTCCATCATAACCCTCTCTTAGTCAAACTTCATCTATCAAGTAACCATGTTATTTTTTGGATCAAAGTGTCAACATGGTGTGGGAATTGACACCATCCTTATCCCCCTTCATGGTGATCCTCTTCCTTTATCCTTCAAGCTAGATTTTGAATGTACCAATAATATGGTTGAGTATGAATCCCTAGTCATAGGCCTCCAAACTACATTAGCCTTGGGAGTCACAACCATCAACATTTTTGGTGACTCTTAACTCATGGTCAATTAAATCAATGGCTCTTATCAATGTAAGAATGATGTTTTGTAATGTAAAAATAACTAGCTGATGTACTCTTGACATCCTTTGAATACTACCATATCCAAACCAATCCATGATCTATAAATAAGTTTGCTAATACAATGGCTTTCCTCACTTTTTAGATCCCATTTGCACCCTCTAACTCTAAGTTATATGTCATTATCCATTGACTTACCCAGCCCTCTTATGTCAAATCAAACTCCCCCACCATCTTCAATGTGGAGGAGACCTAACCTGACCTTTGGTATCAATAGACCTTTGACTATCTCAACCTTTCCATCATTCCTTTTGGTATTTCTAGGAGTGTCTAAAGAGTGTTTATCCATATCACCTCACGTTATACTATATTGGGGGGGATTCTTTATAAATGCAACTTTTATGGTCTCCTCTTATGTTTCCTATGTAGTCACGAAACTTCTCATGATATCAAAGAAATGCATGATGGGATCTATGGGGGACACTTTAGTTTCCTATCCATCACTAAACACATCCTTCACCTTGGCTATTATTGACCCACCCTTAACCAATATTGTTGTGATTATGTGAAAAAGTGTGTTAAATTTCAACAACATGCCAATTTACATCATGCACCTAGCCATAGTCTTCGAGTGTCCAAATATTTTTAGCCCTTCTCACAATGGGGTCTAGACCTTATTGGTGAAATTAACCCCTATTCTTCACAGTAGCATCATTTTATCATCACTGTGACTGAACATTTTACTAAATGGTTAGAGGTTATTCCTTTTATCTCAACAAAAGTTGAAAATATTATCAATCATCACATCATCAATCATTTCAGTGTCCCTCATAAAATTATCATCGATAAAGACAAATATTTTAAAAACAAACAAGTCCAAGGTCTTTATGATGTGTTTGGTATCAAGTTATGTTTCTCATCGCCCTATCACCCACAAGCTAATAGATAGGTGAAAGCCTCTAATAAAACTCTCAATAACATGCTGACTAAAATGGGTAATGCATCTAGTCAAGATTGGCATTTACACATCTCCTTCACCTTATGGGCATATTTTACTAGCATTCAAACCCCTACGGGTGCTACCCCTTTCTCCTTTGTGTTTGGAATAGAGGTTATCTTGCCTCTCAAATTCTAAATTCCCTCTCTTCACATATCTCTACAAAATCTCATCTTTGAGAGTGATTATCATCAAGAACATTTGAACCAACTTGATCTACTTGATGAGTGTCATTTAGCCACACTTACCCACCTTCATGTCTATCAAGAATGAATCAAGTGTGTTAATAACAAAAACCTTAAAGTATGAGAATTCAATATCAGAGACTTCATCCTAAAGGAAAATCAACACGTCACTAATATGGAGAAAAGTAATCGAGGTAAGTTTGCTTTCAATTGGCTTGGACCTTATATCATAATGCACAAGTATGGATTGGGAGCTTATTGGTTGTCCTCCCTTGAAGGTAAATTGTAACTTGAGCCCCTCAATGTTTCACATCTACATCCTTTCTTTTGTTAAAGGGGATCAAACTCACCTTTTTGTCTAACTTAAGCTCATCCTTTATCTTCACCCACATTCATCTCCTTCTTTAAGTACAAATGATTACAATTGAATCATGTGATTATCCGTTATAGTCCTCACCTAATATTGAACAATGGGTATAATGGCTCTACCCATGGCATGATTCTCATGGTACTTTCTACCCCTTTTATAAATGGATTCTCAAGGTCTTTGTCACTTAAACTCTTTTATACCTCATCAACCTTCTGGTGCTTTAGTTTTGACTTCATAAAAGGTGAACCTTTAAGCCTATATAAGCAAGTCCATGACATAAAAAGGAAACATTAAAATAAAAATCAAAAGAACTTGTATGGTTCACTCTCTATCATTCACAGACTGCTCCCTCAAAGGATAGATGCCAAAAACATATCAAAATTTCTCAATATAAGGAAACTACTCCTTGAAGGATAGATATCAATAGCCTTAAACAAAGCACACAAAATTAGACTACTCCCTTGAAGGATGGCTGAGTAAAGCATTTGTAAAAAGCATAGTAATTTCTTGGAAGCTTCTCACATCGATCAACTTCCCCAACCTCTTCAAACAAAAATAAAATATCAAAAGACCCATTATCAAAATGTAAAAATACAAATATAATTTAGAAGTTGTAATCGGATTTCATAATTAGACTTCCTGCATCGATTAGTCTACATCTTATATGACATAGAATTGTTTATATTGGCTCTTTAGAGACCTATAAAAGAGGCAAGCTAGTCTCCCAAGAAGGTTCCATTTTCATCCCCCCCCCTATATACACTCTATAAGCAATGGATTTTGAGCTTACTTGACATTATGTAATCAAGACACATTTTTAACCAACTAATGAATGCTAATACAAAGCATTTGAAGGTGATTACATTCATAAGCCAATCCAACTTTATGTTATTTTAATTCTTGCTAAAGAAAAATCATTGCACCTTCTTCTTATTATCTTATACTAGTTGATATTATCATTAATACATTTGTATTTTGATTATCTTATCTTTCTTTTCTCACATTTAACTTCATTATCCAACCTACTCTGTGTGTTTCAAAACCTTCATCAAAATAAATGCATTTGACCATGTGTTTTTACCTTATTGGTTTAAATGTTTTTTTAATTATATGAACATTTTAATCAATTAAAAATATCCTATATCAAACATCATCTAATGGTCAATAACATCAACTTATCCATCTATCACATCTCCCACAATCCAATCATACATCAAAAATAAATGAGACATTCACACATATTATCCATCACATGTCTAAATCTAAATGAGGAAGCATATACTCATTAAAATTAAGCATGAACATAATCATCACTATCATCATAGTCATCCATAAACCATAAAAATAATCACATCATAACCATGTCTACCCACACATAACGAGTAGCCATAACCATAATCATATCAATATCATAAACATGATCATCTTAAACATAAATTAACTAATCATCATCAAAAACAAATGTCATCATCACATAACCATATCATAAACATCATCATCATCCTACCATTTATCACATCCATATAACTATGATCCATAAAATAGAACCATAACAATAATCACAAAACATCATAAGCATCATCATATCTTAAATAACATCTAGCAAATATGTAGCCATCACATCACATGCCTAGCTAGGTGAGTTCACGTAAACCAGCATAAACATAATCATATCAAATCATAAATAATCAACATGAACATCATAACCATGAACCACAAACCATGAATAGTGATCATATCTATATACATCAAAATAATGATACATACAAAAATGTGCATATCTCTCAAAATATGTATACATCTCACTACATCAGCTCATAAGCCAGTATCAAAATCATAAGGAACATCAAAAATGTCATGTCTCATAACAAATCTATGATCTTGGGGCACCACTACCTCCTAGAGCCTATCCCCCTACACTGAGATGTCCTCCCATAGATGCAACCCACTAACTTGGTGTCATTGTACTAGCACCTCCTACAATCCTAGCTCTATACTCACCTTTTCGGGGCTCATATGGACAATGCCTAAATACTGAGGCCTCATAATATCATAGCTCCATCATCACTACATAAATATGCATTGAGGTATTCCTTGATGGTCTTACAATTGCTAGTACTCTTCCTCCTACCTATCGAAGAGAATCTCTATCCTACATCACCATGACTAGATGAGCTCTAACCTAATCTCTCTCCCTTATAAAAGTGGCCACCTAACCCTATGTAGCTACCAAAGATGCTTGTATATCCACCATGGATGCCTATACTATAGTTATAGTCACTCATGTTGAGTCCCTCTAAGCAATCACTACCTGTATATCTAGGGTGACCCCTTGTATCTAGCCTACTGACCATCTCCCCCTACATCAACATCCATGTCCTATTGACCATCATCATCGCCTCCAAAGTCAATTACAACATAGTGTGTCTGGTACCATGTAAGAAGACATCTATAACACCCACATCATCCATATCTATCCTCATAGGTAACTCCTCATGATCAATGAAATCATGAACTAGTTGTGGAATAAGTAGTGGAAACTCTACATCCTCCCTCTTATACCTTGAGAACACCCTGGGGATATCTTACACAAGGCTAAATTGCCTCTGTACCTTATCAAATGGAATGATATCTATCTCATGCTCTCACCTACCATATATCCATTGATATCTCTGTAATAACAGTGTGTGTTAGGGATAGTGTTGTCATCTTGAAAACCTGACATATGGTCTCTAGATCATGTTTCCCATGACCAAAGCATCTAGTTGATCCCTATAGTAGTCTATATCATGTGCCCCTCTTCTTTGTCTTGAGAGGGCATAATCACATCTCCACCTCATATATCTAACCCTAAAATCCATATGCATAAAACCCTCCCACGACAGCCCCATAGGTCTTAGAACCTGGATGTGATCATAAGCCCAATAATGGAGAACAAACTTGACACTGATCCCATATTTCCTATGGCCACAGAATCCCCATAGCTCTTGATAAATCTAGACTAACATCACAAGACCTCATGTAAATACTATGTAACCAAACCACATCTCAATGAGCACCCTTAGCAATAAGTATGGAAACCTCTCATTGCTCAAATCTGGTAAATCATAATAGGTAACCACTATCATCATCATAGTTAAAATCCACCTTGCATCCTTATCCCTTTGATATAGTGGTGTATAGTGGAATCCTTATAAGTGCCACCATGTGTGCTCATAGTCCTCTTCATAAAATATCTCAATCTTCTCATCCCACTCATCCCTCTCAATGTGGTAGATCATATCACCTCATATGGGTAGCTGTACTATCTTATGGATGTCCTTAGAAAAAATAGTCAGCTTGCTTATAAAAAGCAAGAAGGTGTTAGTGGTAGGATCTCATCTCTTAATGAGTGCCACTAACATCATCACTTCTTGAAGTACATGTTGGTAATACCTCATCCCACCAAGACCCACATCCTCCATGTGCTCCCAATTGCCATCGATCATCCCTCACTGAATCTCATCAAATATCTAGGGCACCTGATCCCTTATTTATACCTGCTCTCATGCCTGCAAAGTTCAATAGCAAAAACCTTAGTTCACTGACATACTTTGACTAATGAACTCTATCTATCACCCATTCCTCTTATTCTAATATATTTAACTCATAACATTTTCCTAATATGACCTATACCTATGGCTTATCTTAAAAACTTTACCCTTTACCTTTAAAACTAATCTACCCTATACCTATTCACCTAATTCACCTATTCCTTACTTTATTACACCTACTAAATAGCATCATTCAACCTCTTATCATTACTCTACCCTGTCATACAAACCAATTGTCCTCTACCCTTTACCATGACTACTAATCATAAACCTAACCCCTTAACCTAAAAACCCCTAACTATTATTTATCAAACCTTAACCTTCACCAAAAACCTTAATTATTACCTAATCATTCACATAACTTTAAAACCAACTCTCCATTTCATTGTTCATCGATGGTTGACTATTTCTATAGTTGACCACCGATGGTTAGGAGACCAACCATTAATGGTTAACATAATGTGACATATCAATGGTCACTTATCAATGGTCGATAATCGATAATGACTGGTAATGGCTGATACCGATCATTAATGATCACTATGTAGTGACCAACGATGATTAACATAAACCCTACCCCCCCAAACCAATAAAATAATCACTAACTTGGAGCCTATCATCCCCTAATCTAGAGCCTACCCTCCCTTATCTACCCTAACCTCCATCATTTACCCTCCACACCACCCATTTCAACTCTAAAATCAAAACATCTACCAAAACCCTAGCCTTAGGTCAAACAAACCCACAACCAACTCAACTACAAAAAGATTCAAACAAACATTCAAAGACAAATCAACTACAAACTACCAAAATAAAAAATACTACCTAACTCATTCCTTGACCATCATCGAAGAATAACCCTAGGAAGCACCACCTAACCTCACACTCTGCCTCATCCCCTCTGCATCCTTGTCAGATCAAATCTCCAGCAATCTCGATCAACTCAACACTCTCACTCACCAAATCACTCAACTACCTAACAACTATTAGATTTTCATGTACTCATCAATAACTAAACACCGTAGGTTATCAAAATCCAAGTGAGGAAATACAACCCTCAACAACTCTTTTGTCATAACCTTTTTAGGGTTAATGTATGACCATCGATGGTCAAGGTGACTACTGATGGTCGACCAATTTAGGGTTTTTCCCTTTCACCCCCAAATTTTTAAATAATTTATTAGTACAAACCCAATCCAAGTACTTACCTTAAGTGTCCCCCTTCTCCACCAACCACAACTAACCATAATACCTCACCTATGGTCATTTCGGGCCAACTATCACATGTTTTACAATGACCTTACCTTGGTCCTTTTGATTGTTATGACTAAATTACCATGCTAAACATTTTTAAACTTGTGTTATCTTACACACAATTGACTAATTATGTCTTCCTAGGATCACTTCCTCCCTTGGATACTTGTGACTACACTAATATTGTCTAGGAGACTTGTATTTACAAGTCTAACCCAACTTCCATACCTAAATGCGGTCACATGGTCCACTTATCACTTGTCCTTCTAGTGTTGACCTTATTTTTTACCAACCATGGTAACCTAGTCAATGCATGATCTTGACTATCATACTTTATGTGTATGTTTGAACTTTAGTGCCCAACCTATCACCCACTTCATCATCAACTTACCCACTCATCAAACCTACACTCGATTTTGTTTCACCTCATCAAATCTTGGTTTGAGGGGGAGCACCTCCTCCCATGCTTGGGGAAACCTAACCTTCATCCTACAATCTATTTTTATTTTGTATCTTATTGATACAAACTACATAATAAAAAGGAGTAAAATGTAGACACTAAAAAACTACACACAATGGTTCTAGATGTTGAACTAACCCCTAGACCACTTCAGGACCCCCTAGGGACTATTCCACAACTTTTCAACTGTAAACCTAAGTTAAAATTTATTGATTTTAACCACCTTCACCTTTGAACTATTGACCACCGATGGTCATCCTAATCACCAATGATTAGGCTTAACTATCAAAAATCAACCTTTAATTGCCTTATAGGGTTAACTCCATCTAACTATAGCCTTTTTTTATTATTTAGCTTATCAGATCCATGTGTGAATCAATGCATGTTAAGACTAAAATTAGACGATCCCTTGACACCTTATTGAACTTATTATTTCACCTATCCCTTCCTTCTATAAAAAGAAAGGAGAAGGAGGTGAAAAGGGATCTGGATCTAAAATTAGAGCCATTAGATGATTAAAATGACCATTAGTAATTATTAGAGCTTTTTGTATCAAAACTTTTTTTATAGGTCTTCTTCTAGTGAACCACCAATGAGTACGATAGAGATCTAAAGTGTCATTACTCATTAGTCAACAACTAAGTATTATTACTTTGCCAAAATTACTCCAAGCTCCACCAATAGATTTCTTAGCCACTCACCTCAATAATAAACAACAAAGCTTAGTATCTATTTTTTAGTAATTAGTCCTTTTTTTCCTCTTGCAACCAACCTCTAACCCAGACGTAGCTTTCAAAATTCATTTTGCATCCCTATCAACCCAATTTCTTGAACCAAACTAGAACCCACAGTAACCACCAATGATCACCCTGACTAATGACAGTCTATCCATAACCGTCGATGGTTTCCAATCACTAACATTCACCCTAATCACTAATGGTCACCATAACCATCGATGGTCACCATAACCATTAATGGTCACCATAACTATCGATGGTCAATGTGTGATAATTATAATAGTAAGATATTTTCACTATTTAACCCTAGCTAAATCTCAATTTTTACCTCTCTTCCTGATCACAGAACATCACCTTATTTTTTGAACCATACCCAATTTTTTTGGCATCAATATCTAATTGTTTATTATTATAATTAGTCAAATTCATCTCATTCAAGCACTTCTTGTATTTGATTTTAGTACCTTCTAATATTTATGCAAGTAATTTATCTTTTATTTTTAGAACTTGGTTGTTTAAAAGTGTAGATTGACAGCCTCTAAGGAAGCTTGTGCTTCTTGTATCTATCTTGCTAGGCAGTCCACCCTACTATCGAACTAATCAACTATTTCTTTAGTGCTTTCTTATCTACAGCTCATTCATCCCAAGTTAAAGAGGATTATCTACAACCATCTGGATCATAAATCATAAATCAAATCTAGGTTCTACTAACATCACCCTTTTTTCAAGTTTTACAACTTTATTCTTAAGAAATAAACCAAAATTTACGTGAAACAATCCATTTCCAAACCATGGTATGGTAAAAAACTTAGATAATTTAGAGGTATATCATACATACAATCGGATCCTCCTCCTTCAACATGTGGGCATCTAATAGACGGTATTATTAGTATATTTACATGTACATTACCACCACATCCTATGATCACAATGAAATCGATGATGATAATTCAAATGAACTTGCACTCTTTTTTTGATATTGAATCAACAGATAACCCATTCATAGTGTCATGATTGATAATGGGTTTAGTGAAAAATTCATATATAGTGACACTTATTCACACTCTTAGATACATAGATCAAGATTTACAAGCTAAATCAAGAATATTCAAAACATTTTGTCAGGATCTTGCTCCACCAAAAGAGCACAATATGATTACCAAACCAAGCAACTTAATATGCGGAAATTAACCAGATTCATCAAGTAACTAGAATTCAGAATAACACATGATATGAGAGACAATACAAAACTTGTATTAATACTTTACAGAAAAGAATATAATAAAGAAGATGCCACTTCTTCTCCACCACCTCTTCAGAGGCTCGCCACACCTCAAGTGAACAGTAATTCTTCTCCCCAAAGCTCTCCCTCTCAGGTCCCAACACCCAACTCAAATACAGAGTTGGTGTTCACCTCCAGTGCTCCACGCACACCACAAGTGCTCCACGCACTCCACAAGTACTCCACGTACTCCACAAGTACTCAAGGTACTTCAAGTAGATCTCCCATGAACTTGCAACAACCTGCAATTCAATAGACCATACTTATGGAAGGAACTCCCTTGCCTTCCTCTTTGCTCTATCCGAGTACACACCTGTACTCCAAGTAGATCCTGCCTGATACTGCTCCCTGTTGTGTTGCTGTCCTATCTGATCTTGCACACCTGCAAATCAACCTGGTTCTGCACACCTGTGAACCTTGACCTTGCACACACATACACCTGCAGATCAACGATCTTACTTACCATGTAGATCTCCTATATAGGCCATGCACCTATGACCAAGATCCTACATACATGAAGAACCCTGTTGATTCTCCAATCCAGCACCTACACCTGGTACTGTGGAACTAGGAGGAACACCCTTGCTCACCTCACACATAGAAGGAGCAAACTTTGCTCAACTCAAACTAGAACACTTTTCCAATACAACCATGAGTCTATTATATAGATCTCATCCAAACAATGATTAGACATCTAATTACAATAATTAGATCTACAGCTCTCAATCTAAAAATAGATCTAATCATGCAAACACTTGGTTCGTTAGCTAACTGCCTGTAATAAGCTCGCAGTCGAACCACACAGGCGACCGACGTCGGTCCATGTCTGCCTGGAGGTGACCGACGCCGGCCGACCCATGACCGACGTCGGTTGCTTCTCTTAACTATCCTGCCGACGTCGGCTGATCAGACTGATGCCGGTTTCTCTGACGCTCAGCAACCTTCAGCAACCCCTCCAATGGCCTTCTCCATGTGTGCATCAGTGAATCTTTTAGCTCCACACCCTAACAATCTCCCACTTGGAGATAAACAGCTGCACTGTACCTATACCTGTACCCTGTCTAATCTATTTCCTGGTTTGTATCCCTCTTCAAGATCAATCCTGAAGACAACCCACCACACATCCCGTGGTGTACCTCCTATCATCCAAGTACCCTGCCACATCCGAACCTACAAACACATGTAGTGAAGTCCTGACCCTGCATAGCATGAATCCCTGCTGTCGGTCCCTCTCAAATACCTGAGAACCCACTTCCCTGAATTGGCTCCTAACTCTCTGACAGCTCCCACTGCATGGGAATACTCAGGTCTATACCAGACCTCATGTGATTTCAGACACTGTACCTGTCCAGCCCTTAGTGTGCTCCAGCTCTGCATCTTGAACCTCGCCAACACCTGATTCACATCAGCTCCCACTCAAGACAAAATCAACCTATGATCTCCATGTCTCCCATGTCAAAGAATTTTGCTGCTCCAAACTCCTCCTGACATGCCACTGAACCAATCTTACCCTTAACTCAGCAAAACCCTATATGTACAATCCTGCTAGCAAAACATACCATCCACATACAGCAACAGAATGATGTTGTAATCATCATTCCCTTGGTAAGTCAAACCACAGTAGTTACCCTGACATTGACTGAAGCCATGCTTCGTCCTCCACCTGTCAAAACCTGTACCACTGTCTTGCAGCTCCTCAAGACCATATGACCTGGTCTTCCATCTCACATATCCATTCTCTCTATTCTTCAACTAAGGTATCCATTCATCTCTGTGCTTTCTTCCCACTGGCAACCCTACCAAAAACACCTGTTTGGATCTCCTCCAAGGAATCACATCCTCATCCATGCCAAGCTCACACCTATTTCCTGGATCCTTCCTGCTCTACAATCAACAACGAGTATAAAGAAGAGGAACAATGAATTTGAGGGCCTACTTACATCTTCAGTCCTCCGTATGGGTGTTTGAGACTCCTTGACAGCGTGCTGTCCACCCAAATTCCGTTACAGTGACCGACCTCGGTCACTCCACAGTCTGCATCTAACCGACGTCAGTTCCCATGCGTCTGTCCCTAACTACTGACCCTGCAAATATTGGTGTCCCTGCTGCCAACATCGGTCCTTCTGACTGACATCGGTCTTACCTACTACCGACGTCAGTCCTCCTGACCGACGTCGATCTTACCCTGCCCGACATCGCCGGCTTCGGTCTGCACATGACCGACATCGGCATCTGTCTGTTCGACGCCGGTTCCTCCTGACTGACACCGGTACCTATGTTCACCTGTGAGTGATGACTTTTTACCTGTGAGCTTCTTTGAATCAAAACCCATGTCCAAACTGCTCTGCTCAGAAGTATCCAGCACCATCCACTGGTTTCTGTCTGCCATCTCCTCCAAGTACACCAAGGCTTTCCAGTTCTTAAGCCTGTCAAATATATCCGTCTTCCGCTTAAGAACATGCATCTCCTTCTTGCTCATGTGACCAAGCCTACGAAGACACGTCTCTACAACAGAAGAAGAATCAGTAATATAAACAAGTAGATAAAGAGTACCTGTTTTCTTACCACCAGCTAACTCAAGTGCATCCGCTGTGAGAGTTCTTGTGCATCTCTCATCACCCAACCTTTCTGAAGAAATTAGCCATATCTCCAAACCTGGGACCTGCATGACCTTCATCAACACCTGTGTGTTGGCCACCTGCAATTTCAGCTCCACTTCCCCTTTGCCAATTCTTTGGCAAGGCTCACCAGCTCCTCTACCTGGGGCTGCATGGAAAGAGGCAACCGAATCTTTTACCCAAGATTCAACTTTATCCAAGAAACCTCCAAAAACATCTTGTGCAATAACACCTGCAACATCTGCTTCTTCAGTTCCTTCATGCTGATCTGCTACCAACCAACAATATTCTTTTACCTGCTCTTTCTTTCCATAGGACCTTAAGAGACCATCTGTGCTTTTCAACTCTTCCATTCTTAGCTTACTTTCATCTGCCATTGCTCTACTCCCACTCAATCAAAAACCCCTGAGAGTGACATGTAATCAAAACACACTACCTAGATCTAAACCAATCTGTTAGTATCCCAACCAAAAGCTCTGATACCACTTGTTAGGATCTTGCTCCACCAAAAGAGCACAATATGATTACCAAACCAAGCAACTTAATATGCGAAAATTAACCAGATTCATCAAGTAACTAGAATTCAGAATAACACATGATATGAGAGACAATACACAACTTGTATTAATACTTTACAGAAAAGAATACAATAAAGAAGATGCCACTTCTTCTCCACCACCTCTTCAGAGGCTCGCCACACCTCAAGTGAACAGTAATTCTTCTCCCCAAAGCTCTCCCTCTCAAGTCCCAACACCCAACACAAATACAGAGTTGGTGTTCACCTCCAGTGCTCCACGCACACCACAAGTGCTCCACGCACTCCACAAGTACTCCATGTACTCCACAAGTACTCAAGGTACTTCAAGTAGATCTCCCATGAACCTGTAACAACCTACAATTCAACAGACCATACTTATGGAAGGAACTCCCTTGCCTTCCTCTTTGCTCTATCTGAGTACACACCTGTACTCCAAGTAGATCCTGCCTGATACTGCTCCCTATTGTGTTGCTAGCCTATCTGATCTTGCACACCTGCAAATCAACCTGGTTCTGCACACCTGTGAACCTTGACCTTGTACACACATACACCTACAGATCAACGATCTTACTTACCATGTAGATCTCCTATATAGGCCATGCACCTGTGACCAAGATCCTACATACATGAAGAACCCTGATGATTCTCCAATCTAGCACCTACACCTGGTACTGTGGAACTAGGAGGAACACCCTTGCTCACCTCACACACAGAAGGAGCAAACTTTGCTCAACTCAAACTAGAACACTTTTCCAATACAACCATGAGTCTATTATATAGATCTCATCCAAACAATGATTAGACATCTAATTACAATAATTAGATCCGCAGCTCTCAGTCTAAAAATAGATCTAATCATGCAAACACTTGGTTCGTTAGCTAACTACCCGTAATAAGCTCGCAGTCGAACCACACAGGCGACCGACATCGGTCCCTGTCTGATTGGAGGTGACCGACGCCGGCCGACCCATGACCGACGTCGGTTTCTTCTCTTCACTGTCCTGCCGACGTCGGCTGATCAGACCGACGCCGGTTTCTCTGACGCTCAGCAACCTTTAGCAACCCCTCCAATGGCCTTCTCCGTGTCTGCATCAGTGAAGCTTTTAGCTCCACACCCTAACACATTTGATGGACATACATAGAATACTCTTGGAGATATAGTGTTACCTCTCCAAGTTGATTCAGCAATAGTGGCTACTCCATTTATATTCTTACCAAGCACATAGGTATTTAAGATGTTATTAGGATGCCCTTGGATACAAAATCTTTTAATAGTACCATCAATAATATATCAATACTTCAAATAAATATATTGTAATAAAGTGGTCAAAGTTCAAGGCATTTGATAAGAGTTCCCTCTATAACTAATGGTAACTCTTCCTCTTCTCACACCACCACCATAGTTAGTTATCACACCTATTCAAGAGAAAAATAAAAATATAGTTATGGAACCTATTCAAGAGCATAGTGTAGAATAATTTGTTGCACCTATACAAAATCATTATATACTATCAATTCAAAGAAGAGTGATACACCCTCTTGAACAACAACCTTCATATCAAAAATTTACTCAAAATGAAAATAAATATAAATAGTATATAGTGAATAGTAAGGTAATACCTTAGACAACTTAGCATGTTCCACAATGAATAGAGGAAATGAGAACTTCTCCTACTATACAATAGACTCCACTAAGCCCTACACCTTCTCAAGTTATACATATTGTAAAGTATTCTATGAGTAGGGATCAAGACATTTACACTATAGCACTCGATGCCTTTTTAGATTTTGATTTATCTACATGTAACAAATTGCATACATGAAAAGTCATCTTCAACATCTATTATCCAAGCATGCACTATGGCCCTCCCATTAATGGGATTATGTCAGTTTCTTTTCAAAAATATAAAAACATTCAAAACATTTTCAAAAATAAAAAATTGGGACCTGAGCATGACAAAAGTTACTAATTTAAATCTTTACATAAGGTATCTATCACATATTTGGTAGATAACATATTATTTTTCAAAATCACATGCATTTCACTAGGTATATGAATGTGATGTAGGACATACATACTGTACATGGATTCTTAGATATTGGATTACCTTCTACCTAGTGGTCATGCTTCTACTATGGGCATTTAATTCTAGATGTTAAATTATAATAGTTTATATCTATCTATGACCTTAAATTCCATGTCGAGCTACATATCTTGCATGTGTCTTACTCATTACTCATATCTTAGATTGTGTTATATGGATGTGCTACTTTTTTATGATATGACATAGATACATATTTTGATTAGTTTTCACTTTTTTTATGCTCCTTAGATGTTTCTCTTTTTTTTGAATGATAGGCTAGACATTGCTTATTTATTATGTGTGGCTCTTGGCCCTTGTGTGCAAAAAATGCTTGAAAAAACTCTATGAGATGTGTGCTTGGTATGTGCAACATTTGAACATGTCAGATGTAAAGGATATGAAAACATTTCATCTGACCCTTGGCCTTGTTTATTGTGATGTATTCATGTCTATTGTATGCAACCCTTGGACTTATTATGTGACATCATGTTTTGTGTTTAATGTGCTTATGAAGATTGATTAGAGGTGCCATGATACATATCATGAACTTTTACTTCATAGTCTACTTCAAAAATGGTTACTCTATTGCATGCCTCATTGTTATATCTATCTATACATGACACATGTGTGACTCACATTCAATATGTTACATATATGCTTTAATGATAATTAATTTAATATGATAACATACTTTCCATATAATGACATAATGGTTATATCTTTATCACATGATATAGTTTAACTCTTCTTATGAGATGAGTGGATTACATGCTACATCCCTCATATCAAAAGGGGGAATCATAATTGGTTTGTCTTAGAGATATAATAATTCCTGAATGAAAAAATAAGATTTGGGATAGAATATAGGGTTCAGAGATATATAGTGTAGGGTTCAAAGACTCAAATTAATTCAAATATCAAATTTTATAATAGAGTATATGTATTCAAATATTCAAAATCATTCAGAAATAAACTACATGATAAATATTTACACATTGATACAAATTAGGGGGGCATGCGACATACATATGCACTCACTTTTCAAAGACTCAAATGAAATATCCCAAACTGGGATATTTGCTAAACACACACAAATATATAGAAATACAACTCTCAACACTTACATAATTTGACTCAAATATGAAATAGACTCACCACTAAATCATGATTTGATACCACTAAATCTGGTTTAGACTAATAACTAAGCTACCTATTCCACATGATCATATACCAATATTAAGATCAATTTATGATTGAAATAAGTCTTACAAATGCATAATTAGGCTCAAATATCATAACTCAACCATGTTGTATGTGTGCTTTGATTCCACTTACTATTTTCCATGCGATTTAGGGAACAACTTCCAGATTCATGACCTTGACCAATATCACTGACTTATAGCATATTTAGATGTTAATTAATAACCATGATTTATATAGGGAAGGCTTGAGCATTACTCTAATAATATCTAGACATCCATAGCCCTGATAGAGATGCCTTTGGCTCTACTTAAGACCTTGGTCCATTACTAGCCAGGTGTCCATAACCCCAGTGGATATTATTAGAATTACCTTTACTTAGAAAGCACTTGAATTTTGTAATAAGGTTCTTATTTTTGTATTTTTCAAATCATTTTTAACTCTCTAGCAAAGGTCAGGAACGAGGTTAGCCAAGTTTTGGTATTTGGTCAAGTGTTTTGATCTTCAAAACCCCATCCTTGGTTGCAAACTTTGTCATAGGCAATAACGTTTATTAAGTGAAAACATGATTGTGTTTCAATAATCTAAGCTTTCATCTCACTAGTTGTCTTTTAGACACTTGTATTTAACATCTGCAGTCATCCATTTGTTTCCTAGACTTTGTTCTTTAAATTTGGCGGTCACTATTCATCTTGAATCTTGTTTGAGCTTTCATGGTGGTGTATGAGTCTGAAGTATTTGCTCTGCTATAGAATCCTTTTATCCTACATGACTAACTATGTGTTCCCACTAGAATATTTACTATAAACGCATAAAACTATAAAAATCTTCACTCACACTTAAACTAAAATAATCTAAACTCAACTACTGAACTCTGAGTTTTATCATATTAACTCTTACAAAGAAAAATTATGACATTTTCATTTTCTGATTTAATAAGGTGCAAGCATTACATTAACAATTGGTATACACCAATATGAAATACATATATAAATATTAAAAATAGACTTATGAAAGGCAAACTCTTGCATTAAAATTACTGAATAATAAGAACACGCTTACAACATGATCATAATGTGATCATAATTTCAGCACCACGTAATTCCTGGATGGAATCACCTCATGTGGATATGAAGGTTTTCATCCTCAAATCCATCATAGGCTAGGAAGGTTTTCATCCTCTGAATCCCTTCACTCCAAGCATTTTCATCTTGGAAAAGGATAAGTTGAACCAAGGCTCAAACTTGAAATCTAGGGTGTATGATAAAAGATGATTTTTACAAGGAACTCTCATAGAATTACAAATGAGAGTGAAGAGAGGTGAATATTCAAGAGAGAAATATTTGTGCCATACATTGAAGTGGTGTCACTATTCATCAATAGTGTATTTTGTCTCTCTCACATGTGTGAGAGGATCTTCATGATTCTTGTTTTGACCAACTTCATGTGACCCCATATGACTCTTAATCAATTTGTCTCCCACATGTGTAAGGGGTCTCTTTCTCACATGTGCAAGATACCTTCAAGATTTGATTTTGACTTTCCTATGTGCCCCCATATGATTCTCAATCTCTTCACATGCTTCCAGTATTCCTTTTAAATGGAAAACTAGAGAATTTTTCCCCACTTGTCTCTCCTCTTTTTTTAACAATTAATTTTTTTTTTGTGGGCCAAGCCACATCACTCAAGACACCTCATCATTATGCCACCTCATTACTATGCCACATCAACACCTGCCATAACACCATGAATAGTGATAGTGAATAATACATGTGAATATTAATTTATGAATAGTGTTCTCATTCCTAACAAAAAGCAATGTATGAGCTCTTTAAGATCTTCTAGACATAATGTTATTGACTGAATTCTCTTTTGACAATGTTGGCACTCTCTAAGAAAGTTAGAGCTTCCAAGAATGTTGAAAGGCTATAAAAAATAGACATTACAATCCTTCCCATTCAAATACAACTCATCCTTAAGCAATCACAACTGAAACACCTGTTGCTCCCTGGTAGAACCCAAAGAAGTTCTAGGATCCCAAATCAATCTAGGAGGGTTGCACATTTTCCTATTTATCACATTATGATGCATGACACTTACAAATATAATCCTCTATAATTGGTCTACCAAAAGTGCAACAATCTTTTGAAAGTATGCAAAAAATTATTTTATCTTAAATTTTTCTCTTCCCTACTTCTGTTGCACTACTCTAATAAATACTAGCAAACTTAAAATATTCATTATTTCCACTGCTAGAGCCTCTGACTGATGGTCATAATTAGGTGGAAAGCTACCATCACATACTAAAATTCCAACATCCTCAACAAATTCATCTTTCTTGTCATGTAAATATGAATTTGTTTGTTTACCTATGGCTATGATGGAAATAGATTCCATGATCTTAGCCCCAAATTGGTGGGGTAGAGGGTGAGGACTACCCTTCAATGTTACCTCCTTCCCTTGATGTTGAAAGCTAAACTCCATGGTCTAATAGTTCTAATAAATTTATCCAAGTGAATATAACCACTGGACTCTAAGCACTATGTCAGGCCCACCTAAACTTAAGACATAAAATTCATCACAAATTATGTGCTTTCTAGTGATGACGCTGAGATTAATAATCTTCTTCTTATAAAGGATGCTAAACCCATCAACCACCACCACATAAAATCCCTCAAATTCTTCTACATGCATATCCCTTTTTAACACTAAGCCCTCATCAATGAAATTATGAGTAGCACCACTATCAAGAAGTACTTTGACTCTAACCACACATAACTCCTAGGAACTAGAAGGGATTATACCTTGGCGTACCAAAAAGAGAATAAAGTATACATGTAAGGGTATCTTTTGTACTATTTTTCCCTATTTTAATTTTAGTTTCAAGTTCCATTTCATTTACCCCTACTTCATCTTCTTCCTCATCATCTAACATTACCTCTATATAATGCACCTGTCCTTTGAGAAGGCATTTATGCCCAACTCTCCATAGATCCTTGCAAGTGAAGCATAACTTCTTCCTTCTCAGCTTGTTCATATCCTCTATCTATATATTAATCTTTGGCAACACTTTAGTCTAAGAACCACCTTGTTGATCTTACTTCTTTCATTGCCCCATAGGTAAAGGTTTTTTTGCTCATAAGTATTTATCCTTGGTTGCCCTAAGGGTGTTGGTCTAGATTTCCCATAGGGCATAAATTTACTCCCATGTGCTAAAGATTCTAAATTTAAATCCCTCTTGATTGTGTATTACAAGGACAATGGGTAAATGCTTTCACCAAACCCTTAAGAGGTTCATCTAACCCTTCAATAAATAGGACTACCATTCTTCTCTCTGTCACATCTGGTACCATCACTACTAATCTCTAAAAATCAGCAATGTAGTTGTCTACATTACTCTCTTACTTGAGTTGAGCTAACTCCATGAAGTGAACTCTTGTATTCTTTCTATCAAACCTTTCTATTAGAATTTGGCTAAATTCATCAATAGTGGTAATGGAACCATGTCCTTGGGTAACCATGCCATGGTACCACCACTCATGGGCCACTCCTTCTAAGTGGAGTGTAGAAAACTTAACTACCTCTTCTTTAAACATGGGACTCAATGAAAAATATATATCTAACTTTTGTAACCATGATCTAGTTTTATAATTACTTGACCTATCAAAAATAAGAAGGGTAATCTTCCCCAACCTCTATTGTATCTCTCTTCGTGGCTGATCCAGTGGATTTTGTCTACCTTTCCTCACTCTCCTCTTTTTTTATATTTTCATAAATCCCTCAAAAGTGAGAACATTTCATAAATCAAATTTGAGGTTCATATACTCATCAAAATATGATGATTATCCATCATCATATGGCTATATAGGATCTATTTCTTTAGGTGTTTCTTCCTCCTTTTATATAAATTTGAAATGGATGATTTTTGGAGATGGAGCTACCAGTATTCTGCCATCATTTATTGTGCTTGCTTCATCTACTTGTTTATTTGACTTAAATATAAAATAGACTCAACACTAAATCATGATCTAATACCACTAAAATATTCCCACTATAATATTTACTATAAACACTTAAAACTATAAAAATCCTCACTCAGACTTAAACTAAAACAATCTAAACTCAACTATTGAACTCTAAGTTTTATAATATTAGCTCTTACAAATAATACTTATAAAATTTTTATTTTCTAGTTTAATAAGGTGAAAGAATTACATTAACAATTGTTATACACCAATATGAAATATAAATATAAAGATTATAAATAGAATTATGAAAGGCAAACTCTTACATTGAAATTATTGAATAACAAGAACACACTTACAACTTTATCACAATGTGATCATAATTTCAGCACCATATAATTCCTGAATGGAATCACCTCATATGGATATGAAGGTTTTAATCTTCAAATCCATCATAGACCAAGAAGGTTTTTGTCCTCCTAATCCCTTCACTCCAAGGGTTTTTTTCTTGGGAGAGGATAAGTTGAACCAACGCTCAAACTTGAAATATGGGGTTTATGATAAAAAGATGATTTTTTCAAGGAATGAACTCTCATTCTTATAGAATTTAAAATGAGAGTCAAGAGAGAGATATTTTCACCATACTTTGAAGTGGTGTAACTATTCATCAATAGTGTATTTTGTCTCTCTCACATGTGAGAGGATCTTCATGATTCTTCTTTTGACCAAATTCATGTGACCCCATGTGGCTCTCAATAAATTTTCCTCCCACATGTGCAAGGGGTCTCTTTCTCACATGTGCAAGGGATTTTCAATATTTTCTTTTGACTTTCCATGTGTTCCCATGTGATTCTCAATCTCATAACATGATTCCAATATTCCTTTCACATGGCTAAGTGGATAATTGTGCCCAACTTCTCTCTCCTCCTTTTTTAATAATTAAAAATTCTTTTGTGTGCCAAGCTAAATCACTCAAGACACCTCATCACTATGCCACCTCATTACTATGCCACATCATCAGTTGCATCAACACCTACCATGTCACCATGAATAGTGCAAGTGAATAATACTTATGAATAGTGTTCTCATTCCCAATAAAAAGCAATGTATGAGATCCTTAAGATATTCTGAACATAATATTACCGACTAAATTCCCTTTTGATAATGTTGGTCCTCTCAAGAAATTTGGAGCTTCCAAGAATGTTAGAAGGCTATAAAAAAAGGGACATTACACTCAAAGTATAGATTCATACAAAATTGAATGCAAATGCATGGGAATATGTAAAACAATTACAAGATCAAAGTTATAGGCTGCAAATACAATTACAATTGAGCATATACATGCATGGCATTCTATATAAAAGACACATATATACATTTTTCAAATTTTAAAAAGCATGATGCTTGTTCATGCACATTTTCAAAATTCAAAGTTATAGTCTCAAAGAGATGATGCTTATTCATGCACATTTTCAATGTTCAAAATTAAAATTTCAAAGGAAAAATGTTCATTTCAGTTCAATTCTATTGTAAATGCGGTCATTATGGGGGCATCAATATTATTTGTTCTCTTTTAATCATGTAGGTAGAATCTAGATCTGTCTATAGTGATGTGATACGATATATTACATGTAATGTATGTTTGAGTTTAGTGACACTAAAGGGTGTTGGCATTAATTATATTAAACCCATTAAGTGATTTCATCTTCTGTTATGGGTTGTGTATGTTCAAGTATAGTGACACTCAATGGCCTTGGCATCACTTCTACTGACCCCATCACAGTTCCACCTTTTTGGATTAATATATTGGGTATGATTCCCCATTCATGAGAGTTGGAAGCATACATCTTTCCAAATCAAGGGATTGATCAGTTATTCAAAACTTGGACTTGATCACTCTCAATCCACCATTAGTTCAAAATTTGCAAGTGCTTCAACAAGGGGGCATAGTTATCCATCATCAGTTACATGTTATAGGGAAATTGGTTTCATTTTCATATAGGTGTGCTTCTTCCTTTTTCTCATAATTTTTTCAATTTCCAAATTTTAGCTTTTTCAAATTTTAAATATGGACAAATGACTACTTCACATGTTATTATGGATTTTAATAAATTTGAGTACCTTGCACAATAAGAGTATCATATTAAATACAAAGTGTGTTGTACACACTCAATTTTAATCCTTTCTCCATTACTCTAATGATTCCATTACTAGAATAAAGGCGGGGGGAGGGTAAATGTAGACACATATGTGGTCACATATACTTGACAATGTTAATTTTTGACACATCCTAAACCACATGATTTGTGCCCAAATACATGACTCTTAGTTGTCAATCCTTTAATCCATTTATACATATGTGAGATTGACCCTTTATTTTCCATTATTGCTACATAGAACTTCCCAATTCAAATGTTCAAACTACTTCATATTATCTAAAGAGTGTCTTCAGCTAAAGACAATTGTCCTTGGTCTTCTAGGATAGGTCTGCATTAGGCAGACAAGGCCATTATTATGGGAATATATGCCTAGAACCATTCCATCTCACATCGAATAATGATTAGTTTATAAATTTTGAATTAAATTTTTGGGTCTTTCCCCACATTTCATAAGGCTGGTTAAAGGAAATTCTCAAAAAAAATTGCTATAAATACAAATAAAAGGTCATCCATTCTTATGTGATTGGCACTATCTATTGAGCACTTTCACACTATTACACATTGTGCATATATGCCCTATTATTTTCAAATTAAATATCACTCACAAAGAGTAACCATAAGCCAAGTATAAAGCATATCAAAGTAAGTCAAGAGCTATCATTGTCAAATATAAAATCCATATTTATAGCTCCATATACTTAATCAAGGAGCACAATTACGTAATCACTCTAAATGGGAGAACTATGTGGGCTTGATTTCCCTCTTTCAATTATTGGACATGTAGGTAGTGATCAATCATCAAAGGGGTGATTCAGGTCAGTTCAACCCATGCCACTCCCCCTCTCATTTTATAGGTTTCAATATTTCAAGGTACTTTTAGGGTTTCAAAGATAAAATAAAGAAAATAATGAATTCCACATGGCACAATCTAAATCATAATATCTCATTCTACTCAACAAACATAGGCATAAAAGGCACAATAGTCATATTTTCATCACAATCAATAGACTCGAGCAACCTGTATTGTTGTACGCCTAGACTAGTCATGTCCAAGAATACTCTTAATTTCTACTTTTCATCTGTCACTGTTAGAGTTTTAAATTTTCTATTTTTTCCTACCAGTCATTAGTCACGATCAATTGGGACAAGTCCACAGTCAATAGACATGAATGGCCTATGTTACTATCTAGATTATGTGGACCTGTCCAAAAATAGTTCTAGATTATGTTCCTAATCTTGAGCATGTACAATTGTATCTTTTCTTAATTTCCACTTTTAAATATTTGAAATAGTCAATATAAATCCAAGATTGACTTATGCACATTTCTTCTTATTGTTTTCAAAAAATAATAGTTTTCCATATATTGTCAAATTCTAAAATTAAAATTATTAAATATTATACATCTTTAGCATTATGACATCTTTCAATTTTTACACCTATTAGCACAAACATTATAATATTAAATAAAAAATAAGGTCAAACAGATTATTGCCTCTCATGATGATGTGGTTGTCTATATGCCCAAACCTTAGTATCATTTTCAGATACTTTGACCTTATCAACCTTTTTTTCTACCTCTTCTAGCTTTTCATTGGTAGTACCTTTGTCTCTTAAGTAAATAAAGTGTTCTTATTTGTTTATGTTATTTCTTCATATTTTTATTCATCTAAATCTTCCTTATGCTTTTCTTCACCATCTTTAATTTCATCATGTTTTACCTTGATCTTTCTTTATTCTTTGTTAAGTGTGATATCCTACAAAGTGACCTTTCTCTTCTACCAAGGCTTTATTAACTTATTCTACACATTATTATTAATTGTTGCTAGAGTATATAACCAGTGATATCTAAGAACAATATAAAAACCATCCATATCCAAAGAATAAAAATTTGAATGCACAACATATTTATCCATTGAGCTTCAAATCTTCAAATACTTGAATCTTTTTACCATCGACTTGAGACTCCTTGATATTCTTTGCTTGAATTTGTATATAGTGTGCCACATATACTTTGATGAAGTTATACTTGTTGCTAGGGTTTATAGACACAATGACCTTTTTTAGACTCTATTTTTAAACTATATAACACCTCAATCTTGTACACTTATAAAATACAGACCTTGGTTGTTCCTCTCAATTCTAGACATTTTCCTCAACTAAAAGGCTCGTATACACTATCTCTATGTGCCTATTGTTTATCTATTAGTTCAACCAAAGTTATTATGACAACTCATACGTTATATCATACTCAGAATGTTATAAACATGTTTATCTTATGTCTTTGTAAGTTTTGGCCTTATGCTTATTTTTTAGTTGCACTAACACTTGTGTCATAATCAGATTCCTATGTCGATGCAAGTGTCATATCCTTATGCAAGTGTCAAATACCTTGAAAGTCATCTAATTTAAAAATTAAATGTATCCCTATAGTTTGCCTAAGTTTTTAAATGTGGGACACTCTCCAAAAGGATTGGTATAAATACAGTATCAATCTTCATTCATTCCACACCTAACACAAACTTAGCACATACCAAACAACTCACAGGGTAACTTACCAAAAGCATTTAATCAAGCATTCAATTGAGAAAAGCTTCCTCATTTTACCCTATTTCCATATTCATCATAGGGAAAACACATCTACAGGTCTGAAGTCCTGAAATAGTAGCCCAAGAGCCATAGTTTATAAGTTATAAGCTAGGTCACAATTATACTTGATTGTCACATATTATTTCCTTATGCACACACAATCCTACATGTACGGGAGAACTACATGAGTTTGAGGCCGTCTTCAAAGTAGTGGTTATATAGGCAACACCCACTAACAGAGGATTCTTTTGGGTTATCTCAACACCATGAGCCCACTAACCTATTTTTCCCATATACATTGTGAAGTTGAAGAACTAGGGTTTTGATACTTAATAAGGAGTGATAGTCCATGAGTCACATTTGAATGCACCAGAGTGAAGGTGACATAGAACCTAGAACATTATAGGTGGTTGAATCTATATCCAATAGGTATCCCATACTAGACACCTGTATCTAGATTATAAATAAGGTCGATGTAACTATCTGAGGTTAACACAAGTGTTTGAGGTCACATAAGTACTTAATCTAGAATTTGAAGGTAGTCTCAGAATCTATTTCCAATCTGATTCCTTCTTGTTCTAGATCTATATGTGTTAGCATCATAACCAACTAAGTATATTATTTTCATTATCATTGAAATATATAACATAGTTATACTTTCTATTTTTAGCATATCTCAATATATAAATTTAGAATATTATTTATCTAAGTTTACAAATTAATTGGCCTACTATAGAGATAGTTTATCACCATAATGCCCTAGGCTATCTTTATCCCCTTTAACCTTATATTTCTTAATCTATAGTTTAAGATTAAATATTTGGTGAACCTAATCTATATGCCTTTTCATTTAACACCCAGGGTGTTCTAGAAACTTGTTGATTTTTTTTATTTATAATTTACTAAAAAAAATTTCAAAAATTGGTTTGTTTTAAATATCTAAAGAATGCATCAACAAAATGGATTGTTCCCTAGACTTTGTGTGTCTCTCCTATTCTATCCTCATTTCAGTATTTAGAAATTTTCAAATGGATAAAGTGGATTCTCTTCCCTTTCCTAACCATAAGGAAGGTGATAGCTACCATCCCTCTAATTAGGTTCATGCCATCACTCCTTCAAGGGGTAAGGTAGATGGTATATATATGTATGTTCAATTTGAAACACCTAGGGTTTGTGATTTTGAATCCCTAAAAGATCAAATCACCCTTATGATAAAGTTAATAGAAGAGTTACAAAAATAAAATCAATACTTCATTTCAAATATCATATTATTGAAAAATCAGATTATGTGTGCCCAAAATCTCAAACATGATAGTGTTAATCATGTGTTCACATATTCATCTACAAATGTTGTGAAAATAAGGTATCTTATCCAAATGAAAAGCTAAAACATAATACATATATAACAAGTCATTCAAAAAGTGACCAAAAGGCTACTAAGAGTCTAAGTGAAATCCTAAGAGAAATGATTCGAGATAAAGTGATCAAATTACGTCCTCCACCTCTTATCAGGAAATCTAAATACTATGATGCATATCATATAATGCATGGACATCATACAAATTATTATTTTTCATTAAAGAACAAAATACAAAGTCACAAAGATACTAGTGGTATTATAATTCATGCATCACTCAAGAAAGCCACTCACATTATGAGTACTTATCCTAAAACACAAGTGCCAAAAAAATAAATATGATTACCAAAAGATAATTCAAATCAAGAGAAGGATCAAAAGAATAGAGAAATAGATAAAATACCATTACCAAAGGCACCAAAAATTCCAAATAGTATATAGTTAAAGGAACCAATGATATTCAAACCACCATAAACTAAACCATGTGATAACCCTTTGTTGAATCAATACCAAACAACAAAACCACATAATTACAAATGATTATGATACTAGTGATATTATTCCTAATACCAATATGGCAAATGAAAATTTGATCAAACTTTGTTTTGATCCACTCGATACCTTACTACATGATCTATTTATACCTATAAGAACTGGTACATATCATTTGAATCCATCTCCAAAAAAACATAACCAAATACAGATAAAGGCAAGGTAAACCATATAACTCGAGATGTTCATAAGATATTAACATCTAAGGTACATAATATACATGTAATGGCACATCAGTAAAGGCAAATGATGTATAACATTTTGAAAAATAAAAACCAAAGGCATCTTGGAATAATATTTTTGTTAAATCTATCATCACTAAAGAGCAAGAGGCATAGTATATTAATCATTGCATCCCCTTGATATAAGAACATGATACACTTTTTGATTCTACTAGGCACACATAAGACACGTCTAGTTTAGGAAATGTTATTTATTTACCACTCCTCGAATATTCTCATCCTCATCTTGAGATCATTGGATAGCTTATACAATCTCCAAATATTCTAATACATACATATATATACCAAAAAAATAAAAAAACTTCAAAAAACAAAATGTCTTTGTAGCATTTACAGGTTATATTAGCTCCTTGGCATTTATGGTGTTAGTTCCATGCTAGTAGATAACATATCATTCATTTTTATATACATATGTGTTTCACACATCTTTTGAGTATGATATAGGCATACATAGATACATGATCTATACAAATTTAGATGTTGGGCCTTCCCTCTACTCATGTCATGTGAACATTGGGGGCATCTACTTTTTTGATCATGATATATCCAGATTATATTATTCTAAGGTCACTTTACATTATTATGTTTGAGATTATATACTTACACATGCCTATATCCATGTTTATATCTTTTGAAGTGTAATTGATATGCTATGTACTTAACATTTTTTACTAACACATATGATCCATGGGCTAGAATGTTATGTTTATGATGGTTACTTATGCTTTTTATTTATTCACATCCTTGAGTGTTTTTCCTTGTTATTGCTTTTATTATTGATCATTTGAATATGATCCATTATTTATAGCCCCCAATCCTTTGTTTACCTCTTTAATATTTGAATATGTCATTGCTTGTTGTATGAACATTTGATTTTGTCATGCTTGCTTTTGTGGTCATTTAACTACATCATGACCCTTTGATTGTGTGGCATTTGAACATGACCCTTGTTTGAGGTTTCCTTGGACCATTATCTTTTGATTTACTTTTGAGTGCTCTTGTGTGTGTGCTTAATTACTTTTTAAGCTTGTATTGTTACTATTTAGATGTTGTTATGATATATATGATGTATATTAGGACTTGATGTGATCATATTTTACACACTTTAATGATATATCTACCTAGACATGTTTCTCTTATATACTACATGATACATTCATAGTTTACATGGTTATCTTATCCTTTTGAGGTAAGGTAACTACCAATTTATACTTCCCCTCACTTCAAAATGGGGGCATGTCATAGAGGCATGGATTCCACATTCTTCATAGATTCAAATTGTAGTGGGGGCATATTTTGGAAACATGTTATCCACACTCATACCAATTTTAAGATTCAGATATATAGTGGGGGCATGTTTTGGAAACATGTTCTCAACACTTACACCATTTTTTAATTTCATATTATAGTGGATGCATGTTATGAAAACATGTTTTTCACACTTACATAATTTTTATATTGGCCAAAATTTATAGTTATATGATTTAGATACACATTTAGAGTAGAATTATATACATTGGTAGCATCGTTATACTTAGTTTTAATCATGACACATATATAAGGTGCATATGTTATGTATAAGAGCACCTAAATTTGTAAAATTAACTTATCTTTTAGATTTCAAAATACTTTCTACAAACTTTAGCTCACCAGGTTGAACTATTATGGACTATATTGAGCTAATTTACTATAGTAGTTGGCTCACTTTTGGTATGGTTGAGGTGATTAACTCACTCAATCTTTCCATGTTTATAGGTTAGACTTGATTACATGATCAAACCTCACCAAACTTATAATGTGATTCCACTTGGTTCACTCATGCTCA
Organism: Torreya grandis; assembly: GCA_037957365.1. NCBI lineage: Eukaryota > Viridiplantae > Streptophyta > Pinopsida > Cupressales > Taxaceae > Torreya > Torreya grandis. Next base: position 2,034,723 of record JARHVA010001062.1, read on the forward strand.
CCAGGTTATAAGTATGATTGAGTTACATGGTTGAGCTAATCTCAACTACCAGGTTGTAACTCACCTTTTTATCCAAGTTTGGGTGAATGTGTCCTCCAATATTTATATAATTATGCACTTTCTAGATTTTATATTTTTCCTAATCTTAGCTCTAATGGTTCATAATGGTACATCATTTCAAATCAAATTGCTAAAAGACAAGGTGGTTGCATCGATACATAGGTGTACTCCTAAACCCTACTCTCTTTAAATTTAAATCATTTAAATGCTTTAAATTTCAAATTATATGCACTGATTATACACTATAACATGCTCTTGGTTGCAGATCAGTCACTAGTAAAGCACTCAAGTTGGCCTCACATAAAGGTAAGGTGCATTATACACACTCAAGTATGCAATTATTTTCCCTTTAAACTATAAATTTCATTACTATATTAAAGGGGGGAATGTAGACATTATTTATAAATTATATATCACCTTGGTCTTATACACTTATAAAATATAGACATTATTTGTTCCTTTTAGTTATAGACCTTTTCCACTATCGAAAGGCTCACATAGACTATCTCTCTGTACTTATTACTTATCTCTTAGTCTGACCAATGTTATTATGATGACTCAAACCTTATATCATATTTATAATGTTATAAACCTACTTATCTTTTATCTCTACAAGATCTGAACCTATGCCTATTTTCTAGTTGCCTGGACACTTGCATCCCAGTCAGATGCTTACATCGATGCAAGTGTCCTATCCTAATACAAGTGTTTAGTGCCATAAAAGTCATCCAATTTACAAATGAAACATATCCCTATGGTCAGCCTAAGTGATTTAATGTGATATATTCTCTAAAAATATTGGTGTAAATACATGATCAATCCTCATTCATTCCACACCTAACACAGAAATAACACATACCAAACAACTCACAAGGCAACTTACCAAAAACATTCAATCAAAAATTTAGGTGAACAAAGATTCCCTATTTTACTCTATTTCCATATCAGTCATATGGACAACACATCTATAGGTTTGGTGTACTAAATAAGTAGCCCAAAAGCCATATTTGTCAAATTACAAGCAAGTTCATTGTTGTACTTGATTATCACATATTGCTTATGCACACACATGCCCGCACATAGGGGAGAACCACATGAGTATGAGGCCCTCTTTAGATTAGTGGTTATGTAGGCAAAACCCACTAATAGAGGGGTATTTCCCATTTTTTCCACAATCACTATGAAGATGAAAAACTAGGATTTTATTATTTAAAAAGGAGTGACAGTACATGAGCTAGATCTAAACACACCAGATTAAAGGTGACATATAACCCAAAACATTCTAGGTGATTACATCAAGATCTAGTAGGTATTCCATATTAGACATTGTATGTACCCAATTTTTGCATGGTATAATGTTCTTAACATGATAGATGTAATGATGATATAGTGACCTCCTAATAATGCTCAAATAAAAACTCTCTAAAACTCTCCCCTCTTTTTCCTCCCTCTCTCTTTATAGGTCCTTGCAAAACCCCCCTTTTTTTTCCCTTGGAGCTTCCCTCTGCCTATTTTCACAAACTTCTCACTAGTGATGGAACTGCTCTATTTGGTGAGGGAACCGCCCTATGAGGTTACAGAACCATGACATTAGTGATAGGTTCATCACAATGGTGTGTATACGACCACGGATATTTCATCCTAAGAGTGTGGTTTTGTATTAAATTAATGGTAATTTTGTAATCTATAGTGGCAGTTTTATCCCCAAAGGTGGTAGTTACATAACTGCCCTTGTAAATAAGGATAGTTTTATCACCATTATTTCTCCTAAATTTAGCTTATATGATTCATTCCTTGACACAAATTTGCATTATCAATGTTATTTTTCTTGATTTTTCCATCCTAAGTCCACCTCTAATCAGGGCCAACTCACTCCCTCTTCTATTTCAAATCATTTAGAGTCTTTCCTAAGTTCAACTCAGTTAAAATCAAGCTTCATTGCTATTTTACAAGTAAGCCAATTTTGGCATAATTTTGGATCCAAAAATTGGAATTAGATATTAATAGTTTTTAATCCTTTATATCCATAACCTATTTTGCATTGGTTGCTTTTGTGTTTGCCTACACAGTTCTATACAGGGAGAGTCATTGTTCTTACAACCAGGGCTTTATAAATGGTGTCTTTAACTAACCATAACTAGCTATTCCTTGTTTGGAGTTGTGTATCTTTTATTATTATCTCATTTATAATATTTTTTTATTTACCCTTAGTGTTGGATAGTTTTTGGCATCTTCATTTGAGCAAAAGGAGCCAACATAGTGAGGACCACAGTGTAACAAATTTCTTGCCTTTAGTCGGTCTACATCAAGATCATGTTGGGGGTTCTTAGCTTAGATTTATTTATTTTATTAAATAGACTATATTATATTAGTATTCATATTTGTATTAGCTTAAATATTTATTTTTAAAAAAATCAAGTTCTAATAGGAAAAAGATTTCATCTCTCCCTTGCTTTCATAAAAATAGTAATTAGCTTCTTTATTTGCTTATATTCATTTCAATAGATTGTTTCACAAAAAATCTTACATTTAAACATTAGGTGAATGTTAAAACTGGATCATACATTTCCATCCATTATAATAGCTATTTTTTAGCTTTACAATAAGTTGTTTTATTCTTAAAATAAGCAACTAGTGACTAGCAAAAATTCCAAACAAAACTAGGTGAATAAGAGGTGCCATTGTGATTCTACTTTTCATTGTTTGGATAAATTGAGCATGTCATTTTAATTCATTTTTATCAGAAAAATTATAACTCATATCATTCATTTTCATTTCTAATACATTATTCATAACTAGCATCCAACACCTAAAAAGGCTAAAACTTGTTCTTGACTTGCTTGGGTGAGAGGAAACTCTAGGAACCTCATAGTCTTTGTTATTTTGAGCTTAGATTTTTCTTAGATAATTTTAATGTTAAGATAACATAGTTTTCATAGTATATCCATTCACATATCAACCAAATATTACAAAAATAACTTCATATAACTTACATCTAGTAAGGTTAAAAATCAGCATTTGCATAGCTAAAATGGGTCTCTCTCTCACACACACTTTTCATGCATTAAAAAGCAACTAGGAAAAAAAATGTGTTTGATTATTTGGTTCATTTTTTTTATTGATTTCTAGTTTCAATTTTTTCATTTCAACAAGTAATTAAATTTTATTTTAGTTAAACATTCACAAAATAAATAAAAACATTGTCAAAAGCCTTTGCCAACTATGCAAGCCAAACAGAACCTTGCTTCTAATAACACAACAAGTACTCAAAAAATATATCCAAGAAATCTCATAAACTTATTCATATCCTAATCCCTCTTGGATGACACTTCTTGAAATATTAGGCTTGTTAGAGAAGGTCTATTCCCTAGGGTTAGAGCATCTAGTCCCATAGTTGACATACAATGTGATATCAATATTAAACTTATGAGAGAGGTATTCGATTCCACCCCAATAATCTACCTCATTATTAACTCTTTCAATGATTTATAATAAAAAGAAATAATTCTTGATCCACTGATCATTATATTCCCTCAAAATAGAGGTCATCATTACAACATTAGTTAGGCCTAGTTTCTTGTTCTCACCTCTTTCTCCTCGGATCTATCCTCATCCCATATCATTTAATTTTTTGGATTACATTGAATAGGAATAGAAAACCCAACTAACAATATATATTCCCATGATTCATTCTACCTAATCTCCCTCATTTCCCCAATCCTAGTATTAACTAAGAATTTCACCTCCTTGTGATCTCATAGACTAAAAGACCTTGGAGCTTTGTTTCCACATAGTTTGACACTCTCAATACGAACCTTGATGTTGATAAAGTCTTTTGGTTCCATCATGATAACCCCTTGACACCATACATTCCAAATCCCATTTTACCTAATAACCAGCCTAATCTATAACCCATCTATTATGTCGACTACCTTAGCCTAACTTCAGGGAATCAAGTGCAAATTTTAGTGTGTGTTATTCACGTATACACTTACACCTACATATAGGATATACATAAGTTTTGACTCAACAATCCAAGGTTGACGCAAGTGTCTGAGTTCATATAAGTACTTAACCTATAATTTAATGATAGTTCCATAATCTACTTTTAGCTTGATTCCTTCCTATTCCAGATTCAAATCTATGTTAGCATCAGAACCAACTAAGTATCTTGGTTTTATTATCATTACAATATCTAGTGTAGTTGTACTTTCTATTTTTAGCATGTTTTAGTATTTAAATTTAGAATATTGTTTATCTAAGTTTGTAAATTAAATGCCCTACTATAGAGTTAGTTTATCACCATTGTGCCCTAGGTCTATCCCTTTGAACCTTGGATTCCTTAATCTATATTTTATGGCTAAAGACTTTCTTACTTTGAATGCATCTATGAAACAAAACTATTGAAGTATCTTTATTTGGAGTTAAATTGTTTGAAAACTCATCATTAATTTCTAATTCTTCCTCACCATGATACTTTACCTCTCCTTCTACATCCTTTTTAGCCTCATCCTCATCATCACTATTTTATTCCTGTTTCATTCATTTTCATCTCTCTCATTTTTTTTCTCATCAACTTCTTTGTCATATTATTCTACTATGTCCCATTTGTCTACCAAGCATTTTTCCATTTCTTCCCAAGAATAATCATGTTTTTCTAGACTCAACTAATCCCACTAATATTTTTCTTGACTTGTAAGGTACCTCACAACCCTAGACCTCCATCTCATACTCCAAAAACATTTCCTTTTAAATTGAATCCAACATTTCATAGCCTTATCGTCATCCTCTCTAGAGCAATTTTTTAACTCCATTATCTACAAATTTTAGGGTTTTAAGAACATTGGTATTCAATAGATCTCAAATTTTTATCCCAAATCTTAAAATAAAATCGTACAAACAAGTAGATATGAATATCTCCTTTGACTAAACTTTGACCAAATTGTTTCTAATTAAGGTTGCCCTCAGAACCAAAACTTCAAAGAGCATACCCCTGTTATGTTTTTATAGCTTTCCAAAAATGTAAACTTAAAAATTTATTAAAATTGTGGCCTATAGATCGAATTTATGAGATAACATAAAATCATAATAATTCACTCAAAATTTCTCATATAATCCTAAATGTTTTAATGTAGCTTCATTTAATTATTATATGACTTTAATAAAAAAAATTATAAAATAATTCTTGAAATTTTAGTTGATAAAGTAAATTTAGTTAAATTCCTAAAACATCAATAACTCACTCTAAACTGATCATAGAACCCCAAATTTTTTTTTTATAGCTTCTTTGAATGATGTTCCAACTCTAATAAAAAATGTATAAAAAATTGTAAAGGTTTGTGAGATATATTTGATTATTAAAATTTAGGGTTTTGATCATACTTTTGCCTAAATTGAAGCTTTAATACCACTTATTAAGATCTCCACATATACTATTAGAGTTATGTAGACTCTAATGTGTATAACCATTACACATGAGATATTGGTGGGACAAGATGCCCAAATATTAGATATATTATACTCTTAAGGTAGTGAAACACCCTACAATACTCCTTGAAAAAATAATAACTCCATAATTCAACTTTGAGAGTGACACCTCTAATATATTTATAACAAATAGAAGACTTGACACTTACTTTATATCCTTTAAAATGTTATTCATCTCCTTTATATAGACCACTATTATTAATAATGGATGGTTATACACCTGATCCCAATGTAGGTTGACTCACTACCTAATGTAACTAATTCCATAAATTGCTCATTTGACCCAATATATTTGACTCATAGAACTAAGTAAGTGGGATGTGTGCCATATGTCAACATCTCCATCAACACATATACATTATTATATCATATCCCTATATATATATATAATTAATTATCTCTTTTGCTCTATAGTAACTTGAGGTTCTTTCTTTATTTCTTCGTTAATGGTCATAACTAGTTCCTTGTCATTTACTATACTTGATTCTCTAACCTCATATGTATGAATTTTATCTATTATGATAGATTGTGATGGAGTTACATGTTTTACCCTAATTTTAATTAATGGGAAGTTATTAATCTAATTAAGATATAACTTTGAAATGTAATTTAGATTAATAGATATGATTTTAAAACATACATCTAAATGTAAAATATTGAGATTGATCATTCTAATTAGACAAGTGGCATGTGATAAATATGGAAATTATAAAAGAGATCAAGCTACTTATCTTTTTTGGTTTGACTTTCTAACTATGACTATATTATAGAAGTGAAAGTCAAAGATAAGCAAGAATGTGGTTTGTTTGGTTCCAATACTAATACGTTGTATGTGTTGGGTTAGTCTTATAAGATCAGGTTAATATCATCGATCGATATTGACCATCTCATCGATACTGACTTGCATGGAAGTAGGGAACATTTATTGTAAGGTCATATATGATTGTCTTTGAGTTTGTGATCTCAAACCCTGATGATGCACACAACTCCAAAAATTAGTTTCTTTTGCCTTAAAACTCTAGGTGTGTTTGTGAGGGCTATAAACCTGAAAAGATAGAGGAAGTGTAATAGGTTGAACTAGCCCTAATAACCTATGCCTAATGATTGACCATTTCCTACATATCTAATAATCCAAGGAGGAAAATCAAGCCACATGTAGTTCTCACACCTAGTGTAATTTTGCAATTGTATTCCTTTGCTATATGTATGTAGCTAAATATGTAGATTTGGTCCTTGATAATACTTGATTTGACTTAGCTTTAGAGTGCTTAAGAATTAGCTTATGACTACTCCTAGTGATAGGTTTAAATTTTGGGAATAATATGGTAGGTTCACTAAGTGTGCAATAGTGTATATATGTATATCAATAAGTGTCCAAGTCCCTTTTGAACGAGATCTTGATTTGTTCGTATATCGAGCCAATTAATAATTTATCATGCCATTGACACATTGTGTTGATTGATTGACCCTAAGGATGGGTCTAATTTTAGAAAATAGCCATTGTTGGGAGCAGGTTGGTACCAACTAGATCATGTCAATATTGACTGGCAATATTAATTGAATATGATGGAACTGACTTATACATGTAGACTGAACTTAGAGTATGAAGATGTTTATGTAGGATAATAAATAGGTTTTAAATAGACAATGAGGTTCTTGTAGGTCTGTAATATCAAAACAAAATGATGGAATCATAATATAACATACAAGAGTGAGAGAATGGCAGATTAAGACATTGTTTGAGTGTTCAAGTCATGCGTGGTAAATGTGTGTCAAGCTTGTCATTATCAAGTACTGAAGACAAAAATTTAGTATCTATAGTAAAATAAAATAATGCATATATTTGGATGGTGAATTAATCTCATTATTAGGTTGTGTCATTTTACAATATCTAAAGGGATCATTATTTGCAAAGCATGTAGATAAATATCTATCAGGCATGAATTTCACACACCTATGTAGTATAGATGGTACTGCTTCCAAAACATGCATCCAAGGTTGACCCAAGAGTAAATTATAATGTAGATGATTAGGCATGACCTTAAATAGGATAAATAATGTCTTGGCTTCTACTATCACATCCAATGATATCGATCCAATTACCCAACATGGAATGTTATCAAAGCCTTTTATGTTTTGATATGATTTTTGAATAATATCCATATTGAAACCCAATTGTGGTAAGAAAGTTATGTTGCACATATCATTATTGATCCATAATAAAATAATACATATATTTGGATTGTGAATGATTCTCATTATTAGGTTATGTCATTTTATAATATTTGAAGGGATCATTATATATGGGGCATGTATACAAATATCTATCATGCATGAATTTCACACACCTATGTAATGTAGATGGTATTGTTTCCATAACATGCATCTAATGTTGACCTAAAATCAAATCATAATGTAGATTATTATAAATGACCTAAAATAGGATAAATAATGTATTGGCTCCTAATGTCACATCCAATGATATTGATCCAAGTACCCAAGATGTAATGTTATCAAAACCTTTTATATTTTGATATGATTTTTGAATAGTTTCCATATTCATGCACAATTATGGTAAGAAAGTTATGTTTCACATATTCATTCTTGAGCCATTATATATCAATACACACTTGATTGCTTTACTCTTAATTTGAACTTGCACAAACAATGGGAGGTTTTTCTCTATTATGTGTTTGGTGGGAAAGTCTTTCTTTTCAAAAGAAATCACTTCTTCTCTATCTTTTTATAAATTCATAATGGAAGCAAAGTATGAAAGTTTTGTATAATTTGGTATATTTGTCTCATGCAATGTCTTGTATAAGATGTCCTTTTAAACAATTGATCTCTTTAGTAATTCACAGATATAAATCTTAGTATGGCTATTTTTAGTTTATCAATGATATAATACCCTTTGCTTTGATTTCATGACCTCATGGGAGGTGGAGGGGGATGAGGAGGAACATTTTGACTACCTCCATTATGCCAAAAATGGTGGGGCACTTTACCTCTTCTAGTAGTGACAACATAGACCACAATATCCAATATAAGCATTGTGTGAAAATGGGAACAAGATGGTAGCTAACACAACTTTAAGGTTTTGGGGGAGGAGGAATAAAATGAGTCATGCATGCCCTTTGTCACCTAGTGGTAATAGGGAGAAACTCAGAATGAATATTTAAACAATATGAATTAAGGAAGGCTAAAGATTATTCATTATTAATTTCAGCCTTAGAATTATTACACAAAGATTTGGCCCATGAAATTACATAGTTGTTACAAATTTTGCATATTAAATGGAAACAACGTGTAGTGATTACAATTATATCTTGATTTAGAAAATATAAATTATGTATATCCATTATAATGATGTTTAATGAGGGAAAATCATAAATCAGGTCTAAAAAAACCATATGTAAATTTAAAAAAAAAACTAAAACCTTAGAAGGAAAGATGAAACCCTAAGGGAAACTTAGGGTTTAACATGATCATTATATAAACGAGTTCACCAATATGTTTTACCTTGTTTTTTTATCTATGTGCTCTAATAAGATAGAACTTGTGCACTATTCAGATTGCTTAATGCATTACAATAAAATACTGATATGAATATAAAAGTATAGATTTATTACATAATTAAACTTACTATAAATAAAAATAATATAAGATATTTATATATTTATCATGTTACTATTATATGTAGGTCTGAGACTAAATTCAAGTAGCTAAAAATGCTAGCAAACAGATCAAAAGTCACTTGGATCAAGAACGTGAGTGTCTAGATCTACCGGGATGAGTTTTTCAAGATTTTGATGCTATCATTTCATGCAAGCATATGTTAATTTTAGACTTGTCCTGTAAATCTATGCCTTACTATTTTGGCAAAGCTCACTACACTTATTTGAAATATGTCTCCCTATGCGATAGTAGGTGCTTATTGTGTGTGTAAGTCTATAAAAACTATATCCTTCACTTTGAAACCTTATCTCTAATTTTGACCTTGGTTAACATGTAAAAATGGGGAACATAGGTGGGTTAGACTAACCTGAACCACTCTTTAATGAATAGTTGAGTATTACCTATGTATACAATACTTTGAATAGGGAAGTCAAACTATACTTAGTTCAAATATATCTTTGTTAGGTGTATGTGTGCAATAGTCCTCGTTTTATGAATGCAACATGTAATCTAGCTTTTGACACTTGACAATGGCAAACTTGGCTTGGCTTAGGTGGTTCAAACTTGGCAAGGGCTTACTCATTATGACTAATTTATAAATTGAAAATTTTAGGGTAGTCCCTTTAATGTGTAAGTGTTAGAATAGGTTTTCTTTGCATTTGCTTGACAATGCTAGATAGAGGAATAATCTTAAACCTATTGTGTATTTATATGGGACTCTTTGGGTATTCTCTCATACCACTTATATGTAAAATGTATGGGCTGAACCATGACTATAATTTGAATTTTTTAAAAATGATTGTTGCTTGGGGTGAGGATAGGTTTGTTAGGTTTTGATGCCTCCAAAATTGTGCTAGAGTTTGAGTTTGATGGAATCATCTGAAAGATATGAATAATGATATAATGATCTAGAGACATTATGAGTAGTAAATAATTTAGGAAAAACTATGGAATTCCTATAGGTGATTGATATAAATTGGGAAGGTCAAATCCATGGAAGCATGTGGATACAAGAGAAGGATGTGAAAAAATTATATGTGTACGCACAAGTCATGTAAGGTGAGGATAGGTCAAACTTGACATTGTCAAGTGTCTAAAACTATATCAGTGTCTATAGGTAGTAGCTATGATATTTTACGTCTTAGCATCAAAATAAGTGTCATGTGTATTTAATTAAAGTAATGAGCATTGAGTTCATATCTCAAACCATTGATGATTGGTTCAATTGATCATATTTATTGCTTAAAATTAATCAAGCAATAATTTTCTTGGGTATTCATAAGTTTAGTGCTTTTAAATAATATATTTAATTTATTCAAAAAAATGGTTACCCTAATCCAGACTCATGATCATGGAAATTATTATCCATATTCTTATTTCTCTTAGGTAAAGGTTATTATATTGAACATTACGTTTATGTTTTATCTTAAAATAATTGGAAATAGTGCATCCATGATCATGGAAATTACTCTGCATATTTTTATTTCTTGTATGTAAATGCTATTATATTATTGATCTTACACTCCATCTCAAAAATAAAATAAAATAATGCACGTATATTTAATTTTATTCCCTTTGTCAATCATATATAGATTAAGATTAAATCAAATTTGAATTTGACATTTTAATTATACTCACTCGTGTAATGATATTATTTTATTGGGTTTTTTAATTCTTTGTTTTTTATTATTCAGGTGAATATCTTTGAAACTAGAGCTATGAACTAGAAAAAAAATTAGAGAATACTTTTCAAGGATTAAATATAACTTTTGGAACTTCCACTTTGTGAGTCTTGTATTCAAAAGGTTTAAAGTAGGTTGACATTTTTTATTTGATTAAGGGTGAATGATTTTGAATGGAGTAATGAACTAACACTGGGATATATCTAGGGGACTAGTTCCCAAAAATAAAAAATAGCAAAAAGATAAAAGCATAGAGAAACACCAACTCAAACAATCAATAACCAACTAGATAAATACACCCCTACCAAGGGAAGACAAATGGAATAAAATTCCACATGACTTACACTAAACATATGTGAAATGAAAATAATCAAGCAATGAGACAAGAGAAGGAATAAACAAAGAGAGAAATGTTCAGAAGCAAGGTTGCCTTAGGCCTCATCTTAGAGCCAATCTTCTCTCATGCTTAGAAAGAAGGTCTTTCATCATCTATTGGGAGTTGCTTCTAACCAGATATTTTATTTCTATTCTCAATCTTTTTGCCTCAAACTTGCACCCTTTTTATTATTTTCCATACCAAAAAGCACTTTGCATCTTTTAGTTATAGTCTTGGGAGGAGAGAGAAAAGGCTCAACAAGCATGAGAGGATTAGCATAATCCTCTAGAGAGGCTTCACTTCCTTCGAGAGAGGAGTCTTCTGCTAAGGAGGAAACACTAGCATAGAAGGATGGGGGAGGAGCCTGAATGTTGATAGAACCTGATTACACAACCAAAATTCCTTGCCAAGGTATCCTTCTTTTTTCCTCCATACTATATGGGAGAAAGAGGAAGAGGAATATTGACCTACAAATGAGCACCATCATGCCCTATGTCCCAAGAGATTGAATTGAAAATAATGGAAGGGGAGGCCTTCATAATTGAGTAACTATATCCATTTGACCCAAGAAAAGGACAAGAGCACTAAGTGGAAGAGAGGTTTAGAGAGGTCAATGAGAACATAAAATTTGACAAATCTACCATTTATAGAGTTCTCATCTAGACTCACAAAATATCCTACCTTGTTGACCATCAACTGAATAAGTTATTCATTCCACATGATAAGAGGCAGATGATACAACCTGATCCAAATAGGAGCAATTGAAATCTTCATCAAATCTAGTTTGAATAAGGGTGTCCATGGGTAGAAGAAGATCCCTGATTTGCCAAAGACCCAACGTCTAAAGGACCACATAAATTCCTTGTTTGTATAATAATGGAAGACTACTAGAAATAAACCTAAGCTGAGTAAAGAGAAGGAAGAACCGCTATCAAAATCTAAGTGGACTTAACCCAATTAGACAACTCATCCATGGAAAGATGGGCTCCCACACACTTATTAAATAGGGATTTTCATCCCAAAGAAAACTCCATAGCCTCTAGAGCCAAATCATAGATTTCTAGCATAAAAGAAACCTTTTAAAACTAAACCAAAATGTCCCATAAGTTGAGGGGAGGCAGAGGAATAATGGGCTCAACAAGAAGAGCAAGATTGTTCGAAGCACCAACCAACGATGGATCAATGAATATGGAAAAATACATCGAGGGAGGATCATTCACATATAGAAGATGGGATTTACAGAACTCATCGCAAACATGGAAAGGGTTCCTAGCATAGGAATTAATAGAAATGAGCTTTTTTTATTGAATATTATGCATCGTGTAATAAATTTATTATGTTTCATATTTATATGAAAAATAATTTTGGATTGTGTTTCAATGCATGGGGTCTCCTTATCCAATTCATTTATGTATGGTCATTTGATGGATGTAATTAGATATCACTTGGTTGGAAAGAGTTGTATTCTACATTCATTTTATTCCTTCTTTATAGTATGGACTATGTTTATCTAATAAAGTGTGCTCACAAGTATTAAAGGAATGTCATATCAAAGTATTTTTCACATATCAAAATATGAATGTGTATTTTATAAATAATATGGAATCATAAATTTAAATGTCATTTGGTTATATAGATGAATGGGTATGTGAAATAGCTTGTAAAGTATTAATCTTCTTTGTAATGAAAATGATTACAAAGAAGTTATTGGGTGCAAATTTTGAACTCAAAATTTTCATTTGATCATCATTCAGATCTCTTCATAGATTTTTTGACCTGAAAGCCTTGGCGGTTGATGAGTTGGATGAGCTAGATAATGGTGGGTCTGAGCAATTGATGCCCAATGTAGATTATCAAAAATCATTTGGATGGAATAATGAACTAGTCATGGGTTTTTTAAACCCGCCCAAGTCCAAATCCACTATGTGCTTAGATCTATGTCACTCATATTGTTTTTTGGGTTGATATGATGATATCATAAAAAATAAATATTATTTTCCTAATGTTGGTCCTATTGATGAAGCAGATGATAAGCGATGGATTTACCCTAAATGTAGGAATTGCCCAAACCCTTTTCATAGTTGCATAAAATTTTGATTGTCCTTGTTCCCTTCCTCTCTAAATGATGACCCACCCTTGGTTTGGGCTTATAAACTTCAAGACATTCCTCTTTTTCACTCATATATTTATCTCTACCTATTATTACAGATCACCAAATGCAATCCATTGTCACATAACCCTCTTTCTTGGTAGGTGATATCCCTATTAGTTTCTTTATCAAATCCCCTATTTTGTCTTTCCCTCAATCTTTTATTTGGACATCAATAGCCAAAATTTATTTGGCATGTGTGTGGGCTTCTTTTTGTCCTTAGCTATGTTTTTTAACTAGGTGTCTTCAAAATGCAGCTCCATTGTCACCCCATTCTTCTCTTCACTTGGAAGAGGGTTTTTAGGCCATATTTAGATGTTCTATTGATTGTGACTTTATCGAAACTAATGGACCTAGTTTTTTGGCAACCATGGGTTTTTACTTTTCCCTTGGTCACTTTTCTTCAATCCAAAGAAGCTGGTTATTTATGTTACACATATTTGGCTTAGATGGTATGATCTACCACATGTTTCTACATTGAGGAACACATCAAACTACTAAAAATTATGGTGGGTTCTTTTATCAAATTAGATGAGATTTCTAGGGGAAGCAAATTTGTGAGGGTTTGTGTTATCATTTAATTTTCCAAACCTCTTTTTCACTCTATCAAAGTGGAATATCCATGAGGATCTTGGATATAATTCATCAACTATGAAACTCTTCCTTTCAAGAGTTTTCATTGCAATCTTCTTAGACATCATGCAACTAAATGTTCTTCTCAGGCCTCTAGTAGGCATCAATATTTCTGGGAGATGGAGGGTCAACCTAATATTTATTATATCTAGCATAACTATCGTGTGTTCATTTCCAGTGTCATGATCCTCCTCATGCTCCTTCAACCCATCTAGTTATAGATAGGGGGTTAAAGAGGAAAATTTTGGTTTTGAAGGGGAGTCAGACTCCTATCAATTAGATTTTGGTGGCATTGAAGATGGAATGCATGATCACAACTTTATGGTGGATCATTCAACCTCTCCATGCTTTGATATCCCATCTCCTTATAGCTCCAAAAGTGGGAAACATAAAGTTGATCTAGGTGTCTCAGCAAAACATAGAGCTCATAGATATGAGGCATAAAGGTTGAGAATGGATGCAGAAGAATTGATTAGAGATGATTCTCAAAGGATGATGAAGGAACTCCTCACCAAGATAATATTGATCCCTAGCTACGAATGATTCATTCAGGAGATTAGCCCTTTGCTATTTTGTGAAGTATTTTCATTTATGTAATTTTACTTGTGGTTGACTATGGGCTATATGTTTGATGCAAGTTCATTGTTAGAAGGTATAATATATACTACAAGATTGATGTAGGCTTACAACCTTTTTTAGGGTTTTTTGTTTTTTAGGCCTCTCTCGAAGTTGTCTTTGTTGGGTTACATTATTTATTTAATTATTGAGTTGTGGGCTCTCCTCTTGTCCTTTGTTATGGCAGGAGAGTTGGTTGGTATTATTGCCTTGTGATTTTGGGGGCAATAGACCCTTTGTTGTGCCCCAAGGTTGGTTAGTAGTTCTAGTTTCTATAAAAGCTATTTCCTTCGGTTTGTAGCTCTAGTTAAAAGTGTTCTCCCTTATTAAAAAAATAGTTATGTTCATGGTTAATGTGTTTCTATAAATGCACGAATAAAAAGACTGATAAACTAAATTTAGGAATTTAGTTGTGCTTATGTCTAATATCTACAAGTAATGCCCTTATAGAATCAAAACACAAATTGTATGAATAATATTTTTGGTCGCTTATCAACCATGCTCATTTATATGCATATATGTGTTGTGGTACAAATATTTTTTACACTACGAGTTTATCCATTGTGGTAAAACATTTTTTCCAACTACAACTTATTCAAGT